>KZ112950.1:0-360879 GCA_002120325.1 Daldinia sp. EC12
ATTATAAAAAAATAAAATTAAATTTATATAATAATTTTTTTAAAAATTTAAATTTAATATAATTTTTTAAATTATTAAATTATTAATTTTAAAATATATAATTTTATTTTTAATTATTTTAATTATAATTATTTTTTCATTTTAATTTTAAATAATTTTTAATTAAATATTTATATTTTTTATAATTATAATATAATAAATTAAATTTATTATTTTAATTAAATTTATTATTTATTATTCCATTATTATTACAATTGTTTTCGTAATTATTATTATTATTTTTATTTCCATTATAATTATAATTTTTACCACAATTACATTTTTTTCCATATATATTATAAAAATTATTTATATTATTTATTTTTTTTTTTATTTTATTATAAAAATCATTATTAAATTTTTTTATTAAAATATTAATAATAATATTAATATTTTTTATAAATTTAATTATAAATTTTATTCAATTTAAAATATATTATTTATAAATTATGAAAAATATAATAATTAATTATTTTTATTTTATAAATAATTTTACATTTTTATATTATTTAATTTAAAATTTCCATTTTAATATAAAAATAAAAAAATTCTTTTTATTATATTTCATTTTCATAAAATTTTTTTAAAGTTTTTATTTATATATTTTTCTAATTAAAATTTAAAATTTAAAAAAAATTTTAAACATTTTTATGTTATTATAAATTTTTATAATTAAATTAAAAAATTTTTTTTTATTTATTTTTATAATAATTAATATTATTTTAAATTTATTTTAAAAATTTTTTATAATAAATGATTTATAATTATCATCATTTTTAAAAAAATTAAAAAAAAATAATATTTTTTTAATTAAATTATATATTAATATAAATTATTTTTTATTTTTTTAATTTTTAAAATTAAATTTTAAAATATAAATTTTAAAATTTTTAATAATTATTTTTTATATATGTTAAATTTTAACATTTTTATTAAAATAATATAATAAATTTATAAATTTAAAAGTTTTTTTATATTTTTTTTATAATTTTTATTTTATAAATTTTTTTTTATTAATTATTTTTAATTTTAATATAATTAATTTAAAATTAAAAAAAAATTTAATAAATTTTATATTTAAATTATTAATATTTTTTTTATATTTATTTTATTATTTTTTAAATAAATTATTTATTATATTTATTTATTTTTTAATTTTAAATTTATTTTTTATAATTTTTTTTATAATTATTTTAATTTAATTAAATGTTTATATCGTTTTTAATTAATGTTTAAAAATTAATCCATTAATTATATTATTAATATCAATTGAAATAAATAATAAATATTTTTTTAAAATGTTAATTATTTTTTATTAATATGATTATAATTAAAAAAAAATTTAATATTAAATAATTTATAATTTTTAATAATTTTATATTTTATAAAATTTTAAATTTAAATTTTAAAATAATATAATTTTTATAAAAAATAAAATAAAATTATTATAAAAATAAATTTAATTAATTGAAAATTATTAAATTTAAATTTATTTTAAATTATTTATTATACGAATAATTTTTTTAATTTATAAATTAAAAAAAATTTTTAAAAAAATTTATTAATTATAAAAATTAATTATTTTTTTATTTATAAATATTAATTTAAATAAAAACGCATTAAAATATACGAAAAAACATGTTAATTTTTAAAAAAAATATATATAAAAATATTAAAATTTAATATTGAAATTAATTTAATAGGGAAATAAATAACGTTAATTTTTAATTTTTATTTAAATTTTTAAAAAATAATTAAATAATATTTAATAATTAAATTAAATCCGCAAATTAAATTAAAAATATGTTATATTAATTTTTATACATACGTTAATTATTATTCTCGTCTTTTCCAAAAGATTTAATAAATCATTTGTGCGACAAAAACGGTTCGTTGGAAGTCGAGCAGATTATGAAAACGTTTTCTCTTAGTTCTAGCTCCGACCTGTCCGAATGTCGGTGCTTTCTTGCCGAGTTTGCATATTTTCGATTATGGCTTTTTGGGTGAGGATATCCCGAGCGGTGACGTTTTGGATAATGGCTATCCGAAAAACGTTGAGAATGTTTCCGACTAGATTGACTAAAGCAATTTCCCATTTTGCTTCTACCGCTTTTAGGAAATTTGACGAAAAATACAAGATTTAAATCTTAACATTGATGGGAAATACTTAAAATACAATGTGTGACCAAAAGTTTATATGCAATGGGTTTAACTTATTTCAATGAACTCAAACCTCATCAACCAATAATGGTTACGCCACCGCGCCACCGGACCGTTGGTCCGTATGTTCGTACTTATAAAGTACGAAAAGCGCAACTAGTTGAATAAAGTTTAAAAACCTCGTATAAAAAGGAAAATTTTATATATATATTTTTATTATTATATTAATAATATATTAAATAATTAATAATAATATCGAAAATAATTTTTATTTTATTATTTAAAATTAAATAAATAATTTTTAAATTTTTATATTTTTTTTTAATTAAATATAATATTATATTATTATATTATAAATTTTAATATAAAAATTATAAAAATTATACGTTTATATTTTTATTAAAAAATTTTATATATTTAAATATATATTTTTATAATAATGTTTAAAAATTATTAATATTTTATTATTATAAAATAAAATAATGGTTTATTATTATTTTTAATTTTTTTTTAAATTTTATATAATTTTATATTATTAAATAATAAATTTTAAAAAATTATGATTTTTTATTTAAAATGTGGTTATTGTAATAAAATTGCAATTATAATTTTTATTATAAAAAAAATTATTATATAACATTTTTTTTAAATTTATAATTATATTAATAATTATTTTAATATGTTATTTATTTATTACGGTATTTTATTTAATAAATTTATTTAATTTTAAATTATTTTTTAATTGGAAAAAAATTAATTTTATGTATTTGATTTTTAAATTATATTTACGTTTGATATTTTTATTTTTTTTAAAATATATAATTAATTAAAAAAAATTTATAATAAAAAAAATATAAAAAATTAAACGTAAAATGTGGTTTAAATTTATTAAAATAAAGTTTAATTTTTTAATTTAAAAATATTTATATTAATATTTTTTTATTTTTAATTTTTTATAATTTTATAATAAAATAATTAAAATTTGATTTTTTAATATTAAAATAAACAAAAATAAATGAATTAATTATAAATTAAAATTAAAAATTTATATAACCATTATTTCGGTTATAAATTATAATTAAAAAAAAATAATTATTATAAAAATTTTTTATTATTATTATAATATTATATTAAATATAATTAAATGGTAAAATTATTACGAAATATTTAAATTTTTATTTAAAAAAAATTATTTAAAAATTTTAAAATAAATATATTATTATATTATTATTTTATTTTATTAATTTTTATATATTAAATATTAAAATTTCGTTAATTAATTAACGTTTTAATATTCGAAATTAATAATATATTATATTTTTTATAATATTAAATTATATAAATAATAAATAATAAAATATATAAAATTAATAATAAACGATATTAAAAAACAATTAATATTTGTAAATAAATATAAAAAACGAAAAAACGAATTTATCACCGTTTTTTTTAATAATAAATATATAATAAAAAATAATTTTTATTATTTTAAAAAATAAATAATCCGTTTTTTAAACGAACGTTATTAATTAAATTTAATAAATTAAATAAAAATAAATTAATATTAATAAAAATTAATTTTAAAATTTAATATAACGGTATAAATTTAAAATTATATATAAAAATTTTTAAAAAAAAATTATTATTTTTTTATAAAACGGAAAATTTATTCATATAAAATAACGTATTAATATATATTTTAAAATATATGATATATTAAATAAAAAAATATAATATTCGATTTTTATAATAATTTTTTTATTTATTAAATTTAAATTTTATTAAATACATTTAAAAAATTTTTAAAAAAAAAATTAATAAATTAAAATTTTATTTTTTATATTATAAAAATAATATTATTAATTATAAAATTGTAAAAAATTTAATTTTAATTATATAAAAAATTTTAAATAATAATTTTATTAAAAAATTAATATAATTAATAAAATGATAATTAATAATTATATGTTAAATTAAAAATTAATATATTAAATATTAATTTATTATTTTTAAATTTTATTTTAATATATAATTTATAATTATTATAATTTTTTTAATATTGTAAAAATAATATTAAATCAAAAAGTTGTTAATTTAAAATTGTTATGGTGACCCATTGCACATAAATTTTTGGTCACACATTATATTACCGAACTTTTTATTTTAAGATTTCTTTTGTAAAAGGCGAGGAAAATTGCGGTAAGGTCAAATATTCCCTGGGGAAGGTTGGTAAAGACAAATTATGTTCTTAAGGCAGACTACTCAGAAGTTCTACTACCATGTGGTGTTTCCTTGAGTGTATGGCTTCGTGTCTACCCGGGTCGCTTGCCAAGCAGATGACTAGCAGACACGCAAGAAAAGATAACTGGGACGGAAAGATGTGTAAGAAATTACCTGATAGGAACGTGGCATAGTGAAATTACCGAAGGTAACAAACATATTAGAGTCAAGAGTAACTTAGTGGAATTGCCTTTAGGAAATGCAGGCAAGGAAAGTTTCATACAGCATAGAAAGACGGGGAAGCATTAGAAACACACAATTATAGTTATATTTCATATAAAGTCTTTCTACCTGTTAAAGTCGAACATAAGATGCCTTATCCAGTGTAGTCTCTATGTTCTGATGAGGGAGAGATTATTAGATGCGTGGCCTTAAATTAAAGGTATGTAGAAGAAGGAAACTTAAATTACGGAATCATGATTGTCTTTTGAATCACATTTAATCTTGCGTACCTACTTAAACACTGTGTTTTTGGTAGTAGAGGAGTATCAGCCCTAATCCTTCACGAAAACTATTCTACTTGACTATGATACCTTTCGATGTCATAAATGACCAATAAAGTAGGAATGTATGACTTGTTACAATATTTTAATTATTAAGAGTTTACTAAGGTACCTACTTATATAGTCTTTTGTTAAAATGGTAGGCACTTGGCATATTACCATGAATAATTACTTTAAACTTCCTCCGAGCAGCTGTCCATATAGTTAGATTTTTCTTTACTGAATAATTCTTCGTCTTTTTCAAAATAGTGTAATTCTACAAGAATGCAGTACCTAACCCCTAGACATTGGTCTCGAAGCAAGCAGGGGACATCCAATAGGGACATAGCATCAGCAAATATCTCCAGCCGACACGTTCACTGCTATCATCTCAGTTTCAAACGAGAGAAATCAAGCACAAGATAAAACGTGTAGATTTACCCATTTTGGTAATAGTCATACCAGATTCTGCTACCTACCTAGGTAGGTGATAGAGAACTACTTGTAGAACAATTAGTTGGCTAGGATATCATGTTAATAGCTATCAACAAGTAAGCTTTAGGGTATATACCGTCAGTTATCCAGGCAAACATTTAAATTTGGTTATCAAATCCAAAAAGTAACACCGTTTTTAAAGGGTCTAAGCTAAGCCAACAAGTATTTCATCATTCCTTAAAGCTGTTACTAGCGCCGTCTGGCAAAATGAGGCCCGCGATTCTCATCTGTGATTTCGGTGGTGTGAATAATTATGCGACGGCCTCGTCCCCAGACGGGCGAATATGTAAACGAGTCTCGAGATGGCTGCTGTAGAGTATAGTCTGGTCGCCCTCGCCCAACAACAAATACGCCTTGACGCGTACGTCGATATTTACGTTTTGGTCCACGCTTGCTGAGAAGCTGACCCATTATTGCTTTTGTGGTATTCTTACCGCTTTTGCTCTTGATGGAAAAACTCGAGGAATAGCTATTTGGTAGATAAAACTGAGCTTACAGGGCCCTGGCGATGAGATATTGAAATACGGTGAACGTCGTCGTCCGTCTTGAAGGCACCCGGCAAATGTATGATGGATATAAGGAATGCTTTGGTGGAAATGTGTTTACGAGATTTAGACATTATGGAATATATGAACGTCGGTTTTTTTCTCTTTCTGTATGAAAAAAATAATAAGGAAAGAGGTTGTTAACTCTAAGATATTGAACAAGTTCTTTTTATACTTGTTACATGATTTTTGTTCCGTTAGGTACCTAGGTAGTCACTAGTTAGGCCAGGTAGTAAGGGGTAAAGCGAATGGGACTCTCATCATTAGGAGCGTAAATAATTCATATGAAAATGCCCTATACGTTGCTTAGTATAGAAGTACCTAAAGCTGAGATGTATTCGTATAGGTGTAGCATATTTATCAAGCTCCCCTCCTTTCCTACTCAAGGAGCAAAAAAGGAGGAGAGTATTTTGCAACAATCCCTTCGGTAGTGTGGAACTAAGCCAAAGAGCCACTTAGAGTCATTCGCTGTTACAGAGTAATGTACACATAACTTGATAAGAATTATGACGTGATTCAATAGTCATCTTATAGCATATAGACCTGAGCAAGCCTTTGGTGATAAGTTGATAGCATCTGGCATTGATTCAGTAATTAGTAATGTAACTGTTGTAAGTTTGTACAAATGGTCATCCTGAACTTGGAAATTGTGACTGTGCTTAGATAGGTGCTGTGACCTGTGACCCTAGCAGAAGCAGAAAACATAAAACTGGTATCAAGTTGGCGTTGAATCATTCCACACAAAACACAAATATATCCCCAAACGCCCTTACGTTGTACTTGAACCACGCCATCATTTTTATACCCTTAACCATAGTCTTATCCAGAGTCATAATTAAAGCAGAAGAAAAGCTCGTTGGAAAGTGTCCTGTTTTATGTTGTCATCATCTCGTCTTCCCAAGTATCCACACCCTCCATATTGTCATGTATTTCGATGTCTACTTTCGTCCCAAGTGCTTCTTTCCCCTGACGGATCATATCCCTCAATCTAGCGTTGAAATCATTCATTCGTATGTCAGTTTCTATGTCTTCCTGGAGTCTCCTAGCGGCCAAATTCTTCGCTTCAGCGTCCAGTCGAGGGCTGTAGTCTCTAGGTTCTTTTACCGAATCACCTCTTCTTATCCTAATAGATGCACCAGACGTCGCTGATGCCACACTATGATTTCTTCGGTGACTGCGCTTTGGGTGAATACTAGGACTGGGGATGAGAGACGGTGTTTCTGGAAGACGAGGGGATGAGAAAACACTAGGTGATTGCGGCCGGCTCGGGATAGGGATTCTACTAGGAGTATGCAATGACACAGCTGGTGACTGAGCTCGAGGGGAGGCGAAACTTGCTGGCTCTTGGTTGGAGAAGGATGTGGTTCCGGCATGACTTATCCTGCTAGACGGACGTCGAGTGTAACTGGGTGGCTTCACACGGCTCACGGGTCGACTGATGCGTCGAACAGCGGGCGGAAGTGCTTGTTGCTGGGATGTATGGATTGTTGAAGCTTGAGAGGCCCTGCTCTGCGGCCGTATTTTCTCGGGAGACTCCCGTACCATAACCCAATTCCGACGTAGTTCATCTCCAGGAGTTCCGGTATTAATCTGCCGTCGCTTCGCCGCTGGAGGGGGTGATGATTCGGGAGATCCTTGACTACAATTTGATGGGAAATAGTTCGACTGGGGAATTTCGATTGGCGTTGTGCCGCAGTTGAAATCTGGCAGTGTGGGAATATCGTGCTCGTTACACCAGACTTGTCCCTTTGCTGTCGGCTGTTGTTTCGGCGATGTCCTCATCCCATAACCTCTCCCCCCACCTGCATAGAAGCCACGGAAAACCCCCTTTTTACAGAATTGAAATACTTTTCCAACCACTCCACCTATGGTACTCAGTGCAAACGAGCCCCAGCCGTTGGTTTGTCGTGTCTGAGTGGGCGATAAAGATACGGTCGACGTAGCGTTGATGGCGGACAACTCGGCCTTCGCAGGTGTGCATTTAGGACCCAAGGCACGCCTGTAATCTACATCCGAATAAACACTGTCATCCATTGCATCCCTGATAGCTCCGGGGGCTACCCCATTCGGTGTTTCGCTCTGACCGGCTAGAACATACTCCCTACCTTTTCCCTCATCTAACTCGGTGACCTCCGCCTCACCCTGGTGTTTATTATCGGGACTGTAGTCTGCATCGCCTCTGTTCGTGCCCCAGCTATAAAATATCCTAGAATCACGAGGTCCTCGCCGTTTCCTTTTCGCATTAATACCTGGTGCGGATGCATCCGAGTGTGAACTACCGGTAGACTTTCCCAGGTATGTGGAGCCCGAATTGGAAGGCGATGCAGGAGGTCGAAATATTCCGGGATGAACACCGGATAGCGAGCTGCTGTCGTTGAGAGGGTCGAAGTGAAATGCGCCCGGCATAAGGACCCGCGGCCCGAAGGACATCTCACAATGGAAAGATACGGGAGAGAGTCGGGGCAAATGCGACGGCGATGAAAAGGGAAACTGGAAGTATTGAGTTGAAGCTGATTACTTTTTTTTTTCCTCTCTTTTTTGTGTTGAGTGGAATAGCGAGCGTAGTAAATTGGAAGATCTGCCGGGAAAGATGAGCGTAACTTTGTAGCCTCGGGGTTCTTTGAAAGATGAGATGCGCTTATGGGCTTGGATAAGACAGTAAGACAATTTGTTTGTTATCTCAATATGATAGGATTTTCCAACAATGCGTTTCCAAGCCTTGTTTGGAAAATTAGGTTCTCAACGCCTAATCAATAAGAGCTATAGGTGCCTTTGTTGTTATCGGACGAGTTTTACACCTTGATGCAGCTTGTCCGCTATTATCTTGTTGTTCTTGAAAGGCAGCCTTGGAGCGCAAAGTAAAAAAGGAAAAGCAAAAAGAAAAAGAAAAAGGTGTGATGTAAGAAGAGCGGGATGGATTTTGGCGCTCGTGATCAAAAGCCTTCTTTTTTTTTTTTTTTTTTTTTTTTTTTTTTTTTTTTTTTTAAAGTTCGCGTGGTGTCGGGCGTGCATATACAGGCTTGCGTGACGACGCGGTAGGGGACTTTGAATTTGAAACCTGGGGACTCATGAACTTAGCGACCAATAAGGTTAGCTCTATAAACCCTGTACATAGGTAGGTAGCTTATTAGCTTGCTAGGCCCTGCTTCCTTCTTTCTTATCGTGTCAGTCTTAGGTGGCTGGAAACTGGCTGAAGCTAGGTTCGCCCTATTACCTAAGTACAACCTCAACAAGGGACATGGCAACGCAACAGCTTGGAGTTGCTAAATAGTAAAATGGTTTGACAAGCTGTACCAATTTGATTTGAAGATCGTAAGACCTTTCAAGATTAGTCTTAGGCTTATGAACCTTAAATATTGGTGTTGTTGTTACATAGTAAATTCATGTAATTATTAACAGGTACCTTACCACCTTACCTAGGTAGTTACACTAAAATACTAAAATTGTTGCCGGGCGAGATCGATTGTTAGAGTTACAAAGAAAAAAAAAAAAAAAAAAAAAAAAGGCAATAGAACAGCACTCGCCAGGTCGCTACCTAAGGATCCAACCACCGGGTGCTAGTCCGGGTAGCCGGGGACCCGATTTCATGTTTGTTTATGATGGGCTCAAAGCTAGCACCCATAAATACACAGGCTACTTTAGTAAGTACCTTATCTACCTTAGTACCTACTAAGGTAGTAGGTAGGTATATGTACCTGGTACTTACATGTATATCATGTATTTAGTGTATCTAATATCGATGTTTTATTAATGCTTCAATCTTTGTTTCCGCCAGTTCCATTCACCGACGAATAAAAGAAGCGGTCGGCAGCGTTGCAATGATCTATCATTGGTCATAACCGTATGCTTCGTTTTTACCTACCTAGGTATGTATGCCATAAGCCGTATGCCATCCCAAACCTCTATGCCCATTCTAACTGCTACCTACTCGATATGATGATGCCCCATACAAGATATGAAGCAAGACAAGTAAAGAACCATTAAGACTCTCCAATGTCGGCCTGAAGCCGCAATATCACAATGTGTTACCCTTACCGCCATAGCAACGGTATGGTCATCCTTTCTAGCTCTCCTCTTTAGAGTAGTAGGCATCTTGATCCTGTGTCGTCGTCTTTTTCACACCGCCATTCACACCAGCCTCGCCATGAATATGCGGTGCCGAACCCCAAAATTCGTCACGTTCCTTGAGGATCTCCTTTGCCCATTCCTGTACTTCCGGAAGTACAACCCTAGTCGCAACGTAAGCGAACTCGCCCAGATCCAGGCGCTTATCTACTCGCTTCTCGTACTCCACCATCTGCAACAGCAATTCCATCTTGTCCACATCATGGACAAAGAGACTTTCGGGTGTTTTAGAGTCCTCGTACTCCTGCCAAATGGCTCGGATTTCCTGTCCAGCAACACCTCCATGCACTTTGCCTAGTAAGTTCTTAGAAATATAATCCATGGTCTCGGCCTCGCGGCGACTCTTCTCTGGTTTTGGCACTCCATCCACCGGCGTAATGTCTCCGACAATCGATTCGGCCATGTCATGAATGAGACACATCTTCATACATTTGTTGAGGTCGAGTTTGGACGCGAGCGAAGGGGGGCATAGGAAGGTCATTAGGGACATGCGATACATGTGGTCCGCGATTGATTCGCCTCTAGCCTTGTTTTAAGCAACCAGCCATACTCTAGTTCCTAAGAGACGGTTACTCTTACCTGTTAATACCAAACCGCCGCCATCCTTCTCGTTTGCCCGTCTTTAACCGCTCAAGTATATGAAAGAAAGGGACCGGTGAGCTCGACCCCTCGGGAGGAGCTGTAGGGTGAATTTGCGCCAGTACCTTCTCGACCGTCCATGGTTCGGAAACTTTGGGAGTTATTACGACACCCGGCTCTGCGAATATAACCCGTTTAGTTCAATCTACTCCTCTCGCTATGTTGCGAGACGCTTCACTTACCAATGTCTTCATGGATATTGGGGGCCATCCTGGTTGACAGGATAATTGGTACTTCGAGAGTAGGTGTTCACAGTCGCGGCTAAGTAACTGTATGGAGGGTGAAATTCGGATGTGGCAGTAACTAAAAGAAACCACAGCGCACAAGAGGAGAGACCTCGCTAGGATCACACCGAACTTAATAAGTTTTAGAGAAGTAGTTGGGAATAAGAACGCGTAACTTGAATAAGTTAGAACCGGTTCTGGATGAGCAGAAGAATGTTATGAGCCGGAAGGACGACTTATATGAAAGATAGTGCAAACAAGAAGAGGTGAAGAAACGACAAATCAAAAAAAAAAAAAAAAGGAAAAAGACACCTGCATTAGAGAAAGCGCTAGATGTGACCCCACAATGTGAGCCCCACGTAGCTTACAGACCTAAAGCCCAAATACTTCCAAAAACTCAAGCTTATCTACACGCTGTACTATTGGTTACCAACCGTGGGACGGGAGATCTAGACGAAGATCCGCTTCGAATCCCTACAGCTTTTTAATAAGGTATGGGTTAAGCCCCGCAGCTCTGCGTAACAAGTCTGATAGCGAATACATGTATTATTTATCAAACTATACGTAACTACCCCCTAGATAATCCTGTATGATATCACTCTTTTCATATCGTTGTTTCATTTCCGGGTTACACAGCAGTACGCCACGTCAGATACATAAATCCCTAAAGAGGTACCTAGGTACCTAGGTCTTGTTCTAGATTTTGCAGTGAAGGTACGTGCCGGTAGGTACCTAAGGTAAAGTACTTGGTTATGTGCCTACCACAACATGTCTAATAATAATAGGTACCTACCTGTATCTATTAGCTTCGATTCCTAAAGCACCTACTTAAACCTAAAGGGCCTAAGTAATTTAACTTAGGCACCTGACATTTTCTATATTTTTATCGCCTTTATAAAGTGTTTTTCCTCTTCAACAATGATAGTCTTGGTATAATGGATTGTTAGCTGCTAAGCTGCTAAATCTCCAACAATGAACGTTCCTGTAGAGACTTCTGAGTACAGCCCCTAAATAACCAACGTTCATAGTTATGACAGCGAGCACTTTGCACTTCAGATTAGTATTAGACGTCAAGGAACACATTTCAGATGTCAGTTAAATTCAATAATCAGTCAATAGTGAACGGAGCCTGTTTATGTTGAGAAGGTTTGGGTAGGTTTTACTCTTGCGTTCACATAGACACCAAGTCAACACTATAATGTCTAAGAATCTACAACCTCAATGTTGGTACATTTATACCCACCTATCACCTATCTACCTACTAATCTAGTTTGACAAAGTGTGGCACGCTTTCCTAGCCCTCTATATAAGTAGGTACCTAGTTCTAACACCGTCATCATAAGTTGGCCAATAGCAGCTCTATCAAGGTCTCCAAAGCATACCTACCTACCTAGGTAGGTACCTAATGATATTATTCAATATAATTATACGCAAAGTGAACCAGCTGTTACGCCGAATGGCCTCCTATGTTCCTAAATATAGTATGATCTGAGATTGGAAAAAAGGACTATACTATTCCGTCTCCTTCAGTAAATTGATTTACACACATCTCTTCCATTTTGTTCCTATTGACGTCTATCGAACCCCTATTGGTTCATCTCAAATGATACGAGGTGGGTTGCCCATACTGGACTTCCTTGGTTATACTACGACCGATTATGCTCCTCTAATAGTGCCTTTCCTGTCCACGTCTCATAGGGAATACTTCTTGTCAATAAGTGGTGAAGTTGTTTGCAACAGTATATGCCACAGTATTGCCTTGTCTCTTAATTCTTGGTGAATACCTATCTAATAAACATTTACAGTTGTAAGTTTGATTAAACAGACCTACCTACCGCATTATAGCCCTAATCATCAGATAAAGAAGAAAACCGGAAAGTCATGCTTGACGAGATCCTATCAGTTTTCACCAGACCTAGGCCAAGACTACAATGGCAGACCTCACGTGTGACTCGGGGTTAAAAGAGTTAAACCATATGTACTTGACCTGCCATTAAATATGATCGCACACATATGCTAGTCACTATCTGAAGCAGCACAGCACTATCTTTGGACTTCGCTGTACGAGCTCCTCTTTTAAAGTACATCTCGAAATAAAAGATACCCGTCTTATGCATTGATTTCTCTACGATAGCGAACCCCCTTTTCCTGGTTTACCAGTTTGAGTCAAATCACTCTTGGGATCTGGATTGGCAACATGAAGGTCGATATAATCATCCTTACAACTGCCTCATTAGCCGCAGCTAAGAGTTTGAGGGGCTATGGTCTCATTGGGTACGGCATTTCCATGTATGATCCGATCTGCGCGTATGCCTGTCATGATGCTATAAGTCGGTATCAGCTCAGCTGCTCTATTACCGAGATAGGCCATGACAATATGGGAGGGCACCCCAGTCGAGGCTTTGAGACTTCAGATAACTGCTACGCAACAGACGACAACTTTCTCCGTAGCGTAGCCTACTGTATTAATCTTCGCTGTGTCAGTTATGCTCTCTCCGACCTCGAATACTACTGGGCAAACTTCCTGATAGGTCGCAAGCCGGGTCAGGTTTTCCCTAAGGAATCATACTCTGGTACCCTGGGCCACACTGATCCGCCACCAGATGTCGTGGTCAGTCCCAAGTTGATACTAGATCAAACTACGCTGGTTTCTGACCAAGACTACTCGCGCGAATATGTCCGTATTTCCTCTTTCCGGCAGGCGGAAATTACGCAATCTGGGTTTGGGTTCGTCAATCATAACATCCCCTCCCTTTAATGGTGTAATGCTAACCCGGAATGCCTAAAGGGTAATCATTTTCGTAGCTGGCGCCGCTATACCCGTAGCATGCTCTCTGCTCCGCTATGTCCCCTTTCCCAAAGCATTAACAAGCCAGTTTAGTGCCTACTTCATCAACCCGCCAATATTCGGCCGCCGACATCGACAACCACTTCACAATCTTGCCCTTGTACCTACTCGTGGCCAAGCCCTGGCGATAGCATACTTTACACTTATCAATATTATATTGTTATGCATCAACTACCCGACAGTCTCGGACCAAGAGAGAAACAGCGAACTATCACGATGCGTTGCTAATCGCATGGGAATGCTAAGCTTTGCGAACTTCGCCCTCCTTGTGCTCTATGCGGGTCGAAATAATATACTCTTGTCTATTACTGACTGGTCTTATTCGACATTCCTTCTCCTTCATCGCTGGATTGCAATTATTTGTACACTCGAAGCGTGCGTGCACGCTTCGATATATTTGAAGGCATACCTCGCGCTGGGCGAATTTGCCACGGAAATGAAAAAGACTTACTGGATATGGGGAATCGTGGCAGTTTTGTTAATGTCCATTTTACTTCCTGCAAGCTCACTTCCTCTGCGGCAGAAGTTCTATAACCTCTTTCTAGCTTCGCATTTTGCGTTTGCCTTGGTCGCCTTGGTCGGTTGCTACTTTCACGTCTATTACCGGTATATGAACCAATGGGGATATGAAACGTGGATTTATATCGCCTTCTCTTTCTGGGCCTTTGATAGGGTTATGCGCGTTGCCCGACTCGCGCGCAACGGAGTCCGAAAGGCTAATATCACGGTTCTTGACGAAAATTATATTCGCATTGACATCCCAAATGTCACTGCACAGGGCCATGCGTACCTGTATTTCCCGACCATCACCTGGCTTGTGTGGGAGAACCATCCGTTCTCCATCCTAGGGACTACCATGGCTGATGAGACACGGATGGCACCTCGCGTAGCAACGTCTAGTGAAAACAGCAATGTCCCTTTAAATGATCAAGGGAAGGCGTTATCTTACGCACCAACCACTACGCCCGTCAACTCGAGCGGTTTAATCCCTCAAACAAACGTGAGCCGATCGTACAAGCCAGGCCTAACATTTTTCGTCAGTACTGCAGGGAAGGGCCTCACCACCGCTCTTCGGACAAAGACCTTATTGCCTGTTTTGGTTGAGGCTTCATACGCCGCAACATCACTTGACGAACTTCGTCTAGTTCCCAATTGTATTCTTGTTGCTGGGGGTGTAGGAATCTCGGCCGTAGTTACAGCACTCCGCATCCGTACCGGCCGCACGCGCCTTTTCTGGGGTATTAGGAGCAAGTCACTGGTTGAAGCAGTGAGTAACTCTCTGGGTCCAGATATCCTAGTGCCGGGTGTAATAGGGGAGATTGCGGTCGGGAGACGATTAAATCTACGGGCAATTCTAGAGCGGGAGGTCGCCAAGGATGGTGAGACAGCCGTTGTTGTATGTGGGCCAAACACCATGGCGGATGAGGTACGAGCGATTGTCTCTGAGCTTGGAAGAAAAGGTAGAGCTGTGAAATTAATCGATGAGGCATTTAGTTGGTGAAGAAGCCAGCACGTAATATTGCAGCCACCAAGAATTAGCCCAAATAGAGAATAGTATATGACTTATACGAATATTAGGATGTGTAAAAACGATTCACACTCTTTTCCTGGTTGGGAATTTCTGTATCTTGAACGTCATCGTCAAGATGATTTTCGGTATTGATACGACTGATTATAATAAATGTTCTATTGATTCACCATCGTGATGATAAATTTGCGGAGCTGTACTGTTTCTATTCTATAACGCGTGATAAAGTCTAAGTCCACATCTCTACTTAGTTGGGTTCGTTGCCTCGATCTCACTCCAGATCTCGATCTGGTCGATATCAAAGCCCAGGATCCAGTCACCACGATTCGGGTTTGCTTTATAAGTCACATTTACTACTTTACCATCTGCATCTGGATTCACACGCGAGTCCATGCTTTTACCCCGGTGTCTGACTTCTGCGCGGCTTAGGCCATCGCGAAGGATGAACACGACTCCCCCCTTTTCTTCTTCGATATTATCAATACTGGTGGCATGTCCAAATACGAAACTCTCGTTCCCGTCAGCACAGAGAGCGGTACTCCACCCAGCTGCCCCAGCGACCCCCGGGAATAAGTCCTGCCTGGGTGCAAGTTGAAATAGCGTACACTGTTGTTGTTCATCAGCATTGGGCCTGAAGTCTGCTGTAGCTAAGATGTGAAAGCGGTCCTCTTTAGGCTTAGGACTAAAGAGTCCGAAGATATAGCGTTCCTCTCTTGCTAACCCGACACTAGTAGCCTGGCTAGAAAATAACACTATGGCCTCATCGGGTAAATCTTGTATGGTTTGAAGAAAGGAAGCTGGAGTAGGTAGATTTGGTGAGACATAATGTCCCATACGCCGTAAGTCTGGGCCATAGGCAGAATGGGCGAGAAATGTATTAAGCTGACTCGCTCGCGACCGGCTGAGTACCGCATCGGCCGGGATGGATGGAATTGGCTCAGATATCTGAATAATGTCAAAAGTACCTGGCTTATCTAGGAAAGCAATCGCGAGTAGCCGATAGAAGGGGTAAAGCAGGTAGGGAGAAGAAGCTTCTAGGGCTTGGCAATATGAAGGCCAGGTTATAACCCCGGATAGGTTTGCGTTCGAGTCTTGAGACTCATCCTGACCCTGTATAAAAGCGGCGCAGATGCATTGTGCCGCGTCGTCGAACTGCGCTAGCCCAACAGTATCATGCTCAGAAGCAACAGGTTCGAATTGTAACGCCAACATAACCTTCGCAAATGCCTTGAATCTTGGTACGGATATTGAGAGAGCATGTATCTCTGGTAGTTTCTCTTCTATTTTGATTTGTTTTGCGACGGCCCGGAACTTGTCGCGGGGTATATTCGCTAGCGACGGGGATGATTCCTCCTGTGTTGAAAATAACACATCTAATAAGTCATGGTAAATTTCATCTCCATCGGCGTCGTTGTTCAGCTGGCAATTGTCACGGTGGTACTCCTCGACATCATAAAGGTTACGGTGAGCGAGCTCGTTCACACGTCGCCGCACTTCATCTTGTATGGTGGGAGGAACAGTACAGTCGGCTAGACTCTGAAAGAGCAGGCGTTTGTGGTCAGATCGTGTGCGCTTCCGCGAATTGTAGCTCTCATCAATTATGTACCTCGTTCTGTCGGGTAGCGCCCAGGCTAGAGCCCGAGTGATCTGAGCCAAGTTGAGACCCTCCGGCTGGAGACGCGTTTGCGTGGGGAATGGTAAAGTACTTAGATAGACGAGCATCTCATAGATAATTTTCCCCGCTTCCATGCCTTCGGTGCCTCGGGGAAGACCGGCCTTGGATTGCAGAAGAGAGATGAAGGCCGACTCGGTCAGGATATCATCGCCGCCTGAAGGAGCACGACTACAAGCCGATCTAAAAGCACCCTGAAGAGCTTGTTTATTTTCTGAGGCAATTGCATCGTGCTGGGCGATACTGTTGAGGCGTGACATAATATGATCTCTTGTCAGCTCGCCCTGCGCCATCCACCTACCGATCTTGTCCAAGTCGTAGTCTCTAATCATTGTGTACCTATACCGCGTTGAAAGAATAAATTAACCAAGGTAGGTTCCTGAGGGCAAGGAGAGGGACGAGAGAATATCAAATAAAAAAAGAAAGTCGCTCGACTTAATGCACGGTTAGAAGGACGGCTCGTCAGACTATGATTATCATACTTGCTATACAGAAGAAGACGAACGGCTAAGGTAGACCAACTAGAAGAAAAGGAAACCTAGGATACCTAAGGTACGTACATATTTATTGAGGGGGTGATCGTCGGCGTTCGAGTGTCATTGAGCTAAGCTTTGTATATATTGTTCGTGCATTAGGTTGGTGACATGGTGCTTACACTGCACTTCAGGGACTATTTTTAGGACCTGGAGATTGCCTAGACAGGTAGGCAGAAATTGTTAAGAGGTGTAGTAAGTAGCCAAACATGCGAAGTAGCCAACCAAAGACAATAAAGCTTATAGGTGTTTTGAAGATATGTTGGTGCAAATTTCATACGTGACCTAGTCACGAAAATTGTAGACTACGAAAGAAAATATTGATGCCAGCAGATAATTGTCTTGACCCCGCGCACCGTACGACATTATAGTGGCGTTATAATTTTTCATCGTGAAGGTCAGTGCGCGTTGTGTAATACTTCGTTCTCAAGCTTTTCGGCATTTGGGTCTAATAAGAGCCTCATATTCCAATTGTTCTATTTATAAATTCCGTCCTGTCCAATTTACTCTCCTGAAATTAAGCCACATATAACAGCAAAAAAAAAAAAAGTTGCTTCGAGCTTTATACTTCACTTACCGATATATTGTTATGCCATTTAGAAACAGAAGTCCATGAGTACCTAACCAGATAACTAGAAGTCCTAATCAAAAAGTTTTCGTGCGTTCGATATCTCATATAAGTTGTTTAATACCTTACTGTGGGCTTCATACTGTCAACATCTTTTCCCTAACCCATCTGCGTGTACTGACAGACTGGGTAAAAAAAAAAAGGCACGCGAAGGAATCTCTCCTTCAATGGACACCTTGCTGACGATCGATCATCAGCCCTAAACGCTACATTCTTCTTGAGTTCCCATCCAATTACCTTTTTAGGCAGGTTCAAAAACTGCGCCGCCGGTCGGGAGATGCCTTTTCACATATGGGGCATGGAAACAATCCTTCCTAGCTTACCAACATGCACTCGAGCAGCCCGCAATTGATTTTGAGCACGCGTTTAAATTAGTACTCGTGATTTTTTGCCCTAACAACATGGCTAAAACAGGCAATATCTGGTAGTTCATTCATCAGCAATACTAGCGTAGTGACAATCCTAAGTCCTAGGATGCTTCACGTCAAATTTAATGTAGGCGCAGGCGTATCAGGTATAGGCTCAGCTGGTTGCCGATTCCGAGAATGCAAAGCGAGGGGAGAAGAACGGCGGAATGGGATGATTAACCCGAATACTATTTATGTGTGAAGTTGAGCAAAGGATGGAATATTTATTAACTACCATCCCCATCTTATATAACCTGAATCAATATGGCATCTTCACCATCATTTCACTTTCATACATACCATCACTCGTTTCCTTAGGCGCTCCTTACGTTCTCTACTGTACTTATTTGTTAGCATCATGAAGTTTACATACTTCCTCTCTGCCTTCTTGGCTACTTTAGCCGCCGCCAGCCCTATCGCCACCATCTCCGATCCAGCTGAGAATACGGAGCTGGTCACACGTACTGATAATGTGGTAGAGAGCGCAGAACTCGTCGCCCGGGCTCCCACTGTGATCGAGTCAAAGGAGTATGAGGCCATCAGAGCCATACACTCAGATCTGAAGCATGACCACTACTACTACTTCTATGTAACATGGCCCCGTGGGACGGTGATCCAAGGAGACCACGAGACGAAGGCTGAAATAGAGAAACTGCGAGATACTTTAGGCTTTGACCATATTGGGATCATAGTCGGGAAAGTAACTGAGAAAGAAGCCGGCACGAAAAAGAAGCCCACGATTAAGAAGAACTTCGAGGCCAGATTATATCACATGGCCAAGGATACTTCTGGGAAGTCTGTACTCAGTATGCACACATGGGAAAAGAAAAACGACGACCACAAGCCGATCCGTTTTGGTGGCGTAACCAACAAGAGGAAACACGATGCCGTCGCAGGAAACGCGCGACAATGGATTGAAGATCACCCGACTTACAACGTCGAATCCAACAACTGCAATTCGTTCGTTCACAACATCGTCGCATCTCTTTGATAAAGGATTCGATATGGGTAAAGACCTAATCATGGATTTGATATGGATGTTAGACTGTGGAGGCGAGGCCTGGTGCTCACCTGGAAAACATCCTTATTCTTATATGTAAGTTTTACATCACCTATAGACACTCGGATAGGGAAAGGTTCATGGACTCGGGGTGGTAGGTAAATATAGAGCTTAGCTGTATATAGGACATTAATTTTTTATTGGTTTTGAGGCTAATAATGCCATCCATCAACTTCAATTTCGTTCGAACTAGACTACCTACCTAGGTTAGTATTGCGTTCCGCCCCTGCCCATGGTAACAGTAGGTGGCTTAGGCGATGGTGTATAAGTACATTGTCTGGGAACAACCACAATCGTAAGCACTGAATTCTTCTTATAAATTGTTAACTGTTGCAAGTTGCCCGCCCTTATAGTAACTCGACTAGTTAGTAGATACGTTTATTTACGATTGACTTAACTGAAGGTAAAATTTTAATAATTGGAAATAATCGTGGAAGTGGTCACGGGTCCCACTTGGAAATCATAGAACAAGGAAAATGTTTTGTATGAATAGTTCTAGATCCTAGAGCTGTTCTGGTTAGGCTTCCTTGCGGAACAACAAAGTTGTTTTCCTACCTGTTGCTCCACCTCGTCACAGTAGTCATGATCCTATTAATGATACAGGCTGTAACATTGAGGTTTTGATTCAATAACTAGGTACTAAACTAATTCCCACCTCCCCTTAAAACTGAGGATTGTTAGGGTTCCATAAGTATATATGTTGTACGAAGGAGGGAAAGGGAATGATAGAAGGTCCCTCATCTAGCTACTCTTATATACACCTACCGGTGACCCACTGGGGTCCACCGGACCGTACCGTGGCAAGGATATTCCTTATAAACTCTCCTCGGGGGCTTTTGTGTGTGAATATAGGATGTAACGGCGTCCTATTGCCTTCTCATTTCATCGACGCATATTTTGGAACGCCTAGACCGCAATTGAAATATCCGCGTGCTGTAAACAGACTTGCATGAAAATGGATATACTCGCTCTTCCAAGTTTCCGAGTACTTGGTACCGCTGTGGTTGCAAGATATATGTAATCTTCATTGTGAAGAGTAGGTGTTGTTGATATCCAGGGATATGTGCATATGGAGCTACGTATACCGTACCTAGTAAAGAAAACATGCATGAACGATATCATTGGTAATAACATACCTAGGTACCTAGGTATGTAGTTAAAGGTATTGCTTTGGCTATGATCATTAAGTTGTAGAGAGTAGTTTTACGCCGTGGGTTCTGGTATTCGGCAATTATTCCCCCTATCAACACTAACAACTCTCAATATCTTCAATACATGAAGGAACCCAACCGTAAATGCAGCGATAGGGTACATACCGAAGAAAAAAAAAGAAAAAAAAAAAGAAAGTAAGACTAACACGCCGAAGACAGGACTCATAAATAAATTTCAAGTTATGTAAAGTATAATGGTGGCCCTGGCAGCAAAATCTAATTTTACTCCCGAGTCTTGCATCCGGAGCCACCTATATTCCAAATGAACATTTAAATATTGTATTCAATGTAAGAAATACCTTCTCTAGCTTCTTCGCACATTTCCCTGGTTTATTAAACCAGCAAACGTAATCTACCTAAAGCGAAGCTTGAAAGCTTAGGCGCTTTAAGTGAGCTCAAGATATCGGGGGCTTTCAAGATGTCACGTTTAGAGCTATGCGAATCTTAATTTTAACAAGTTGAAATATTTCTTATAATCAGTCATTATGTATTCAATGCCTGCGACTAAGCCAAACTTCTTAGCGGATAGAACTAGTGATCAACAATAATTTTCCTCGGCCTTCAACAACTTGGTTAGATACGAAAGGCGAGCTCATTTGCATGGATCTCACCACGATTGTCTTAGCTTCTAGAACATTTCGCTTCCTGATAGGTACGGTTAGATCGATCCGCACAGGGAGCGCGGCTAGGTTATTGCATATCTCCATCTTCGTCTCATCTCAACCAGCTCGGGCGGTCCAAGCCATAGCGTTGCAGGGGTACATTGTCTCGTCATTTGCGGGCTAACAGGGATAAAATAGGAAAATCCCCACGTGCTAAGAATTTACTCCCTGCTTCACACGCATCGTGAGACGTTCGCCTACCCAGGTCCGACCTGACAAAGCTCCTAACATAGCAAGCTACACGAGAAGATGAGACGAGCTTCACTAACCAACTAGGTGCGTTCTCCGTACATAGTGTCCGGCGATCTAAAACCCAAAGCTATGGATAAATCTCACTCCACTGTCACGGAGATCATCCGTATAAATAGTTCGTATCAATCTCGACAATCGAGAGTCTGATCTGGATCCTTCAGCTCTTGATGAACACTCATTTCCATTTTCTCAACATTTTTCAATTCTTTTTGGCTGGACCATATAATTCTCTTTGCTATTTCTAACAACTTCCTCACCACTTCATAGATCATATCTATCTTTGTTCAATATGAAGTTCATCAACATCTTTTTCCTCGCTGCTTCAGCGTCGGCCATTGCCATTGACCGCGGGCACGTCGGTACTGCAAGATCCACGGGTCTTGAGGAGGCAGCATCGTTACTGTCAAGACACCATGCAGGCCGACCAGCAAACGGCCAGGGTAACAGGAATGGAAATGGAAACGCTAGCAAGGCAAAGCAAGGAGGCAACTCAAACGCGGGCACCGTTGCTGCCGGCAATACCCTCGTCCTAAAAGAAGTCAACGGCGTACCAGGCAACGAATGCCTTACCTTCCGCAACAATGGTATGCTTTCTATCAGTATAATTGCCTCCGGCGAATATACCTATACAACTAAACCCCCTCTCTTTCTTCTTATGTACTTATAAACTACTATAGGTGAGATTGTCGACGCCGCATGTGTTAATACTGCAGCGGACCGCCAAATTACGCCGACGACGCTAAATGGGAACTCCGTCCTACGCGTGCAGCGTAGCTTCACTGCCGGATTCCGCCCGGACCTGGTCGACGTTACTGCCTGCGTTGGCTTCAACGGCACACACTTCCGAGCTGAGGACTGCGCCGCCTCAAATATTGAGCTTGTGCAGTTCGACGGCACGGCATTACGGGCCCCTAGCGGCGCTTGTGCTCAGGGCCATGACGGTGCCGCTCAGATGGTTGTCGATACCACAGGTGCCAACTGCGCGACTTTCCAGAGCACATCTGTCACGCCCACTCCCCCCTAAGGGACGGAAATGCGAACTTATTGAGTTGGTGATGGGCTATTTAGATATAGCATCTAATTAATTGCGTATTCCTATGCGTCTTATGGAACCTCTCACCCGTGTGCTTCCCTGTAGGAGTGAGACCTAATAAGACCTTCGACATGAATGTGCAAACCGTAGTGAATTCCTACCTAGGTAGGTACCTAGATTCGTTAAATGGTCTTTAGATACGAGAAGAAAGATGGAATGGAAATAGAATTCGTTTTTTAAAATTGGTAGATATACCCACCTCCCCCAAACTTATTCGTTGACGTCATTGCGATTCATGATCTCTTGATACACCAACCGGACAGAGGATGAGAAAGTGTAGTTATGTTATTCACACATACCTTCAAGCTTAGTTTATCCGAAATAGCAACTTAATCAATGGTTGCATATCCGCGGCTTTTAAATGTTGTAAGAATAATGAGCTCCAATGCCATGCCGCAAGGTCCTGCGATGAATCACCAAGCAACTGTGGTAGAGTCCCCTTCCTCGCAATCAGATATGGTTACCAGCAATCGAAGACGCAAGAATCATAGACCGAAGATCAATGCGCCTGAGGGGGAAGAGACGTACTACGTCTTGACTCTGCAAACGGACACCGAGCACCATCAAGCCATGTGCGCCCTGCGCAAGCGTTACTACCCACCTGCGCTTCTTCGTGTGGGTGCACATGTATCCCTGTTTCGCGCCTTGCCAGGTTCTACACTCCCATCTCTTAGATCAGATATCACCTCTGCGGCAGCGCGCATAAATCCATTTGGGATTCAAGCTGTGGGCCCACCTACTCGACTGGGACGCGGGGGAGTGGCAGTTCCAGTCCTGGGGCTTGAGCCGGTGGAAAACTTAGTACAGGAGCTCCAAAGGAAGTGGTGTGAAGTGCTGAGTCGACAGGATCGCGGCGTCTTTCGTGGTCATTACACGTTGATGAACAAAGTAGATGATTCGGAAGTGGTGACGCGATGTCTTGATGAGCTGCGTCGCCAATTTCGGCTTGAAGGCTGTCCAGGAAGGGCACTAGGGCTGAGTTTATGGCGGTATGACCGTGGTTGGTGGCACCACGAGACAGATTTCCCCTTTTTAGGTGCCCAATAGATGGTTCGTGAAGAACATATACAAATTGGATGGTATAAAAACATTTGCATTTGCTTTGGGGGTGTAGATCTAAGATAATTATCACACCGTTGCACCCGCAGCGCATTAGTACCTAACTAAAGACAATTGGAGTAACTTAGTAAAGTCACCTGGTGTCGAAATACATTGACAGGTGTTTACTTTCTCTTAGCCGTCGTGAGCTCCGAAAGGTGGATCCTCCGGACGGAGACTTACGGATTAGCGGCGGAAACATTTCGGGGACCCACCCGGGCACTGAGCCCAAATGGAACACAAAACTCGGTAGGCAAGAAAGAGCCAGGCTTTAAGGGCGGCCGAAGGGCGGATAGATACCTAGGTACCTATAGGATATCTTGTACCAGCCGGTATATCAAGTTGGATGGAAATTGAAACTATACAACTGTTAACGCAAGATATATAAGCCCTCCTGAATGTACGGCCTTTGTAAAAGTTGCCGACATATGTCTCCGGCAAGGTGCCGCCGCAATCAAAGCAACAAGGAGCACAGATATAACGAATTAAACTAGAAGAAATCTTTCCGGGACTATCTGACTTGTCTGGTAGTATAAATGCTGTCGACTCATCCGTCCCCAATTCCCGACCTATCTTAGCAGCTCAAAATCAACCTTGTCTTACCATCGAACCATACATTAGACGTTCTTGAATAAATTTAATTTACGTAAGCGATATTCTCTCAATATAAACTCCAAAGGTTCCCTAACTATGGCTACTACACCTATAGTGGATGTTTTGATCCTCGGTGGCGGGCCTGCAGGGCTCGCGTGTGCTGGGGCCATAGCGCGACAGCTACACAGCGCAATAATCTTCAGCAACAATACATTCCGCAATGCGCGTGCCAATCATATGCATAGCGTCGCCGGGTGGGATCACCAAGACCCGGCGGCCTTCCGTGCTAAAGCTCGTGCCGATATAATTGAGCGATACGCAGGCCCTTCAGGTATTCAGTTCCGTGACATCGGTGTGTCGAGCGTGCGAAAGCTGGACGATGACGAGCGGGGAGCTACTAGATTCGAGGCTGTAGATGTCAACGGGACTAAGTATCTGGGGAGGAAGGTTGTCCTAGCCATGGGTGTAAAGGATATCATGCCTGTAACGCCCAAGGGGTACGCGGACTTATGGGGTTATGGAATGTAAGCCTACCTACTTACTTTCTTTTCATATGTCCTAAATCATTCACATGCACACTCCTTTGATTTTTCTTGAAATTAATCAAAGATACTAGCTTCCATTGCCTTTTCTGTCACGGCTTCGAAGAGCGCGGCTCCGCATCCGCGGGCGTTCTGGCGACAGGTCCCTTTCTTGGAGTCGGAGGCAACAATGGCGCACCGCTAATGGCTCCCGTCATTGCGCGTATGGCGTCCCGACTTGCAGGCCTTATTACTGTATATACCGATGGTAACGAAGAGCTTGGCGCGAGCATCCGAGCACAGCTCAAAAACACCCAAAAATTCAAGGTTGAAAACCGGCACCTCACTCACGTAGCCAAAGATCCAGATGTAAATGGTGAAGCTGGTGTGCTTATCACGCTAGAGGATGGAAGTGTTAATAAGCAAGGATTCTTGGTACGATTTCGTCTCTTCTTGATTTTACTGCATAACCCCTTATCGACTAATGTTAATTATGATTGAACAGGCCCATGCTCCCGCTTTTGAGGTAAACGGTTCGTTTGCGGCAGACCTGGGCGTGACATTGACACCACAGGGCAATATCGACGCGCAACCACCATTTTACAGCACCAATATTCCTGGCGTCTATGCAGCGGGTGACTGCGCGACTATGATGAAAAGTGTACCAGTAGCCACCATGATGGGATGTTGCGTGGCTGCGGGACTAACCCACGCCTTACAGGCCGAAGATGATGTAGAATTTTAACAAGTACCTCAGATACCTCATATACGTGTAAGGTAGAGCGGCAAGGATGAAGACACTAATTGGATAAGAATGTTTATATGCACGCGTTCGAATAGGATGAAGAGGTGCATTATCCCCGACTTCTATGATCGATATAGTGTTACGACGTTTCTGAAGCACTGCCTCAATATTTATCACCACAAACATATTATCGAGAAGGGAAGCAGGCGTAATATATTATATATTGGAAAATACCTAGCGCAGTAGGGACGTTACTAATATTCTAACCACGAGTCAAACCATGTAAGATTCTAGGTTAAGTACATTCAAATATCATAATACGCTGACAGCTGCGCGCTTGCCATGGAGGCATAAATTATGGTCAATGGGATATAACTAACACCAGTGCGCAGATCATTTCTCTAAACTTAATATACAGCACTGACAGGATCACGACTGGCGCCCTTATATTTAGGAAATGTCCCAGTCTTCTCCAGCTTCGTAGTCCATATCATGCTGATCACGGCTGTGTCCATTATTGACTTCACCCTCTTCTAGTCCGACGGTTACACTGCTTCCCTCAGCGCTAGCCTTATCTCTAACCCCTTGCTCGTCCTCTATGCCACTGGGCATAGGTCCGTCGCCGTCGCCCTCGGCAGTGGTTTTGGTTTCAGACTGAGGTGCAGATGTAGCCCACGTTATCTCGACCTTATCCTCGAGTCCAGGGATGGCGTTATTAGCAGACACACCCATCATAAACTGTTCTGCCGTTTTGCGATCCTTGAATGTAATGTGCGTTATGGACGGATCTGTGTGGATTTCCTTGAATTCACCAATGCTCTGTAACGAATTAGATATTACCCTGATAGTAAATGTGGCCGTTTTTGCAACTTACAAAAAGATACTGTCGCAACGCCTCATCCTTTTCCGAATTTGTGAAGTCGACGCCAGACAGCGCAATTATCTTGGGTCTGTTATCTAAGGAATAAGCTGCATAAGCTGCGTGTCTGGCTTCTATGCCTCCTCTACCTTGGTAGCTATATCCACCCCTTGTAGCTCTCGTGGCATAGCGCCCACGGCCGCGATAGCCTCGGCCGCCTCGGCCACGGCCTCTAAAAGACCACGACGATTCCTCTTGAACAGCATCTGGATCGATTCCTAGGACGTTGGCTTCCTCTTCTAAGGCTGCTAATTGGGCTCTGAGCGCCTCCGTCTGCGACATAGGCTTTTTGACACTGTCATCTGTGGTTTCTGAGGTCATATTTTTGGCAGCTAGTTTAGCCTGAAGTTTGCGCTTCTCTTCGAGTTGCCGCGCGCGAAGCTCTTTTTGACGTTCTTCTAATTCTTGGCGTTGGCGCTCTAGTTCTTGCTTCTTCTTAAACTTCTCCTCATGAGCTTTCTGCGCCTCTTCCTGCTTACGCATGAATTCATCCATATCGAACGGTTCAACAGGCGCACTCTCATTAGCAAGCAAATTCCCATTAGAAGTTCCATTTTTCGTCTCGTTTCCGGTCTTCCCATTTACTGAAGCTGGCACGGACTCAGTATCATCCTTATACCAAAATACCTTCACAAACCGGTTATCAAATATCACCTTCGGTGAGCTCCACGCAGCGTGAGCCGCATCCCAAGTATCGAATTTAACAACGGCCGACCGATCAGGACCTTGTATTGAAATGTCTGAGATACTACCAAACTGGGAAAAATATTCACGGACTTTCTCCTCCGTAAAATATCCACTAGGAATATTCTGGACCACGATAGCGGTTTTGGTCTTATCGTGCACGGGACCGCTCAATGTATTAGGTGGTCGACCTTTCGTTCGTCTCGACTTGTTATGTTCGCGGCGGTTCGTAGAGAGTACCGTGGGAAAGGAGGGTAAATTTAAGGGTTGAAATGGTTGTGACTGATGTTGATTCGCTAGGAGTGGCATTTGGAAAACGGCATTGTTAGGATCGTATTCTACCCTATGTTAGCGGATATAAAAGAAAGTAACAGGCCAAAATAATGCTACTGAAATATACTCACCATCACTTGCTGAAGGTTGGAGTGGTGGCATCATTAAAGAATCAGAACCATGCTCGAATTTGCAGTTACTACCTCTAGAACAATACCCCCGAGTTTCGTAATCCCTGCACTTCTGTCTCCTCCGACGTGGCGGAGGAACAGATCCTGAGTAGACAGGTTTAGGAAGGTCAGGTAACTGGGGAATAGGGACGTCAAGCTGATTCATTCTCTGAAGATTTTCCATGAGGTTGTCCAAATTTATCGGTGGCGGCATAGCTTGATCATGGGCAGAGGGGTGGAAAGACGGTGGTAATGGTGGACCAGAACGGCCATTGGATCTAGAAGGCGCCGGATAAGCACCAGAGAACCCATTTTGGTCTCTAGGTCTATAGGGCTCATCGAATCTCCCACCACGCTGTGAGAAGCTACCTCCTCTACGAGGTTGCTTGTAGGGTTGAGCTCCGGGATAAGAACCCTGGTTCATCAATATAATGTCTACGTCGTTATCGTCTCGATCATTATAGGTGCGCTTTCGTGAACCATTCTGCGGGAAGGCTGGAGCGGTAGGGGTTGCGTTGTAAGGCATATGAGGTGGATATGAAGGCAATAAAGGACCGGTCGCCGCGACAGGAGGGGCTGTGAGGGCTTGACGGTTGCTTGGGGGCGCAGGAGGGGCTCCTGGTAAATAAGACCGATACTTGACGGCTTGGAAGACATCATCCGTGAAGGCGGCCGCATCTATAATGCATTAGATATTTAAGATGCAATCATCTTTCAGTATCAAATGGAGAAGATCATATACCCTCTCTAAGAAAGTCGGGAATTTCTTCCTCGAACATCTTGCGAATAGTTTCGGTGTCGCCATCGTGTCGCAGGAGAGCTAAGACGTAATCAGCGAGTACATCTGCATCTGCGTCGGATCTAGAAGTAGGAAAAAGATACGAATGTTAGTGACAACAGTACACGGGGGTGGGTTCAGAAATAAAAATCTAGGAGAGGTTAGATAGCATACGTATTAGCAAGGCGCCTGATGATCCATGCTCTTAGAAGAGACGCGTCGCTCTCGGGGAACAACATTGTCAATTGGAAACCTGGAACCTATCTCGACATTGGAATGCGTTTTCCTGAAGAAAGAAGAAAAGGAAGAAAATGGGAAAGTTGACAAGTCGTATATTGTAAATATTATATGTCAAGGGTTTGCGATTGCAGCAGGTTGTCGGTGATAAATGATTTGCAATCGCCGTTGATCAAGCAGTTTAAGCTCTCCAAGACACAAAAAAAAAAGGTACAAGGCTGAAAAGATGCGGTTCCAGAAAAATTCCACTGACGGTCGCGATGTCATAAGCAAAAGTAGCCCCGGTCGATACCTTGGTACAGTACCTTTTTCCTTTTTAGCTTTCTGGTAGCGGGGTATACGGTTACACAATGTACTTGTACCTTAGCACTGCAAGATACTACTAAACCTACATGTAACAACCTCTAATAACCGTCACTACTAGGTACATGTACACTACATACAAACGGACCTACTAATGTAGGTAAATATTGGAAAGCACTGTTCAAATACGGCATTGGTACGGTAAGTATCTCGCATTTTAGCTAGTTAATGTAAGACGGGAGCTCCTTCTACGCGTACATAGCTTAGCCAACCATGACCGCCATCCAAAATGCAGGAAGGTAAGGTTTCCTTACCGCCGGAATCTGGGGGATAAGATACCTAGGTAGGGAAGGCACATATAGTCGGAGATAAATTTCATAAGGAACTACTAGACATAACCCATAATGAACGTGAATTAGTACCTACCTACTATACCTACATCTTCCCGTGGTTACGTTATATTAGGTAAGATAGGTAGGTACCTACCTACATAGGAGGTACATGTAGTATCAAATCAACTCATGTACCAGGTTTACCTAATAGAAAATATAGGTACGAAATATCGTTTTTTATATCATCTTCTTTTCAACTCAAAATGTTACTCAACCATATTATATGAACTAACATGAAATGCGGACTCGACGTTATAATCCTCTAATAACTACCTAGACAAATAGACTATCAAGTCGTTTAGTAATTAAATTGGGTTTATACATCAACCGTTTGCACCCAACCACCATCCCGATATAAGTCCTGCCCAAATCGAAATATTAACTTTGTTTCTCGTAATACAGCTAATATTCTAATCACGCCGGGTAACGCCAACCAATATCGAAAAAATTGTTATTTATCTCTTCAGGCGATCATGGCTTTTACCATGCATTCCCACTCGGGCCAGTTCTGCCCTGGTCACGCAAAAGATCAACTTGAAGATATCATCAAGCATGCTATTGGTCTTGGTTACACCACTATCGGACTCACAGAGCATATGCCACGGACCAGTCTTGAGGACCTGTATCCTGAAGAAGTCAGTGATTTTTAATTGGATACTTTTTTTTTTTTTTTTTTCTATTCACCTGGAATTTCACTTCTGAACCTACCAAAGAGACTCTTCCTATATAACAAATATGTACCTAAATTAACACCTCGCAGCTCGATAACCCAGAAGGCTCCCTAGCAGAGCTCTTCCCCCGACACGAGGCTTACCTCTTAGAGGCTCAGCGTCTACAAACTAAGTACGCTTCTCAAATTCACATCATAATCGGCTTTGAGGGTGAATGGCCTCGGCCTGCATACGCGACCATCGTGATGCAGCTCGCCGCTCATCCCAGCATCGACTACTTTGTCGGCAGTCTACACCACATAGACGGGATTCCCATCGACTATGATGCATCGTACTATGGGCGAGCTGTTACCTCCGCCGGGGGTTCTGAGGAGCTAGCCGCGGAGCGGTACTACGATCAACAGTACGCCATGCTCACCGCGCTTCATCCACGTGTGGTCGGTCATTTCGACCTTGTACGGCTCCTTTCTTCAAACCCGGGACGCGATGTGGCAATCTCTTGGCCGGGGGTTTGGGACAGGGTGTGTCGTAACCTGAGAGTCATCGTCGAGTACGGTGGATGGCTGGAGTGCAACAGCAGTGCGCTGCGCAAGGGACTTGCAGAACCATACCCAGCGCGGCCCATCGCCACAGAGTGGCTACGGCTGGGCGGGCGGTTTACACTCTCAGACGACAGCCACGGCATTGCACAGGTAGGCACTAACTATGGCCGCGCGCTTGAGTACCTAGCTAGCCTGGGGGTAACTACTATGTGGACTCTGAGGAGAGATCCTCACCTAGGACCACCTCCTACGGGTGAAAAAGTCAAGTTGGTAGAAGTGGAAGTCCCATTAGAGAGTATCAGGGCGGTAGTGAGCAAATGGTGATGGACCGTGGTCAAAAACGTAGAAGGGTTTGGGAAAATCACAAAAGATTAGAAGGGTTTACTTCACGTTCAGGCGATTTATGGGAAAATCAGAAAGGTTCCAGAAAGGCGTCAGTTGGTCAGCTATGAATATATCCACCAGCAAGGGAAGATGGTAGAATATGAGCGAACTTTGCATTAGAGTTCCCATATTCTAAGTTCGCGAACCATATTGGTAAACGTAACGAAGTAACTCTAAATCTTTTAATTTGGTAGAACTCGGTACATGCCTATTGCCGAACAAATATAAATCAGGGTTACGTGGACGACTTTGCAAACTTGTCACAATAATTATTCATATACAAGCTCTTGTAAATATACATGATATATTATACGAAGCATAGGTTAGTAGGTACTAATCCTGTAACATCTATTAGTAGCGATGCCACTGCCGTTATATGGTATCATGCCAACCGGTACTCCACCGCCAAATGTTCTGTACTCGGCTACGAAAACCGACATTCTCCCTTGTTAGATAGGCCATCCCACTATCCTTATCGTTACGATACTTCCCAACTATGCATGAAATAACACTTAGAACTCCCCTGGTGCTTACAGCACCTCCATCACTAAACCAAGAGAAGGACTATAGTAACGAAAACCGATGTGTATTATAATGCATGAACACTTATTGGGGTATCTTTCGACTGAAAATATGGCCTTCTAATCTTCTCCCCCCTGGAAACAAGACTGTTGGTGGTGATACATTTCTTGTGCATTTCCCCCTCGCGACGCCACGTCTCGCCCTACTGTATGCCCTCCAGATGAATCAAACGCAACAAGCAAAATAAATAAAATTATCGTCAGTCATTATCATTAAACGGTGCTTTTTCTCCACAGGACAACAAAAACGCCCATTATCCTCCTACGAGAACCGTCGACATAGGGTTCGTAAACCTATCCATCAGTGAGTTCCACATTGTCGAGCCATGTCCTGATCGCAGCTCGCAATATGCTCTCCTTTTCGCGGATCATCTCATACGGACCAGTCGGGTCAGCTTTCTGGTTCTCTCTCTCCCGCTGATCTACGACGTCCTGTACGATCTCGGAGAGCGCAGACAAGACGACCGTCTTACATTCCGCACGTGGGACTTCCTGAAAGTCAGTTTGGTACACTGGTGCCTCTTGCTCTGTCGTTCGAGAAGCTTCACTACCTCTTCTCTCTCTTCGTTTGCTCGCAGATCGTGAAGACGTGGCCGAACTTCCCTTACTCACGTCGCTACTGTGGGCTATGACTCTCTCTACGGCGTCAATGAGTGCTTCATCGAAAGTAAAAAGTTCCTCTTCTTCGATTTTATCTTTAATAGGCTGTTCGTAAGGCGACAGAGCTGGTGTCATCAAAGACGCGTGCGGCGACAGGTAACTAGCCGTATTACGGTCAAGCGGGATTTTGGGCTTCACTAAACGGCGGTAGCGGAGCCGCTTAACAGTAAAATTAGTCGTATCGGCAATAATGGCAGTGCTTACGTCAACCCAGTGCTCCGCAGGCCATTCCGCTGGTATCGGATTAAAATGCACCATAGGAGTCGGTTCCGCGCTTAGAGATTCTCGTACTTCATCAAGGAGATCTCTTTGCGGTGGGATTGCTTGAAGCGTGAAATCTGGGTGAAAACGCTTTAACCACCCCGCAACATTCAAGGGAGCATCCCCGTCAATGGCCAGTCTAGAGAACTGCTCGAAGCCTTCAAGCCCACTGCCTAGACCAGGAGTTGATAGGTAGCCACTACTAGATGGCGAACTGACGGCGGTCTCAAACGATGTGAGGTAATCTGGAAATTGCACATCCACGTCGATTACGCCGTCATCATTATTGATCGACGTTTTGACGGGAGATTCGTATGCACCTAAAGGATCTGGGGTTCTCGACTGAGAATCGAGCTGCTTACTTTCTAACCTTCGTGGAGTATCTGGTTCTTCCAGTAGGGTATTTTCAGCCTCTACCTGTTGTTCAGCCGACGAATCAAATAGCTGAGCTTCTCGAACCATGTCTGAGAGCTTGTCCCTTCCGCTAACGGCTGCCCGAGTAGGTGATGTGAGTGGGCTATCCGGGTGCGTAGGAATATCCGATGCCTGCGACGTAGTAGCAGTAGAATCTCGTCGTCTTGTACTCCATAAGCCGCTAATCACGCTTCCCCATCGGGAACCTTGACGAGAGTCAGTGCTTGCACGGCTGGCGTGACCAGTACTATCACCTCTCTTAAGTGACCTTTTCAGATCGTCCGCGGCAAAGCTATTACCACTATTTGGTCGAGCGCCGCGGCCTGTATTACTCCGATGCACTGTAGAGAAGTGAGGAATAGCCGAGTCCGGGACGATGGTATTAGCTGTTGCGGCACTGCTTTTTCGCGTGTTGAGATCGTTTCCGACAATAGGTAGATTTGCTGGCTTTATGTAATCCGATGATCGACGGTCTTGGTTAGAAAGCTCCATGCTAAGATGCGCGAGCTGGGCAGGGATACCGGTGACAGATCTTGTCGTAGCTTGCGACTGTATACTAAAACTTCGGGTATGAGAGGCACCTCTCTGGCCTTGACGCCGATTGATTTTCCGGCGTAGAGACTCTTCCTTGTTGATCGGCACTATGTACGATGGCGGTGAATGGCCAAAGGCAGCAACAGAGGCAGAGGTTGCTGGGCGCTGTGCGCGGACTGTGGGTAGCTGCTGGTTAGCAGGCAGGAAGGCCGAAAGTAAGAATATCAACCTCCTAGCGGCCATTTTGTCCTTGGCGATTATAATCGTCCGGGACGGCAGGGAGGTATCTTCCTCATTCTTTACTTTCTGTTGTTGATAACGTCGCCTCCGATACCAAACGGGGCTTAACGCCTGGAGCCATTCAGTGTGTGTCGCCAAAAATGCCGTCAATAAATTAAAAAAGAAAAACCCCTGCTCTCTAGTCCCAGCCCATTTTGCAACCCATCTTGCCTCGTCTCTCCACGGCCCCCATCGACCCTGCCCCGTTATAACTCTCGTAGCTCGAAGGCCGGACACAATTCGTATTTTAGCATCGTCAATCTCCTGGCCGATACGTGGATCCTGCGCTAGACAATTTGGAGGTAGTATTATAAGCTTTGCGTTTGTCTTAGATGGCTTCATCTGAGATGCATCCGAGCCTCTTCGACTCTTTACTGAAGATGTTCGAGCAATCTGAGCAGACATATTCGAGGGATATGGGTCTGGAGCCGACATATCCACCTGCTTCAGCATTGGGATAAGAGTTGTGGCGACTATAGATTGTAAATGAGTAAGTGTTCTCATGATGATGTCCCAATGTTGAGTTATCGCATCCATGCGATCATCGGCGTCGTTATTGTATGTCGACTCGAACGATTCTGAACCGAAACCAGAGCCGACCATTGTCCACCCAGACCGGCGCGCGGATCCAAAAGAAGAAGGGAAGAAGTCTTGTTCATTATAGGAGCTTGGCCCTCGAAATACGGGTTTCGGCGCAGTTGCTGATACAGCGTTGGGTGCATTTGGAGGCAGCTGAAGTACTAAAGCGACGGCATACATCGGTGTCCTCTTTTGTATCGGCTTCGACTTCTTCTTGTTGAGCTTGGAATCATCTGGGGAGTAAGGGAACGGAAATCCCCCGCCGTCCTCGGAGAAACGACCATGGGACGCTGTGGCCTGGGTAGGCGAATCAAGATCATCATTTGGTAGGTTAACTGGAAATAAGCGTGTCACTAGAATCTTGCTGCGGTCATGCTGCCGGGGAGCCGCAGAGAATGTCTGGAAGTGTGTATTCGCCGACTCTGATGTGAAAGACTGTGCTAATCTGCTAGATCGCATACTCGACCTCCCCATGGACCCTCGCCCGTCTCCGACGTACGAGCTAGAAACAGTAGATGGCCGTGGTTCGCTCGGAATGATATGAACTTTCGTTGACGTTCCCTTATAAGACATTACTTCAGAGTTAGCAAATATGCAGCCGGAAAAGCTGGCCAGCTCTTCACGATATTCCCTGGCAGCTTTTTGGGACTCGGTCTCCGTAGCGCTATAGGTACGAGACTGGGCGGATCCACGTCGGTCGAATGCACCTTGCCGGGGTTGGGGACTACCGGGTTGGATGACTAGTGGCCTCGATGTTTGCCCGAGGCTACTCTTCCGCGGCGATGTAGGGGTCCGTCGAAGATCCTGCATGAGTGACTGAGACGAGGATGCTGCACTCTGTGGCTGTGGGCGATCAACTGGTGAACTAGATGTAGGAACCTGATAACTATCAAACAATAATGAAGGACTAGCAGAGCCCAAAGCATCTTGCATAATTATGATGCGAACATCAGGCACATCGATATCAATATCGCCATCATAATCGAAAGGGCTTGCGGGGGCCCCGGGCTGAACGCCGGACGTGGACGATAATGGAAACACCTGATCCTGGCGATAATAGAGCGCCTGTGTATCCGGAAATATGAGGCCTCGTGTATGAACATCTTCCTGTACCGATTCGGGCGATAGTTTAGTCGGAGAAGCACCTTCTTGGGAATTTGTACCTCCCGCCGTTCCCGACGTGAGATTAAACAGTTTGCCCAACATTGTGGTTCTAGTACATTCAAAGCCCAATATGCCGGATATAAGATACCTGACCTAAGAGATAGGCAATTAACAACGCCAGGGTTGTAGAGACTACCGATAGTTTAACAGGCACCCATCCAGTGGCGAGGGCCCTCCGCGGTATTGACCATGGCGTAGAAAGACATTGAAAATAAGCGAAACACGATTGTCTCTGGGGAACACGGGATAACACAAGGATGGGATGTCAGATAATGCAGTTATGGTAATCGGCAAGAAATTGAACGGCCAGCATTGATAGGAAGAGATCGAATCCACGACAAACTGAGAGTTGAATATGGCCAGGGCAACGGTATCCAATCCAAAAGAACGACGTAAGGTCTCAAGGCCGTGGAGTGACAATACTAAACACAAGGCGCACGCGTCGAGCTTGAAGGCTCGTAAGAGCGTGACAGCTTAACAGCGTGAAAGCGACGTGATAATGTGCGTAATCGGAGATGAATGGATACGATAACAGGGGACTAGGCTTGAGTCGCTTTCAAGGATACGTTGTTACTCAATGAACCATTTTTCCCGAACAAAGATCTAAGCAGACATATAAAACCCGGGAAGAATGTGTGTGAAGCATAGGAGTTTAGGCGCAATTGGCGAAAGGATATGAATTGGGAAGTAAGAGAAGAGGAGCGTTCTTTCTGCAAGTAATGTACTATGTATAAGGTTAGGCCAACAGGTATGATCCATAAGACTTCAAAGCTTACCTAACCTACTTCTAGGTATTACCTACTAATGTACTTCTAGCCTTTTAAGTATATACTAATATATATGAATGAGGTAGGTACTCCACACTAGACGCGCTGAAAGTAGGTACTTGAGGTGTGATGTATGTAATAGATACGCTAAGCGGATGACCACCTTCCCTCTTATGTACATAAAGTTTTAAACTACCTCATGCTTCTACTTCGATGTTAATTAAGGGTATCCCGGCCACTCGTTACCTACAACAATGCAAAACGAAGAGGAAAAAGAAAAAGGAAAGAAGCATACTGCCGATTATGACGTCCAATCTAACCGGACCCCAGTCCATACTTATGTGCATTACATGTATGTTCGTTCATTAGTACCACTTACCTTACCTTGTACCTACCTCCTAGATACAATGAAAACATAGGTACCTAGGTACGTAAGGTATACAGACATAATAAAAAACTAAGAAATTTCCATTGGACGAACATCAAGTAGACGTGGTTCGACATCCAAAGCACACGAATAGATAATTCTGTAAATATTCTGACCTTCATATTAGTTTAGTAGTTACTTAGTTTTTTTTTTTTTTTTTTTTTTTCTTTTCTTCTAGTGGTGTAACGATATACGCAGTTAGCACGGTACCTATGCGAACTGTATATAGTAGTGTTTTCAACGCTTGTAGGTTCTAGGCACATGGTTGAGCAGGGTTCTACTAACTACTGCAGTGTAATAGTATGGATGAAGCCTGTCCGGACCTAGATATTTAAATCACGAGATTTAATATTGCGACAGGACCCTTAAAATACCCCAAATATAAAACAGGCAGGGTGGGAGAAGATTGTAGATGTGTCTTTTCCCATACAGTTGGTTCCGGAGTCGGTCTGAAGGATTCGATACGATCTGGCGGTGAATGGGAGAGATGACCTATTTGTGCTTGGGTTGGTAATCAATCAGCTTTTAACTATTTTACTGTTGATGTTGCACGGCTGCCGCGGAGGTTAGCCTGACCAGCCTACCTACATGTACATAATGGCACTGCTGGAACATTGAGCCTGCATTATATTATGTACGTACTTACAGCCCGTATGTGGTGGTACAGTACGTTAGTACATGTAACGTACATGTAGCGCCGTAGCCCTATCTGAGAGCAGCACAAGCTGGTGGATTCCAAGTACCGTACTTGCTTGGAAATTTGACGATTACCCACAACAAGGCGGGTACAGATGCAAGTGCTGCATTAGATGCTTTTCTTAGCTTTTCCTAGTTCTGTCACCTACATGGCAGCTATGTAGGCATGTGTGTGGATCGGTTTGTCGAACAGTACCGAGAATCTTTTATGTCAGCTTCCATAAGTCTATGTAGGTAGGTAGCTAGGTAGCTAGGTAGGTACCTATCTTGCCAATCCAATTGCAAGCGCTCTACCTAAACGCGCTCAAACAACCCCGAATTGGAAATACAGTGCGGCGTATATATTCGATACGATGCGTAAGGCACCAATGCCGTTCCAACTTTTTATCTGCCTTGTCATTGGGCTTCATCGGTCATCTCGGCTTTGCTTGTAAACCATATGAAAAGCTCAAGTTCTATCATTTATCATGATCTATTAGTTTATTAGCACCGCAACAACGTAATAAAGGCTCATATCTGTTTTGAGACAAGCACACGCGACTTCATTCCCGTATACCCCCCAAATATTCCAATCGTCACCCTTTTGCTTCCTATGTAAGGTATGTAGGTACCTAAGGTATGTAGGTAGGTAGGTATGTACCGTAATTCACTACCTTGTCCAGGTTGCGTTTGAGACCCCTCAGTCTCAACTCTGGCCCCTCGCATGCAATTTTGCCAAGTGCCTCATAATGATCCATTGATCTTCCCTTGATCAGACGCGGCGAGAGACATGATCCTAGGATCCTAGGATTCGGAGGACAATAAGGGATGCGACCGAAGGGCAAAATAGGAGCTATCGGCTGAGCATTGCTCTGCTCTATGGTACAACTTGCCAACCCCATGGTAGGAAATCTATTTCGGATTTTACCAATTCCCGCCGCTAACGCAGTTGTCGTACCTGTGCTGAAGGTAAGAGGTACCTAATGGTCAAGATGAGGCTCAGCTTGTCATGAACTGCGAAACCAAGCTGTGGTCCCACACAGCTTTCAATATAGTTCCATTTCTATCCAATAACGTAATGGAGACTGCTAGCTACAGGACTAAGCCTCTAGGCCGACACCAAGAAAGGGATGGAAAGAAAAGACGACGCTATTGACTAATTACATAGTGGTAGCCGATTTAGCATGTACAATCCCGATGCTATAGAGTCCCAGACTCCCAGGTTCCATATAGTCGAGACGCCCATTCCAGCCAAAAGACCTAGCAATGCAAGATGAATATCATACTAATCAAGGTTAAGGTAAGTCGAAACATTACCTAGTAACTGGTCAGCTCCACCATATTCGAGCCATATCTTCTCCTAGCCTATGATAGTTTACCGCCAATAAATGGTCATCTCGGCTACTTGGGGAGCTGATCCAGTCCTCCTCAGCAAACATGTCTCCCGATCTACGTCGGCTTGGCATTCAACTCGATTGTACGATCAAACTGGTACCTAAAGGTAGCTTTAACAAGCTGCAATAGGTTGCGACCTACACAAAATAAACATCTACCAAAACTTCCAAGTACCTATCGATGAGTAGGCTAGTTATAGCATACCTAACATACCTATGTCGTAAGTAGGTATATTTCTATGCTACCTACCATTTCGTAGATTCACGTCAAGAGAAGAATACTCTCCACTACGTACGTGAATCCTTGAGTCCACCCCGGCGACGCCGCAACCAAACCGTTGCCCAGGAATCATTCGTTTTCCTAACACTACGTGAATGAATGAAGAGGAAAAGAAAAAGCGAGAAAAGTTGTGGTCTTTTGGGTTATGCCCTCCGTTAGTCTTATTAGATGCCGAGAACGCTATGATAGATTCCGCGCTTTCGAATACCGACCCAACACCGGCAAGCCTTGTTAGGTAACAAGTTCTAGAAGCTCTAGCAAACGGCAGATTGGGTGCGCTATTTTCCAGATGATCATCTGATGGGGAAAAGAGAAAGCAAACCCTTTTTTGTCCCGCTCCTCTTATGCTACTAAAGCGCGGTAACTATCTAACCCTAAGTCCAATATTGCATCAAGCGCTCATTTTTTTTCTTCCCTTGATAACTGTCTCATTAGGTCTAGATTTACTTTACTGCTTAGGTCCTCTCTTTTGCTAACCAGCTACCTAAACTTTCTAGACTACCACCTATTATCGCCATCATGACCACCCGTGACGTCTTCGATGGTACAGCATAAACACTATTATATGTATTGCTAAACACCTGAAACTGACTGCCCAAAATGATCTGTTCCTCTCAAAACTCGATCGGCAATTTCAACCGAAGATCTGGGGTGAGATCAATGCTACTGGACCCAGCATTTAAACCAGTCTCTATCTAGGCTTGCGTAATAGGGATGTGTGGTATCATGGCTAAATCGTAGAACTAACGGCACGAGGCAAGTATTCATCTGTTCATCGGGGAACCATCACTATTTCGTTTACCCACCTAGTTCCACATCTCATGGCCGGAGTCGGGACGCCTCAATGGACTGACCGTGCCCGAAACTGCGCCGCAGATCGTCAAACTAGACTAGGCAGCTAGACAGCATATCATCGCTCAAGACTAATCGTTAATTAGCTACTACGTACGATACGATCGGTAATCATTTATATGGACAGGAGCTAGCATTTTCATACTTCTGCTAATGAATGTCATTGGGTTAGGACCCAGCAAATACCGGTTGTCTGGCATCTTGATATAAGTAACTGCCTTTCTAGTCCCCTTATACAGTGTCACATTTGTTGTATCTTATTACGACCCCGCCTATGTAAATAAGTACGTACATAGTAACTTCTCTATCCTCCTTTATCCTATCAAGCATGGGCTAATTATCTCCGCTGGCAAGTACATTAAGATCATCGCTGCGAAAGAATGTCGAATGCCATAGTATCTATGATGGGCTACGAAAAGAAGCCCCACGCCCGCGGTTAATGACTTCATACACGCCTTGGTCGGCCACGTTGTAAGCCCCCCCCCCCCAAAAAAGACACACCCTCCTCTGATCAAGTCTATGATCACTTTACTATGCCTGGTTGCTTTCCTCTGGATTTCAGAAGAGACCCAAGAATCGAAGCCGATCTCCGAAATGATAAAAGAGCCACAATTCCCGCTTCAAGTTTGACGCCAACCCCAAAACACTTTCCTCATATTTCATTAGTTACCCAAATCGTATTCAAGGATATAATGTGTCCAAGGATTTATCCTACAGGTATGCAAATCAAACAAAACAGAGCCTTCTACTCCACATTGGAGTTAAACGCTCGGTATCTCAGAGGTGCTTTGTGACTTTCAATTAGACAAACGTCTGCCGGCGGCCGGTAGTGGGTCTGATATAGCGAGTCCGGGGTCCGAAATACGGGTCTTCCTCCGATTCTGTAGGCACCATTTCAACTTCAGTAGATAGGATAAGGTATGCATGCTATAGGTTGTCATCACTGGTATATACGTGTAGGCTAACTTTTTCTAAACGCTTTGTATGGGTTTTCCGCGATAATTACTACGATTCGCGTTCCTATTTAAGTCAATAGGGCTTAGGATCGATTGCTATAAGCCCAGTGAGAGCTGAAGCAGGTTGCCGGCTAGCTAATATGCACCTTAGATAGTATACCTACCTTACCTAGGGTTGCTAAAGAGCGCAGCTACATAATGACATTGTACGTACTTAAATATCATGCGACCCTGCCTAATGAGGTCTCGAATGCTGTAGCCCCAGACGTCATCGAGTACTTCAAATATCGTCGATACTGAAGACTATGCAAAGCAGGGCTACAATGCGGCAAGGAATGAAATAAGAGTAGTGTATCACCCAGACAGGGTATGTCATTCGCAGGGTACCATCCGCGGAGTTACATGCATCAGAGTAGGCCGAGAAGTAGCACGCGCGAATGTTACTACGGCAAGGCTGAGAAATTATACCTAAAAGGAAATAAAATTCGAAATAAGGGCGTGGAATTAGAAATAGGTGTGGTCGCGCAGGTCGGCTATACATACGGAATACGGATGAGAAAGCGGCTCCGTCACTCGGGTCCTTTCCCGACTTAAGAAGGTAGACGGAAATATTTCCTTGTCGGCTAGTCAGCTCGCATCTAGCGGTGACGAACAACGGGAGCGGAAATTCGTCACACCCATCTTTGCCATATCAAACATGTTCGTTCTATACACATAAACAAGCAGATTTGCAGGATTAAATATATTTCTATCTTATGGGAGTCGTATGAAACCAAAAACGATGGTGGAAACGAGGCCAAGAAGACTTCTCATAAGAAAAGGGGGCTCCACATATGATGATGGTTATGCTGATATGATCTCATGTACTGTATACAAACCGAGGTACGTGTCTATATGGGTTTGATGCAGAAAGGACCCCCACGTTGACAACCCATGATAACAAGAACTTCTTACCCGGCGTACGTGATCTGCTGCATCTTTAAACCAAGACCATGGGCTCGGGTTTAACGATAGTATATGGCGGTGGGGGTACGAAACGTAGATATTGATCCTAGTCACTAATGGAGGACAACGAAATTAAAGCTAAACGGTTCTTCGTACGTGAGGTTCTAGCGGCTTCAGCTGGAATGCCACTAATCAGACCCGGCCATTATGGAGGGTTCCACGAAGAGATAGCCTTACCGTTAAAGTACCTGGTTGACTTCAAGTTCAGGAACTCATGTATGATACGACAAGACCATAAACCATATCAACATGCTTGCCAAGGTATTACTCAAGTGCCTCAAACGTTAAGTACTTCCGCTATTCAAATTTACGCACCTGGTGTGTATACAAGTATAATATATGTTGCGAATTATAATTCTATGTAGTGTATAACTACCTCATCCCCAACTCGAAGTAATACAGCTCATAGGCTATGATTAAGCCTCGATACTTATACAGTAGTTATTACCATCGCTTAGATCCGCATGGTATTTGTATTGCAACAGGTCAGGTTTTCACATATGTTCCCACATACTATCTGGCATGGGGCTGATATATCGGGGCGTCGCCTCCTAATTGACGCTCCCGAGGATGAGTCAGTTCCAGCAGTTGCGGCCGCGGGGGTTTCCGCGGAAATATTGATGTTATTACGGCTGATATTACTATTGTTAGCGGATAGCGGCGATATTGGGGTTGCGAGCTCAGGTTGCAGTGTTGCCGAATGGATACCATAGGCATGAAGACACTCGCCGACAGTCCGCGCGCGGTTCATGAAGTCGCTCATGTCGTTGTTCGATACGACTATATGGGCGCTTGCGATGGATTTCTTTTGGTCGAGACGCCAGATATGCAGTTCATGAACAGATTGGATACCGGGGATCTGTGGTCATAAGAGCTTGTCAGTCTACATTCTCTTAGGACTACGGGGTGGTTCCCTCTTATGAAGTACTTGCCTTCTCAAGATCGTGCCGGACATCGTCTATATTCACGCCTTTTGGAGCGCTCTGCATGAGAATCTTGCCGCTGTTCTTCACTAGCGGGATCGATGTCACCAAAATCATGATGGCAATGGCCATGCTGATGCCTGGGTCAGCATAGAATCGACCCTCGGGTGTCGTAAGCCAAATGATCAGCGCCGCGACGATAACTCCGACGTTATTACATGCGTCGCCAATAACATGAAATAGAACGCCCATCATACCCAGGTCTCGTCCCGAAGATTGGAGGTTCACAATGGTATGCCTGTGCTCGGCGTGGGCACTTATAGGCTGTGGTTATATTAGCAATGAGATCTGAAGAGTAATCTAAGGAAAACCCACAGTTAGGGGAATTTCGTCTTGATCATCACCACCCGGGCCTTCTATCGACTGTCCTCCTGTCTCGATATTAACGTGACTATGGTTCTGGTCATGCTCATGGTTTTCGGTATGTGCATGGCCTTCTGCTTGCGAATGGCTGTGGTTATGTCCGACATGGTCGTGGCCGTGGTGTTCATGCAACAATGTTGCGCTAATGATGTTCAGTGCTAATCCGACGCAGCCCATGATAAGTACGAGCTGGGGGTTTTCAACGCCTTGATAGAATTGTTAACGGAAGTGACGGACGATAGTGAGCAGAACCATCCTGTGACTTACGTTCAACCCTTATGAACCTCTCAATCGACTGGAGGAAAATGGATACACCGAGGGCGAGGAGGAAGACGCCATTGAAGAAGGCACCTAGAAGCTGAGCACGTGCCCAACCAAACGAAAAATTGTCGGGAGAGGCTGTATGTTCCGAGATCTGGTGTCTGGTTTAGTCTATTGAGCTGTCCGAATATACTTGGATGGTGTGCATTGGGTGGACTTACAATGATAGCGGCTAGGGCGACAACAAAGCCGATAAGATCGTTCATCTAACGAAATCAGTTTCAGCAGAGTTTAATATAAGGTAGTTATAGGTAAGTATCAACATGGCATACATAATGGAAAGCATCTGCAAGGAGGGCTAGGGATTTGGTAGAGAAAGCCACTGTAAGACAATCAGCTTGTGTCTAAGTCTTGGATAAATCTGACTCCCTAACGTACCAACCAGCTCCGCAATGAAAAAACAAAAGGAAATGCCGATTATGGCGAAAAGCTTCTGTTTTGACGAAAGCCTGAACGTAGCCATTGTCGCTACACGGAGTCGGAATACGGGTCCAGGATTGGAAATAATGTTTTGCAAATCGTTGATTTTAAATGAGGTTACAACCCGACAAGGTTGCCATATGGTTAAAGTTGGGAAATGTATTAACTTGTGCGAGCCAAAATATCTAAGGGTAACCAATTGGCTATAGGTTGTTCTTTTTCCCATCCGTGATTTTATATGTAATGTGGGAGTGAAGTGGTCTGTATGCCTAGTATTGAGTCACCTGCGAATCATAGTCTTATGATATTACAGTCAGTAGATGAAACACAATGGTAAAATAGTTCAATTATATCTTGGGCAGAATAGCCAGTTTATCAATGGACTGGAGTATTGGGGACTTCACCGTCGATCGTGCTAAAACCTCAAATCACCCCTGCTATTTTGAATCAATAGCGATACATGGGGTTGCTTCAGCGGTTGGGGACCATATTTGTGTTGGCAGCAGGAGATATTATAAATCGGTGTGTATCGTCTTATTTGTTGGTAAGGGTGAATACTTGATTAATATCTGTGGTAGGTCCACAGATCATATATCACAAAACAGGAAGGCGAAGCGACAAGCCATCAAGACGTGGGCGCATGAAACGTTCTTCACATTCGTTTGCTATGTGGTATTGAGAGAGTCATAGCGGACCCCGAAAAGTGTCAGTGTCGTGGCCTCTTACAAAGTTCGTCGGACGGTTCCAGCTCACTGGATCGGTATAAATCGGGGACTATATAATACAGACTACCAGATCTAGTCGTAGGTGCATCTAGTCTAGATCTATTACCCCGATGATAGAGTGTGCCTGCATAACTATCTACCCACTCAGGCAGGTAGGTGCTGAACGACAGAGCACGGCAGCTAGATTTGCATGCCTTCTGTCCCTATTTCTAAGCTAGGCACCTTACCAAGGTACCTAATAAGCCGAGAGACTTTAAGCAGAAATTCTCATGCCAGCGTCGTGCAATACAGGCCCACGTTCGGTACCCACTGTAGATGGAAACAGGGGAAACACTCGAAGGTGACGATGGTCTGTGCGTTCGAACGGGAATTCTTTCAAACTATAACTACTGACTACCTAATGTTGGTAATGACAAACATTGGTGAATAGGTTACATTGCCCATAATAACGACCTACCTAAGTACCTACCTACCAAATTTAATGAAACTGACTCTGCGCTATATTCCTGGCGCAAAATAGATGACAGTACTGAATCAGCACGTCATGGCAAAGCCAAATATGGACAGCACCAGCTATCCAAGAAATTATGGATTGCCGTTTAACAAATATCGATGACGACTCGAAATGGAGAAGCTCATAGGGGAGCTCAGTCTGATTTCTATGAGCTGAAACGTCTGCAAAAGTAGATAATCAGGCGCAACCTATCATAATTCCTCAAGACAGAAAAAAAAGATGCATGCCTCCTTAAATATGTTTGGTGGTGTACTCTACCGAGTGTCCCCGGCCTGTGCCGCTGTGTATCGTTTAAGTTACTTCTTGATCCATCCGCTGAGAATTGTCTCGGGTTTAGCGCCCTTCTCTACACAAATTGCACGTAGACAAGGAATACTATCGAAGGGTATGGATACCATCAAGGTAAGTCCTCAAGGCCGATAACTGCATACCATCCATCCCTTTTTGATATTGGACGTATGGGCTATAAGGAAGGATTTATTAACGCCGTTGTTAGAATACTATCGGAGAAAACCTAGGTGGAAAGGCTCACGGCATTACAACTCACCCGTTCAGTTTAGATCAGGTTCCTGACCTGACGGGAAAAGTTGCCGTAGTTACAGGAGGGAGCGAAGGCATCGGCTACGGCTGTACACATACACTGCTGAAGCATAACATTGCCAAAGTTTACGTCCTTTCCATATCCGAAGATGCCGTGAAGGGCGCTAAGGAGGCCATCGCAAAGGAACTGGGCCAAGCAGCAGCGGATAGGACTCAGTGGATACAGTGCGACCTCTCGGATTGGAAAAGAGTAAAAGAGGTTGCTGAGGAGATCACAAGAGATAGCGATAGACTCGATATACTGATTAACAATGCAGGACGAGGAATCATGACTTATCAGCTCACAGAGTACGGCGTCGATAGGCACATGGCTGTTAATCACATTGGCCCCGTGGTCCTCACATCTTGCCTGCTGCCATTAATGAAGAGGACAGCAGAGGAGGGTGATTTTGTTCGCATATCAAACCAGGCAAGCAACGTGCATCAGGCGACGCCTAACAACACGGAATTTGAAAGCCTAGAGGAGTTGAATCGCGACATTGGTCCGAATGCTCAATACGGACGGAGCAAACTTGCTGCTATCCTGTACGCCAGGTACTTGGCGAGAAAGGTAACGAACGCGGGCCACCCAAACGTGCTCATAAATGCGACTCACCCAGGGTTCGTCAGTACCAAGATGAGCAAAGAGGACATCTTCGAACCTTTCCCTTTGGGTGGGTACGCTATGGCCGTTGGCATCGAACCATTCAAAAAGGATCAGTTCCAAGGAGCTGTATCAACCATGTTTGCTGCGACGTACACACGGGAATCGGGCCAGTACATTTGCCCACCAGCCGTGCCGGAGCCGGGAAATAAGCAGGCACAGGACGACGCACTCGCAGATAGGCTAATGGATTTGACCTGGAAAGTGGTGATGGACAAGATGAAGAACGAAGGTATCGAACAGGTCTGTGTTTCTTGACAAAAGTGGACATAAGGAATGACGAATATTGTGTATATCCTGACATTTTATGTAGGGGGGTATCGAAGTGTAGAGGAAAAAGAAGAAAAGTAGAAGAGAAGAAAAGGAGAAAAGGAAAAACTTCCACTCGGACGACAAGCTTGATCATGATAAAAAGATGTTAAGGTGAAGAGTGTCATTTCTTAAGAAATGCAAACCCGAAGAATACCTAGGTACCTAGGTATCCTAGGTATTGTATAAATTATCTTAAGATTCCAATAACCCCGCTTATCTGGTAGAAATCTTAATATGCTTTTATCCACAACGCTTTCCCATGGCACCTTCGGCACTTTTCCCCAACTAAAAAGGAAAGCGGTAAGATTATTTTTTTAGGGAAGCCTCCAGTGCTGCCAAACATTCCATGCGGCATGCATGCGGGGGGAAACGTCAATGCGGCCAGTTTTAAATTTCTTTATAAAAAAAAACATAAAAAAAACATCCACCTTTTATTTTATTTTAATGTTGCGTTAGCTACGAGGAAGTACTTACATGTTGTCACCATTTTCAATGGTTTCGTTTTAATTCGAAATAGAGAACGGCATAACTCGCCTTCCAGCAATGATGCGTCTCGACATCTTCGACACTGGATAATAGAGGCGAAATGTCTCGGAATGCCGCTCCTTCGCCCTCGGCGCCGCGTCGAGCTACGCAATGGACATCGCATTTGCGACAGTTCAGCAAATCCAGTCTCGATAGAACCTCAACCGAGTCGCCCCTATCTCCAGATAATACATCCGTTCGTTCGGCGTCTCGAGATCAATTGCCTTCGAAGCGCGTAAACGATCGAATATGCTGCGTCACTATCAACGAGTCCGTCATTAGTGACGAGGTCCTCTTAAATCTTGATATGTTTGGAGGGACTGTGCAGCCAGGAGCCTTGATGTCCATTGCTCCTATAAAATCCGACCAGGATAGGATGCAGGGGTCGCAATATGGGACTTTAAGACAGGCGTCTTTTCAACGAGGGTTTATGGCTGCTACTCCCACCGACGACGTTCCTAAATCCGAAATTGATGCTGGTCGAAGATATGTCTTTGTCGCAAAGGATATATCTAGGGAGCTAAAGGCTAGACATCCAAACATAGAGGTGTATGTCTCGAAACAAATTGGTGCCGCATTTAATATGAAGAAGGGGACACAAGTACTGCTTGCTCCGGTTGACAACCTTTCCCCTGCCATCGAAGCTTCTCATGTCGAGCTCACATTCAAGGACATGTATTTGTCCCGTGCAGATATGTGGAGACTTGCAGTCGCCGACTTAACGGATCGAACTGTGTATAAGGGCCAAGTTGTATACTTCCTGGGAACAATTAAGGCAACCGTCAGTACTGTTTTCGTTGAAGGCCGCAAGGTTCACTCTGCATTCTTCAGCCGGAACACTCGCCCTATCTTCCGTAGTGAATGCGCTAGATACGTCTTGTTCATACAGATGGCACGAGAAATGTGGGACTTTGACTCTGACGGCTCGGGCGAGATCATGTTCTACAAGGTTGTGAACGGATTTTTGCCAGCACTCTTTAAGAAGTGGAGGATGATGCAAGTAAAGCATATTGTCAGTATTGTACTCTTTGCAAGAGTCGAATATGATACTGGGCTGACCACCGAGCTCGCAAATTCGGCTATTGACAATAATTATTATACTGGCTTTCAAACGTCCGGAGAGAGGCGTCCCTTTAAAGATTTCTATCGCGTTGTTGTGAGTGAGATGTCTAGTGGGGAATGGACTAAGATATTACATCAACTGAAGATGGAGTTCAACGTTTTCCGTCGTGATATTAGTCTCCACCATCGAGACGCCATGGGCAACGTTGATATCCCCGAGGACTCGTCGGTAAAAGGCACTTCTTCTAGCAAAATCAAAGCAGTGTCTTCTCTGGCCATGTACGGAAATTTTCTCGAAGCCATCAACCTGGCATCATCATTGTATGCACATGATTATATAGATCGAGACCTCGTCCGTACTGGAATTTCTATAGTGATTATCAGCCCAGGTCCGGGTGTCTTTGAAGTCGAATACGAATCCTTACGCCGGACGACGGAAGCCTTAGTAGGTAATGGAATTGGCATTGATCTGATATGTATTCCAAACATACCCCTGCACTCTGTCCCTCTGTTTCGCTATCGAAATCCTCATTTTCTTGAGACGAACCAAAGATCACAACCTGGAGCTGTTAGAAGCCCCGGGAGTACGCCGAAGCAGCCTGTGCCTCTGGCTACTAGTTATAACACCCTAGGCGAATCTGTTTCTCCTATAAAAGCAGCCGATTCGGCCAGTCGCGTCGATCCCGCAAGCTCTACATTGTATACTGATGAGTGGGCGTTTGCAGTACCCCAATGGCTGCATATTTCCTACTGGACTGGGAAGTCGGAAGAAGCCTTGTCTTTCCAAGGAATCGCCCTATCTGCCTCGAGCCAATCTCCCAGTGATTGCCAAGACGATTTCACAATTCGATGTAGGCTCTACGACCTCCAGATGAGGAGTGTACTCGAGACTAACGAGATCGAGACAACGCCCCTACGTGCCGATTCTGCTTATCCAGACACTATCGGAAAATGGGAAAATGAAAAGAGACTCTTTCGGGGCGATACCCGTATATCGAACTCCATTGGGAATCGGAGGGTACCCGAAACACTATTTGAACCCGTCTATGGTTTCCTGAAATTCATTCCTGAAAAGTTAACGAAGAATGGAGAAACGTCGCTATGGAAGCATCTGCAGAATTTTGACGAGGCAAGGGCCCGGCTTCCGGCGCATCGGCCTCTACCACCAAACCATCCTTTTCGAGAACTAGAAGAGAGCACGGGCAAGCTAATGGACGATGTCAACCTGTTTGGGACTTCGGTGGGAGAGAGTAGAGCAGCAGGATCGTCGACCGGGCTTTCCTCAAGCGTCGCATCGTCGAATAAGGCTGGATTGGAGGGGTTTGCATCTGCGACTGTTTCCCGGCGTAACTCTACGACCCAGCCCAAGCAAGTACCGACACGGCCACCAAAGTTTATGAGACAGATTAGTCTAGGCCAGCGCGGATTTGGCATTGCAGCCCCTAAATTAGCTACAGCTGAATTGAGGACAGAGAATGTCACTCGAATGGATGCTCCCGGCCCCGGGCTTCAAACCCCCTCAACCCCTAGAATGTCACCAATGACGCCCATTAGGTCTGCGGTTCGGCCAGGCTCTTCGAAGGCAGCAAGCACGGGGAATATTTTACAAGCCATCGACCAGTCCGACTCTGTCATGGAATTTGTGCAAGCAACACCGAGTCGCCCTATCCAAATCAGGAACCCTGTACAAACTTTGGATCCCATCAGTACGCTGAGGTCTGGCCAGATACCAGCTACACCCGTAGCTAGAAGTGCACGTCCTGACGATAGGGATCTGAGATATTCTAACGCCCTTAGAGAAGAAGACCAAAAAAGGTTATATAATTCGAAGTTGCGAGCAGGAGGAGTGCCAGAATTACCGTCCACCCTCTCTCCCACCACGGCCATGGCACCCTGGTTGGTCGTTCTCAACCCGTCAAACCCAGATGTGAACAGGGTAGACGATTCGATTCTGTTTAGTCGGTGGCAGCATGTATTCCCACGGCCATCCGAGATGAAAGTAATGAAATGGAAGTCTTTATCATATCCTGCGGCTGTCCCATTGACGACTGAATACTTCCCGACACAAACTCAATTCAACACCGAATATCAACGGCAGCCGTACAACATCTCTCAAGAAATTGAAGATGAGGGAACAGATCAGCCAAGAGCACGCGTAGAATTCTTACGAGAGCTCGTTAGTGCACGTTTTGCCCATGGGTTCCAAGTTGTGATTGGTCCGTCTGTGGCTAAAGCATTCGACCAAAAGGCTGTGAGAATCGCGGACGTTTTCTCCATAGATAAAACTGTCGATGATGGAACGAGTATCTTCATGAGCGTCGGGAACACGATCCATCAACTATCGTGTGTTAACGGCACCGAAGTTGAAGTTAACATTTACGTGCGGAAACCAACCGAGTCATTATCGCAGGTTGACCAAACATCCATATATAGGCCTGCCATTCAAACTTTACTCGACGATACATACCACACCGTCGATGTCGACATCATGACACCGAAACCTGAACGCAATTGGAACTACATAGATTCGTACCTGGCCGGGCATACTGATGAGATGACTGAAAACCTTAGGTATTGGCGAGCTCGTTTCGTACTCATACCGATATATCCCCGCACATCCTCAACTCCAGTGGCACGGAATGAGGACGATGAGGAGGAAGTGCGCCTAGAGGGTATCAAACGACTAGCTCAACTCTGGCAACGGCATCGGTTCTTATCATCTTCGGAACGCCAGTTTCAGAGTTCTGGTGCGAAGAAGCGAGACCCTAACCCCCTTGACATTGTCTACAAGACCGAAGATCCATCTGTAGTAATTGCTGCTGAGATGGAAACGTTGCCACTGTTTGAGAATGTTGAATCAACGAACCGCAAGGGTCTGGTGTCTAATAAGGAGCGCTTTTCAAAATCCAACTTCAATGTCGCGGCCCTGGCCGAAGCAATCCAGCAACCGGTTGAACTGGGCGGAATTCGAATGCAAACACGCCGGTGGCATTTTCGAATTCATTACCACTGTTTTATTGGATCAGATATGACAACTTGGCTACTCGATAACTTCGAAGATTTAGAGAGTCGAGAAGAAGCGGTTGAGCTCGGGAACTCTTTGATGGTCCTTGAAGACGATAAGTCCAAAGATAGAGATAGGGACGCTGGCAAAGACGTGAAGAAGGATCGCGACCGTGGCATTTTCGTCCACGTCGAGAGGAGACACCCTTTTCGTGACGGCCAATTCTTTTATCAAATAGTTCCCGAGTACGCGAAACCCCATCCACAGGGTTGGTTTAACGCAAGGAGACGAGATGTTTCTGTCCCGTCAACACCTCTATCGGAGAACCCCCCGAAGGACTCGCCTCGACCCAACCAAATGGCAGCACAAAGACCTCTATCAATTCAAGAAGAAAACTCGCCAGTCTCGGGTAGTACCACACCCACTTTGGGAACGACTGGCGGGAAGCGGCCCAAGGTCGTTCTCAGCAAGATGATGAAATACGACGTGGATCATCGCAAGAAGTCCTACCGCCCGGAGAGGGTAAATCTACACTATGATAGGCTTCATAATCCTGATAATTGCTACCACATACGTATCGATTGGATGAATGTCACAGCGAAGCTCATAGAAGATGCCCTAAAGTCTTGGGCTGCAATCGCGATGCAGCACGGCCTTCGTCTTATTGAGGTGCCAATTGCAGAGGCTTGTCGTATCACAGAGGTCAACCCATTCCGGAGACCCTACCGGATCAAGCTTGCATTGCCACCTCCTACCCAACGTCCCGTAACCTATTACGACCCGAATTCCTTTGGTCCGCAAACGCAGCCAGGGAAGTTTTATTATCAAAAAGCCTTATTGCGGAAGTTCGACTATGTACTTGATGTTGAGGCTGCCTCCAACTTTCCAAGTAACGTCGACGTCAGTTATTCTTGGGGCAAGCCTGACTTCAAATATTCCCAATATATTCATCGCACAGGTATGACATTGGTACAGATCACTGATGAGGGTGACTTCTTGATTCTGGCGAACAGGCTGTGCTGGTATCGGGCAGCTGAACCCCAATCCACACAAGCGCGCTCTGAGGCGGTGCTGAACGATCGTGTCTCGCGTCTCGCTAGTGTAAATGCATACACAAGTTATGGTATAGCCGAGCCCACACCCATCGCATCGCCAATTTTCAGGCCTGCACTCTTCGCGACTCGAACACTGCCAGAGTCATCAAATAGCGCTGGTAAGGAACCCACGGCATCAGCTGATTATAGTCTTGGGAAGCCTGAAGCCCTTAAAGACAAACTTGAAGCGTTCTGCAGCGATGCAAATGCTCTTGACGGGTTCTATAAAGAAACGCTTGAAAGGGGGATAACTGGCACACCTATGGTCGGGGCATCACTTGGTCCTGATGCTGTGCCGGACGCTAATATTCCAACGCTTGTCCTCGGGGGTAATGCAGAGTCAGGTACCGTTGCTAACCATAAGCCGGCACCCAACCTAGCGGGCTCGCTGCTTTTCAGGCGAGGAAGTATTCAATATTAAGCAACTACGGGCTAGGGACCTAGTGTCGGTAGTAGATCCAATCTTTCTCTTTCCGTAAGATAGGCACACAGAAAGGGAGAAGTTACCTGCTATGTTAGGTTTAAGGCAGGGAGAGGAACTTGAGGACCCTCCCGGAAACCTGTTAGGATATTCGTCATTCAGACCTATACACATCGCTCCATGAAAAGGTAGTGTCTTACCCCCAGGAAACGGGTGCTTATATCACATAATGCAATATCTTCTCTCCTCGTTGGAAATCTTGTTTAATCACTAGGCACTGGGAATAATTGTAATCTTGGTCTATGCTTACACGCGTATGTAGGACTAAGCTTCTAGAATAACTAGGTGTGTCGATGAGCGGTGAGAAGCTAATGACGACAAGTCAATTGTCCCAAAATGACTTGGCGTAGTAATATAAGATCTTTGGGTCTTATACGTTCTCAGGCACCGCCTCATGGCAGTTGTTAATTCGCTGCCCCTGGAAAGCTAATGCAACTGGGCTTCGCCCGGTTCGTATATAAGGCACTACGCCCTCGTGGGTTCTTCCAAATAAATTATATGTAAAGGCACATGGGTGGCGCGAGAACGTATTCGTTTTAATGTACTCTAAATGCGTGGTGATCGGCATCGGATAGGTTGTTTACCTAGGTAGGTAGGTAGGTAGGCAGATAGTTAGAATATGTCCTAGTTATGTGAAGGTAGAAGAAATTCGTACTTGAACTACAATAAAATGGTCTTCATAGAATAACGAGATATCTCCTTTCTGCCCTGACTTGTTTTTCTTCTTCTCTTCCTTTTGTAATCCTTTTAATCACATTACCAACAACGATTCGACATGCACAGCTTTCCAAGCTTTGTAATAAGCCAACTATAGAAACGTACCTACTCGATTATCATCCACCCCATATAATAATGCGCCCAATATTTGGTTCCCAGAGTCGTTAGCTGCAATAAGCTGACTCGTGCGCGTAGCCTACGCTAAACAGGGGTAAACTTTCTAATACGCACAATTTTGGTTAACTTTTATCATAGACTGGATGGCTTAGTATATTTAAGATGTTCGGCCGGAGTTTTCTTATGCGAGGGATATGGAACGGTTGTTCCCAGTGAATCTGTTCGGTTGGGTTACATCGTATAAGATTTCTGGACCCTGGAAGAAATATTTGACGTAAAGATAAAAAAAAACTTGGTAGTGAAATGGGTTGAGTCCGCGATAGATATCGCACTATTTAAATAGCATACGTACATATCGTAGGTAATGTATACCTTAAGAGGTACTTACCTTACCTTACCTCCATAAGGTACCTGATAGGTATGTAGGTACCCAGGTGAGTTGCTACTAAAGTCAATAGACCAAGCATTTAAAAGTCAGTGACCTCAAATTGACCAAAGCTTATGTCTTTAGCGATTTTAGGCCGCTGCCGCTTAGCGTCATTATGCGTCGGAGGTAAGGCGCAGAACGTGTTGATTTTATGGCCACCCACGTCAAAGACATTTAAAAGACAGCCACAAGCAGGAAAAGCTTGTGAAACAAGTTCAAACCTTGATACCTTGATAAAATCTCCCGACTGCCACGTATTGCACGTATTGCACATATTGCACGTGTTGGGTACCATGTTTCAAAAAGAAAAGGAAAAAAAAATGGAAACCAGGATTCTAGAAGTATTAAGTATTAGTAGGATGTTTCCATGAGAGAACCATTTGCGAATTGCGCATTTGCTTTCCTGATTGTGTCGCTGATGATTTGTCGCTTTTCCGTGACGGGCAGGGGAAATTTAAGAACTGACGGTATTTGGAAACATCTAACTACTATGTAGGTAACTAGGTACCTTACGTAAATACAAATACCTACCTTAGGTACTTACGGATCCGTACTTTCTTACACGTTGGCGCCATACTCTGTGGGACCGCTAGACCTCAAAAGCACGGTTCCTGGAGGCCATTCGCTTATCACCTTGATTTTGAAACTGAGACTACACTTCGGTAAATATACTAGTTACCTATATCAAATAAAACCCCAGCAAGACTGGCCACTGGCTATTAGCCGGTAAAATGCTAGAGGTTAAGAACGTGTCTTGATATAATAGAACAGAGGCCAATTGAATTGGAGAGTATAGATAAATTCGAATTGTATACGTAGCAGCCAGCGGCTCCAAAATGTAACTGAGGCCTCCTCACCACCTCATATACCTACCTTACCTAGGTAGGTACCTATGTTAGGTACTTACAATAGTTAGTTACCTTAAGTATTTAAGCTTACCTACCTAGGTGCGTACATGCACGCACTGCCCTTACGATGTATGTACGTACCCTAACGGGTAGCTCCCTTTCGATTCGCCTTGTGCTGTGCAACGCGCAGGGATCAAGCTAGTACGTATATAGGACTGCCTACTTGTACACCCATCCAATCCATAACATGTATGCATGCATTGCGATCCAATTACATGAATGTTAGGTCCTATGCTGTGGAGACCTAAAAAGCGCATACCAACCTTGAAGTCCCTAAATTAGGTTACTTACCAGGGTACCTATTTCATTTCAACCTTGCCAACCTTGCATGTACATACGTATTGTACCCCTTACCATACATCTACTACCTAGTTACCAATAAAGGGATTCATTTACTACCAAGATTGTTCGCGCTTTCGAACGAGATTACAATTCCAAGGCTTCTTTGGTTTTTTTTTTTTTTTTTTTTTTTTTTTTTCCAGTTCCCTTAAGGCTCGTCCTTGAAGTCTGCCTCGCCATCAAAAGGTCCCCTAAACGATTAGGAACGCGAAATTTCGGCTTTCAAGCATTCGTTCTCTCTTTTTTTAAATAGCATATTTGGCTCTGTCATTCCTATTTTAGTCTACTTGTCGCCCTCTCGCAATCTAGGAACACAATCTTAAACGCCATCGACAAATTCCTCTTGACCTTAAATTCCCCGGATTACTCCAGATCTACCAAAGAGGACTCGACTACAAAGCCTATCCCAGGTACTAAAAGGATCGCATCCAATAGCAGAGACGATAGAATTACACGTTCGAAGGCGTACCTTTCCAGATTTGATACCAAGGCGAGCCGAGTGCCGAGAAACGTCTACCCAAACCCCATAAACGGCCCCCAATCGTCTCTGCAAGGCAGCCAAGTAGAGCCTGCCTACCTCGAGTACCCATATTTTTCTTGGTAAGAAGAAGGCTGAAGCCGACATCAAGAGAGCCTCTTCAAGATGGGTGACGAATGTAAGTTTATCTTTGTTGCGTTGGATTCGAATTTCCCTCCCCAAAGCCCCGTACGTACGCCTTCCAATTTAGGCGCGGATAAAGAACGCGGCAGAGCAGGGCAACATGACAGAAAGATAAAAAGACATGGAATTACCTGCCGAGTTACAAAGCGATTGATTGTCTAGACCTCATTTACTATTATTACCTATTGGTGGAGGTTTTGTGACTCTAAAGTCGCAGATAATATGGTCTATCTCCTCTACTCATAGACCATATTATTGTCACCCAAGCATCCGTTCGGTGACGAACTCATCATCCTTCCGTCAGGATTTCTACGCTACAATTTTTTTTTTTTAGCGCCAAGCATGCTTCACTTTATTCATCGTACATTTGACCTGCCTATTTATACAGCTTACCGCATTGCCTCTGCTTTGCTCTTTATTGCCTGCTCTACCACGCTTCTCCCCAAAACAACACCAAAAAGGCAATCCGCCAACACAAAGACATTGATATCGTCTTCACTGGCTACATAATCTTCATTTTCCCATCTTGTCTAGGTGTTCTTCCTAACCTTTGCTTGCGCAATAAACCCCCGTCACCAAGCCACATCAACAAATAACAAGCTTATCACTCACTGTATTATTGGATGCGTACTTACATGATGGATTGGGATACAGTAAATATGCGAAAAATCAAGGCCAAGGCTCACCGTATGAGCCGCCGCGATTCTGGTGGTAGTGCCCGCTTCAATCCGTTTAGGCACATAGCTTATGGCGCACCGAAGAGATCAAGTACGATAGATGCAGCAGAACGAGGAATGTCAACCGATGATGGCGACACAGCACACCTAGGTCCGTCTACGAGTGCACCAGGTCGCCTTTTGACCCCTGTCAACCAGTCGGCGCGGAATAGCAAAGAGCTAGAAGGCAGCCACGCGATTGATCACGCGGATCAGGGCGAGACGTTCGTGTCACAGGCGACAACTGTCGGAAATGACCAGGACAGCAGTAGCGTGCGACATCGTGGTGCCCAGGAAAGTGTCCCAAGCAAGTCAGAAGCCCCTGAGGAAGATGAGAAGCCCAAAAGGCGAAGCACCGGTAATTTCTTCAAGCATGTCGAACCTACTGAGCCATTTACTGTTCGGAACCAAATTCAGCGCGTATTCTTTGGTTCCCCGATCAACATCCTTATTCTCGCCGCGCCTGCGGGTATAGCTCTACACTTTCTTAAATTCGACGGTAGGATCGTATTCGGTGTTAACTTCGTCGCTATTGTGCCTCTCGCCGCGATGCTCAGCAATGCGACCGAAGAGATAGCGATGCGAACAGGAGAAGTTCTAGGAGGACTAATTAACGCGTCTTTTGGGTAAGCATAATTACCTTGAAAGAATGGATAAATGCTAATTTTTAAACAGAAATGCCGTTGAGCTGATCGTGGCCATCATTGCTCTTACACAGAACCAGATTAAGGTTGTACAGACGTCCCTGGTTGGCAGTATTCTATCCAACCTTCTTCTCGTCCTGGGTTTCTGCTTCTTTTGCGGTGGTATTAACCGTCGAGAACAATACTTCAACACCACCGTGGCCCAAACCGCTGCCAGTTTGCTAGCGTTAGCCGTAGGAAGTCTCATTGTACCCACCGTCTTTGCGCATACCGACGATTTCTATGAGGGCTCTATCCAGCTCAGCCCCAACGCTGTCCCAAGCTTATCTCACGGTGTCGCCATTATCTTATTGATCGTATATGCTTCGTATCTCTTCTTCCAGATGAAGACTCACGTGACTTTGTTTAACGAGGAGAGCCAGAAGGTTGCAAGCAAGCCGATTTTCAAGAAGGGACTTCCGGAGAACGCCATCGCTTCCGGGATTGCGAGAGCCGGTGTTGGAGCTACCCATGCTGGCGTACACGATGAGGAGGGCAAACTAAGCGAGATAATGTTGAACCCTCTCGGGCACGTGGACGATGATGAGGAAGAGGGGCCCCAGCTTAGTTTTGTCGTTGCTTTTGCTACGCTCATCGGCGCCACTGTTATCATTGCGCTTTGCGCAGAGGGCATGGTTAGCGGTATCGAGGCCATTACTTCGACTGGTGCTGTTAGTGAAGAGTTTGTCGGTCTTATTCTACTTCCGATCGTCGGTAACGCTTGTGAGCACGCAACGGCCGTTACTGTCGCGATTAAGGACAAGATGGATCTCGCTATCGGTGTCGCTATCGGGTCGTCTATGCAGGTCGCCCTTCTTCTCATCCCCCTGCTTGTTATCATCGGTTGGGGTATGGGCAATGAAGAGATGACTTTGGCTTTCGACACATTCCAGGTCATAGTTCTCTTCGTCTCCGTTCTTCTGGTTAACTATTTAATCGGTGATGGGAAGAGCCATTGGCTTGAAGGTCTTATTTTGATATGCTTATACGCCATCATTGCTACATGCGCATGGTGTAAGTTCCATTCTCGTATCCTAACTTATACGTACTCGCAGGCACTAACTTGGTTATAGTTTACCCTACGATCCCCGAAAGTGCATCAGGATAAATCGCAGATCAGACGATCACGATCGTTCCATAATCCATCTTCCAACCGCCGCGGTCGTAACAGCACTTCGATTCTCTTTGTATTATTTAATTTTCTTCGGCTGTCCATATTTCAGGTCAACGATTTTACTCTGGAGAACCTCGGTGACCCTAGCTTACGGGCGTCTTACTCGAGATCTTTTTTTTTTTTTTTTCTTAAAAAGGAGAAAAAAAAAAAAAAGAAAAAACAGAGTCACCTCCGCTGTTGTACCGATACGGTTCAACTATATCACCATATAAGCCAGTAATGTTTTAGAAATGGATTTTGGTGTTTGGCGTTATGGTCCAAGGGGGAAAGAGCCGCAATCGACAGTTCATTTTCGAATTCAAGGCTCCGACATCTTCTCTAGAGCCAAGAGGGATAATGAAATAAACCCTTTATATGCAGCTTCTTGACCCTGTGTATTTCCTTTCTTAGGAGGATATACCTTGAGATGGACAATTACAAATCTGGATTTACACCCAAGTTCGATAACGATGGGGAATGAATTTCATGACGACTTACTAAAATGCCTTTGTGAAGTCGAGTGTTGTACGTGCGGCGTCATAGTTGCAATATGGGTCGTACTAAATTAATCAAGATGGCCAAACCCAAGATCTACAAGGGAACTCTACACAGGTCTTTCTAATTTTGTCTTGGTTGGTCTTGTTCGATACGTATTGGTATTTGCCTTAGTTAAACTATCTTGATAGCAAGCTTAGGTAGCTATATAATTACCACTCGCTAATCTTTATTCCTATCGCATAAATAGGTAATCTGATCAATCATGAAAAGCAGGCGGCTACCTACGCGATCTATTCACTCGAGCTATATTAGAAGCCGTAATTCCCTCCGCAGAATACTAAAGGTGTATAGAGAGTGGCTTTGGCTTTAATTAGCGGGGAATTAATAACAAACAGGGGAATGGTTGAGCGTCTAAGCCTTAGGGCCAGAGATCGAGTCGTGTAACTGATGACGTGTCTAGGTCTCTAGGTTCGGGCGGCCGCATGATGCGTGTTTTCCATTCCGTTACATCAGGTAGATATGTTGATAGAGGTTACTATGTACCATAAGGTATCAATCATAAGATCGTTCCGTTGAATACGCGTTGGAGGCAGAGTTGGGGGTGATTGATTAGCGGCCTAACATTTATGGCTTTCTGAAAAGTGTTTTTTTTTTTTTGGGAAGTTTTTGTTAGAGGATCGGTGTTCGGAAACCGTCAAGCCAGTAGAAATCCAGTAGTATCCGCGTATTATGAGGTTGTTTAGGTACTACTATGTAGATACAGATGTCTCCAGAGAGGATTTAACAGCTCAACCCAGCGCATGAGCCTACGCTTATCCCTGTTCCTAATATGTATCAGTTAATTACATCCTAGTTCACATGGGTCCGGGTGATCCCAACTTATTTAAAGTGTACATAGTATAAATCTTCATGAACGGACTTGGGGGAAACGTCCCTCCACATCGTACCAGGTTTACGACATAAATGCCCAAGTAAGCACGATTTTAATAAGAGAAACAAGCCATGGTTAATGGAATCCATATAGACCGAGGCAATCCAAAGTTACGCATACGAAGGCTCATTGCTAACAATCTAGATCCGTAGGAGTCACTGTTGACTCTACCCCTTAATTTTTACGACGACCTTTGGAAACCTTCTCAGACGTTATCAATGTCGTCCATGATATGTACCTTAACTTTGAAGTTACCCTCTACGATCCACTTCTGCAAGGTTTCTTGATACTACTGGAAGTACAGCCAGACCAAAGTCTTCGTCTATTAAAACGAACCCGATCATAGTCAGCTATCACGCGGCCTCTGAGATAAATGTGCTGCTTCCAGGTGCGCACCATCAACCTTCTTGTAGCCAATATTAAACTCGTTTGATGCCAGCCGTGTTAAAGATTTCATCGGATTCTCCTCTTTGTAGTTGGACCCATCATCGGAACCCAATTCATGTATAATAAAGTCCGGCTTCTCACCAAAACCTATGGATCCCGTCGACCTCAGATCATCGCCTTGCCCCTCCAACGTTTACCCCTTTAATGTTACCTTGTCGGTTGTATATTGGGAATGCTTGAGATAATTTACAGCTTCGGCACGAAATCAGGATAGACTTCGGCCGACTTGCGCTCGAGATATCTGAGGCGCAGCAGTTGGTGATTCCCCGGGCTAGAAAAATCATGTTTAGCGATGTATTTCGTCTCAACGCTTCCAAAACAGTGCAAGCGCTCTTGGAATATATGTGAACCAGAACTGCTAAAGTCATGGTTTGAGGGGCTTTGATTGATCATCGCGCATCGGGGAATAATAGCGACATCACTAGGACAAATGCGGCTCTACGAAGACTTTTCGACGGAAGTCTAGCGCTAGATGGTTAGGCTGAGAAGGCACCGAATATCAAAGTACTGTGTGTCAGGTTATATTAGTGCTTCGAATATTTTAGGAGCCCAAGGTGGCTTCAGAGGGCAACGACCGCGACGAGTAAGTCTCGTGAAAGCCAGAACTTTGTTCCTCGTGCTTTCTTTTTTGGCATGACGTGGTCGTCACGCTCAGTTGAACTGATGGACATAAGCTCCCACGTCAAAACTTGGTTTGCATAGCGCAATGTAAGATATAATGGATATGAGTAATACTAGCAGCTATGGTATTAGCCAATTAAGCTTAGTTATATGAAAAGACCAGAGGCCAGGGCTTTGAAATAGTTACCTACCCACCTATCTAACAATCTAGAAAATAACATAGACTACGTATTCTAACTGAACAGTACCTACCTTAGTTATATTAACTAAGAGGTAGTTGAAGGCAATAGGAGGACTATTAATGTGTTTACCTATAGCTATACTTTAGTCACGCTTTTTTCGCGCGTGGTATAGACGCCTCGAAATCTCACGCCAAGTTACAATATAGAATGCGGATTTATTGAACTACGTAGGTAGGTAGTAGTACTTCTCTGGTAAAAAGATTTAGCGCATGTTGATTTTTATATCGGGATCGATTGAGTTCTTGAATAAAGTACCCAAGTAAAAACGATTCTATATAAATCATATAACTCTAATGCTACCTCTATAATGGGTGTAGCCTCGCTAATTGAGGTTTCCTACTAAGACGTGCGTGGATATAGAAATACTGTAGTTGATATAAGACATAAAAGGAAGCTAGCTCGATGCCCAGGTGCTAATAGCTTTCTAGCTCACCGAGATTGGCGAATCGGTTACTTATAATCCTTGCCAGCCTCGTGGCATCATCAGCACCCAAATGACGTGCTCAGAAGATTGTGCTACTTCATTGCACAGCTGAATATCAATGTGGGTAATCGATCTTATCAAATCTTATCACGGTAACGTTTGATGGGCTAAACCACTTCTTCACCTTGCCATGGAGTCGTTTTGCGCATTTAACTTGATTCGATCGCGTTTTCAAGTTTTCTCTTTTCTCATGTATTCAAGTGGCGAAAATAACGCATGAATTGGCGACAACTTCCTTCTAGATCATACTAGCAACATATTCCTATTTACTCTCGAATTCTGATATTTACTAGGACGTTTCATCGTCTGTATCATCGAGATGGTTGGACGGGAGGTATCCGAGGACCCGGCTCCAGCTAAATCAAGCTCGGAGGAGCATGCGAAGAAGCCTGCTTCGGTCGACGTGCACCAAACATTCAAATCAGGTGCGGATGCAGCTCTGGAACTCCTTAAGGAAACCGGAGGCTTGCGTCAAGTTATTGATCCTGAAATTCATCGACGACTTGTCCGGCGTATCGACTGGCATATCATGCCATTGATTTGTATAGTTTGTAAGTAACCGTAGCCGCAGTATTCGTCGCCTTTTCTATTATGAGGAACTCTGCAGCAAAGAGGTGAAACTATAGGCACCAGATATTCATTACTAACGTGCGCCAGACTTTCTCCAGTATATTGATAAGACTGCCATCTCTTATGCTAGTGTTACCGGCATAACCGAATCCATCGGACTCGAAGGCAACCAGTTTAATTGGGTGGCCTCTATCTTTTTCTTCGGTCAGCTCGCTTTTGAGTTTCCGACGATTCGTTTAATACAATTGTTCCCTCTTGCCAAGTACACCTCGATTAATGTCACACTCTGGGGTGCTACTCTAGCCTGTCTTGCAGCATGCAAAAACTACGCCGGGTTATTGGTCTGTCGTTTCTTCCTCGGAGTCCTGGAAGCGGCTGTGGTGCCTGCATGGGTACTATTTACATCCCAATGGTACACGAAGGAGGAGCAGGCCTTTCGTGTGGGTATATGGTTCTCCATGTGCGGAGTAGCGCAGATGTTTGGAGGATTTTTCGCGTATGGCGTAGCTATACATGTAGGCAGAGATCCGAACGCAGCGTTAAAGGGTTGGCAAATCATCTTCCTATTTCTGGGCCTCTTCACGGCGGTTATGGGTATTGCGTTTTGGTTTGTTATGCCAGACTCCCCCGCCGTCGCAGGATTCCTCGACAAAGAGCAAAAGGGGTTACACCTCGAGCGTATCAGGCATAATGAACAAGGAATCGGATCACAAACTTTTAAATGGGACCAAGTTAAAGAAGCTTTAGCCGACACGATGACTTGGCTATACGCATTCTGGGTTTTCGCGGCAAATGTCCCCAACTCTATCGCAACATCTTTTGGCAACATTTTGGTGAGGGGTATGGGCTATACTGGTGAGGAGTCTTTACTATTAGTGACTCCGCTTGGTGCTTGGGAGGTGGTAGCTTTAATTGGCCTTACATACGGCGCGATGAAAACAAGACAGCGACTGTATTTCTGCATTGCTGGCCATATACCCGCTATAGTTGGTGCGATTCTGATGGCTACGACAGAACGGGTGCCGGCTCTGATAGGTTACTATACAAGCGGTGGTATACCCATAGGTTGGACTACAATTCTTGGTCTTCAGAGTTCTAACGTGGCAGGCTCAACGAAGAAGATTACAGTTGCTTGTATAGGGACAATCGCTTACACCGTTGGCAATATTATCTCGCCACAGACTTTCCAGGCCCGAGATGCGCCTCGCTATCTCCCGGCAAAGATTTCGATCTGTATCATTTATGTCCTTATTACTTTGGACCTGGTCGTGATGCGATGGGTGTTGGAGAGACGGAATAAGGAGCGAGAACAGGAAAAGGCGGCTTTGGGTGAAAGCCATAGGCCCGAAGAGAACCACGAGTTCTTAGACCTAACTGATCTTCAGAATAGGGAATTTCGATATGAAGTCTAAAGGATTGAACAAGTAGGAAAATGGGAAAACTTTTTATAGTGCTAGGTCGCATAGGACTGAAATCTGAATGTGCCTAAATTGGTGGAGCGCCTCTTTATAAATGATATGTCTTGCTCGTCGGGAATGACTATAATAGGAGAGATAATACTGGTAAAAGTTGTATCATATTTGTGAGGAAGTGGTATAAATTTTGACCATGAAATTTTAACGTGATGGGGATCTGCTAAGCATTTGGGAAAGTCGGCTTGGAGTAACTTTCTAAAATAATAACTGAATCTAGAAAATGCATCTTCCAACCGACACGGAGCTTGTTATAAAAGTCATAGATAGGATAATATATACTTTTATAACATTCCAGTTATGCATAGGTGCCTGCCATAGGCGAAGTACCTACCTACCTGTTAGGAACTAAGAAAATTATCAAGCATACCTACCTGTAGGTACGTTAAGCCAAAGTGGAATATGGAGTTGAGGTTCACTTCGGCAAAAAGTAGTAAAGGGGTAGTTAGGTTACATAGAATACTAGCCAACGAAGTACATATAACCCACCTGCTGTATCCAGCCAATCACAGTCTCTTTAAGCCACTATGCATATGGCGTTTCCATATCTTAACCATACATACGATATCCAAAATTAGGGCTGGAACTGCTTCGTCTCATCGCTTCCACTTAGTTGCATCGAGGCATGTATTCTGCTAAGTACCTACCTCTTATTGAACTAGGCAAGTAAAGTTTCTATAAACGAAAGGAGACTCCCATACCTCGTTTCTAACTACTCCTGCATCCGAAATCGCGGGTAATAAACGAGGCTTAAGACAGCGGTGATAACAGTTTAAAGTCCGCCGTAGCAAGAACTTCTACCTGCCTAGGTATCGGCGATATGTAGGCTTTTCTGTTGCATAACATGATTTCTCATGAATTATAAGATAACGCAATTCATATTGTAACACTAGATCAGTTTGCTGAGCGTTTCTAGGCGCGGGCGCGAGTCTGTTCGCGAGATACTATAGTTTCGAGATCGGCGTCGTTTGATAGACCTGCATGATCCTGGCAACGTTTAAATACGCGATTAAGCCTTGGTGACCAATTATCTCCCAAGTTCGTCCCCCCTGCAGTTTGCATACTTCTGACTACCATTGTTTAGGATTATATGAAAGTTCAAGGGATAGAGGGATAATAAAGAACTCGTTAGCCTAGGTAGTTTTGCTAACAGTGTGACAAACAGTGCCGAAAAATCGGTATCTAGGTAGGTAGGATAAGAATTGTGAAAGTAGGCGAGGGATCTCTACCAGTGCAAGCACTTATATCTAAGATAAGTGAAATATCAACACTACTACTTAAGGTAACGTTATATGGAAAGCGTTGGGATCCCAGGCGAAGAATTCTCGGTTCACCTAGAAAATAAAGGTGCTTATGGGCCGCAAGCTCTTTTTCCGAAGATTCTCAGTGGTCCCGGAGTAAGACGTTTAATGGATGGAGCAAGACCCTTATATGCAAGTGGTCGGGTATGAATGCATATGTAATCTTCAACGGCATAAGAATATCTAGGAGTAGTTACATGGTTTAATAAGTACCTACTTAGAGGTACCTAGGTAGGTACCTAGACATGCAGCCACGACAGAACTGTGCAGAGGTAAGCTCTAGTATGTACAAGGGACCTTGAATATTACCAACTTGGGTTAAGTCTACTCTGTAGCAAACATTTGACTTTTGAGGCTTTTAGGATTTATCATAAGAGAATATATTACGATTCCCAGTTATGGGTTACCTGACTAACTACCCAGGTAGGTAACTTAGGTATACACAAGCAAGTATAACGTTGAATATAGTAAGACCTAAAAAAGAATGTTGAGTGCATTTTGAAGATAGACGGTTAATTCCCGTCACTCATGTCTTCGGTTGCTCTGCCTTAGTTACTACATGTATCTTAACAGTCAAATCTCAAAGAGTACGTACTTGCCAGTGTTGATATCTTAGGTAGCTAGGAACTCAACATGTTGTCAAGGTATTAGAACTCAAAATAAGACAATAGGTACCTAACATAGTTAAAGTATGCGCTTATAATATTTACTAGGTAGTTACAGGTAAGTAGGTAGTTATTAGTTACTCGTTTAATAGAGCATTTAGGCATACTCTTAGGTAAGGATGAAAGCAAATCGCGTAAGACTGAGACGCCTAATATATAAACTTGGGGTAGGTATAAAATTTGTTCATATTTTGTCAACCTATCCAGTTCATTAGATTCAATATTCGGCGCGGTATAATACATTGGAAAGTAGAGAAGGAAGACAGTGAAGATCGAGAGAAATTGGTCCGGGATTCATCTTATAAATATTGCCACCAATTTTACTTAATTCGTTTGAAAGATGGAAAGTAGAAAATAATTTAGGTAATTTTCCTGCTTGTAGGCTTTGGATACTTGTCGGTTTGTATGGGGAACGGCCGTCTTGACCGGGCAAGCCTTCTCATTGGTCTCTCCAGAGTTACTTCATACTGAGGCCCATGTGGCGCGGCGAGGACGACCGATGGAGACTAATGATTGGCCAGACTTATCTACAGAAGACATACGAAACAACCAGCCTTTCTTAGTAGTTTTGGCGATAGATTAATTTCACTCTTTTGATAGGACAACCTTGAAGCGTACCTTACACTTACGGCTCAAGGAACAAACTGCCGAATCATTTATCTGATTCAATATTGGAATAATTCGTAACAGTGCGCAAGGACCCAACTTAGACGCACGGATAGCTTGCAAGTCTCGAGGAGGAAGACGGACCTTCACGTTGCTATTCCAAAGGTCCGCTGCTGAAAGTTGTTATTCTCGAGGTTATAGAATGAAAGCTTTCAGGTTCATGCTTAGATCAACCTACCTCATCTCACACGGCACATCCTACGCATCACCCATCATGCACGTGAATTCGAGGATGTCTATCCTTTTTACCGAAAGTCACGCCATCCCGTCATGCATATGCTAGCTCCCGGGAACCGCGCGGTTCTGCAGCTAGACATGCATAATTCTGGATACCGTTGTCTGTAAGATCAAGCCCCGTTTGCTCTCTTGCGTCCCTGGCTAGACTGTCTAAGGGTCCAACATGCGCAAGGATTACGTTCGGCTGCGACTAGGGACGATCTTCTTACTTGCGATCTTCTTACCTACCTACCTACCTACCTGCGGGATCGGAGATCTCATCGAAATCATCTTGCAACGTCGTCAGGGTCTGGATCCCGTTTCCACTCAAACGCAAGTCACTCTAGCCCCCTCTGTCACAATTACATGCCGGTAACTAAGCCTTACAGGTACATGCTAGGTAAAGGTACTTAAGCGTAGTGGCAAAATCCAATATTCTTTGGGGGGTGTATATTCAGCAAAGATAGTGGAAATTCTCCGTACGAACGAACTACTGAATTGGATGACTACCTGAATGTACGAAGTTATAGGTACCTACCTAGGTAGGTAGTTATGACATGATGATGTTTATGGTAGATTCGAGTATCTACCGAGCAAATGCATAAATATTTTAGTCTCGAAGGAGAGATACTTCCTCTAAAGGACATAATAAAATAAAGACGTATTTCAAATAATATACATAATGTAGTAAAAGCTAATTTATGCTGTTTCAGTATTGTCGATTTATGCCTTGCTGATAGAGACAAGAGACAACTAGTTTGTTCATCTATCTAGAGAAATACATCTAGAGACGTTAGATCAACATGATCACCGCAATGAGTGGATCTTTATCAGGCCCATGTATTAGATTGTGCGCCTAATGTAAGTGGTTTATCATGAGCAAATCTGATCTTCCGCCTCCGTCGGCCGTGCGGTCCCAACGGAACTGCGCCACGCATAGAGTTGAATGGTACTTGGGAGATATTGCAGGTTATCGTTTCATCACCTATCTGCAGTAAGACGCCCGATGGACCCTTTCTGCTTGCATTGGATGAGACGGAGATGTCGACCCTGTCCGGCATCGCGGCGGACCGACCGGGCGTAGCCGCCGGGAAGATGGCTGATAGAGTCTTTAAATACAGAGGTCGCAAACAGTCTGGTCTTGTTCTGATCTTTCGTATCATTGTGCTCACAGTGAGTTAAGCAAGCAAGTCTTCTGATTCACTACTCCTTGATCCGAAGACGAAATCCACAGTCAAACCATCAAGATGCCTCACTTCAAAGAAAGTTCCTCGTCGAGCGCGTCGGATGTCGAACTCGAGTTCGAGCTCGGCTACAACGCCCAAGCCTCCAATGTGCAAGGCATAGTCGACGACGAGGCATATGCAGGTGCTGGATTCTTTGAAGGATCATCTGAGGCGCCTCTAAGCCAGCAGTTGGAACCCATTGCTGTGATCGGAATGGGTATGTCTCCCTCTTTGTCGTCTTCGTATGTGGCATAGTATACTAACAAGGGTTACAGGTTGCCGTCTGCCTGGAGACGTCGGATCACCAGCGGAGTTTTGGAAAATGATGATGAACAAGCAAACAGGCCAGACTCCCTCAGTTCCGCCTACGAGATTCAACATTGGCGCGCACTACCACGAGAACAATGACCGTCCTGGAAGCTTTAGCGCTCTTGGAGGTTATTTTCTCAATGAATCGCTTTTGGAGTTCGACCCTAGCTTCTTCGGAATCACCCCCGTGGAGGCTATGTGGATGGACCCCCAGCAACGGAAGTGTCTAGAGGTCGTCTACGAAACGATCGAGTCTTCTGGTATTCCCCTGGATAAGTTGGCTGGTACCAACACTGCCTGTTTCATGGCTACGTTCACGGCGGATTACCAGCAGATGCAGTTTAAAGAACACTCTTTCCGTCACAGTCTTTCGGCAACAGGCGTGGACCCTGGTATTCTCAGCAACAGAATCAGCCACGTCTTTAACCTTAGGGGTCCCAGTATTGTTGTTAACACTGCTTGCTCGTCTTCTGTGTATGCAATTCACAACGCATGCAATGCCCTTCGCAGCAAGGAATGCGGAGCGGCGATCGTCGGTGGTAGCAACTTGGTTCTCACGGTGGACCAGCACATGAACACTGCTAAACTTGGTGTGCTGTCCCCTACTTCTACCTGCCATACATTCAACAGTTATGCAAACGGCTATGGTCGTGCTGAAGCCATCGGCGCCGTGTTCCTGAAACGACTTTCGGACGCTATCAAGGATGGCGACGCGATCCGTGGTGTTATCAGGTCTAGTGCGACCAACAGCAACGGCAGAGTCGAAGGTGTCGGTATCACTTATGCTGGCTACGGAGGCCAAAGGGCAGTCATCACGCACGCCTACAAGCGTTGCGGTGAGCTAGACCCTCGGCTTACCGGTTACTTCGAGTGCCACGGTACGGGTACCGCCGTCGGTGACCCGATCGAGGTTAACGCTCTCGCCGATGCTATGAACTACAACCGTTCTCCTGCCGACGGTCCTCTACAAATTGGCGCTGTCAAGACTAACATCGGCCATAGTGAGGCAGCTAGTGGTCTATCTGCCGTCATTAAGGCCATTCTGGCTGTGGAGCGAGGAATCGTTCCCCCAACACGAGGAGTGACAGACCTCAACCCTAAGATTGACTGGAAGGGCAAGCAAGTCGCGGTTGTAACAGACCCCATGCCATTCCCTAAGGAGCTTCCAGTTCAGCGAGTCAGTGTCAACTCTTTCGGATATGGTGGCACCAATGCCCACATAATTGTTGAAAGCTCCAAGTCTCTCCTTACGCAACCACAGACTTACAAGTTTAACTCCGAAGAGCAAAAGAACAAGAGGAAGTCCACGAGGGGTCGATTCAATAAGAACAGACCTCACCTGCTCGTTTACTCTGCTCACGATAAGGCAGCATTGAAGAGGAACATTGCGGCTCACGGAAAGGTGGCCGCCGACTACGACCTTATCGACCTCTCCTACACCCTCGCCAATCGCCGTACTCATTTCTCCAGCAGAGGATTCACAGTCACCAGCCTCGCCACCTTGAACAAGGCTTTCCAGTCCGAAGAGGACTGGAAGTTCGCCGAGAAGAAGAACCCCAGCGGCAATGAACGAAAGATCGGGTTCGCATTTACTGGACAGGGTGCTCAATGGGCACGAATGGGAGCTGGTCTCATGGCTTACTACCCTACCTTCCTAAAGACCATCCAGCAGCTTGACGCGGCTCTTGATGATCTCAGTGACGCCCCTAACTGGACTCTCGAAGACGTGCTACTAGAGCCCGAGGCTACCTCGCGTGTTAATGAGGCCGAGTTCTCTCAGCCTCTATGCACTGCTGTCCAGATCGGTCTAGTCCAGCTACTGCGACTTTGGGGAATCAAGCCGTCCGTTACGTGTGGTCACTCATCTGGTGAGATTGGTGCAGCTTACGCTGCTGGTTTCCTCACTGCTACGGAAGCTATTGTCTTAGCCTACTACCGCGGAAAGGTTGTTGGAAACATCAACACCAACGGTGCCATGGCTGCCGTCGGTCTCGGTGCTGAGGACGTTGCACCTTATCTCGCTGGTTACGATGATATCGTCATTGGATGCCACAACTCACCTTCCGGTGTCACGCTCAGTGGTAATGCCGACTCCTTGAAGAAACTCCAGGAGACATTCAATGAGAAGGGCGTGTTCTGCAGATTGGTCAAGACGGGTGGTAAAGCCTACCACTCGTACCACATGAAGCCCGCCGCTGACAAATATGAGGCACTCGTGAGGGGATCCGGAATCGACCTCCGTGCCAAACACCGCCCGGTGCTCGAGAAGGCCACGATGGTCTCCTCCGTCACGAACAAGGTGCTTCCTGAAGACTCTGTTCTAGATGAGACCTACTGGAGCGCCAACCTGCTCAACCCTGTTCTTTTCAACCAGGCCGTCCAGACTATTGGCACTACCCCCGAATTCTCTGACATCACTTTGATTGAAGTTGGACCTCACTCCGCTCTCTCTGGTCCGATTAAGCAGATCAAGGCGGAGCTCAAGCTTGAGAAATTCCAGTACTTACCTACCTTGATCCGAGGCCAAGACTGCGCCACCTCCGTCCTTAAGCTGGCTGGTGAGCTCTTCTTAGCAGACTACTCTATTGATTTGGCGAGGGCCACTTCGGTGGAGGAGATGAGCCCTAGCGGAAAGATTCGCGCCCGCAGCGGAGACTACATTGTGGACTTACCTCCTTACCAGTGGGACAAATCCAAGAAATTCATTGCTCAGTCGCGTGAGAGCCGAGAACACCGTGGGCAGAAGTATATGCGACACGATGTACTTGGTGAATTGGTCATCGGTAACTCCCCCGCTGAGCCGACCTGGAGAAACATTCTCCGCATCAAGGATGTCCCTTGGCTCCAGGACCACAGCTTAGGTGGTGAAGCCGTGTTCCCAGCTGCTGGTTATCTCGCAATGGCCATGGAAGCTATTACACAGCTCGACGAACAGTCGGAAACCCCCTCTGAAATCGAGGGCTACGTGTTCCGAGATGTATTGATTCAACAGGCTCTTGTGACTCCTGACGATGACAACGGTATTGAGGTTTTCCTCAACATGCGCCCGTCAGCCCACAGCGGCGAGAACCAGAAGAAGTGGTGGGACTTCAACGTGTGCTCGGTTACGGAGTCCAATTTCCAGAAAAACCATATGCGTGGAAGAATCGCGATTAACGCTCGCGACTCGAGGGCTAAACCTTGGCCAGTTCCCAACTTGCCCCAATCGGCAACAGGTAAGTCTTGGAACCGTGCTCTCAGGGCGGTTGGATTCGACTACGGCCCAGCTTTCCAGGAGACGGAGAGCGTCACCTTTGATGCCAAGTCGTACGCCACTCAGGCTACGATTGCTTTCAGAAACAAGGTTGACAGCATGGTCGGCGAGTCTCGCTATGTCCTCCACCCGGCTTCGATCGACTTATGTCTCCAACTTTTCATCATCGCCTTCTGGGGTGGTAGCACTAGCGCTATCAAATTCGGTGTCGTTCCGGTTCAAGCAGAAGAGATCGCTATTTGGAAGCCAACTGAAGCCCAACTTGCTGATGGTAAGGGCAAGGCGTTTACCTGGGTCGACACCCGTGGTCCTCGATCAGTCAAGGCCCACAACCAATTGGTAACCAACGATGGCCAGGTCTTGGTGGAAATTAACAACATGCAATGTGTCGGCTACGAGGCTGCACGGCCCCAACTTGCAGAGGAACCCTCTAGGCCTCAGCCATACGGACGCACGCTGTCCAAACCGGATGTTGACTTCCTAAATGGTGCCCAGAAGCTCAGCGTCGCTGAGTTTGTCGATCTCGCCGAATTCAAGAAGCCTGGTCTTAAGGTTCTTTCGCTCGACTCTGCGGAAGCTGAGTCGCTCTCAAAGACGGTTCCTGCCCTGGATGTTACTGTTACCTACGACGTGCCCGAAGAAGAATACACTGTACCTCCCGAGCTAGCAAGCTCCAAGAACGTCAAGTTCCAGAAGCTTGAGTCCGCTGCCGCAGGCTCCTTCAATATTGTCGTTGCCAACGTCGCGTCCGCCGACTCCCTAACAAAGATCCGTGAGCTGTTGGCTGACGGAGGCGAGGCCGTTATTAAGCCGGCAACCCCTCTAGACGAGGCCACCTTAAAGAGTGCCGGATTTTCCGGGGTGAAGGTTACGCTTGAGAACGGTGCCGTAGTTGTACCCGCTGCCAGCTCCGACGAAGCGACTGCTGAGGAGACCAAACCTTCCACCTCCAACAAGGTACAGCTAATCTACCGCAACAGCATCTCACCCGCCTTCTCGGAGTTAGCGAAGAGCCTCGAAAGCAAGGGCAATGTGATCGAATCTCTCCAGCTTGGCGCTCCAACGTCGCCCGAAGCTACTATTATTATTCTTGCCGATCTTGAAGGACCATTCCTAGCTACAATCACCGAGAAGGAGTTCGTCGACTTGCAAGCAATTCTTGCCGAAGCTACTAAAGTCTTGTGGGTCACTCGTGGCGGTATTCTGAAGGGCGAGAACCCTCATTACGCCATGGCCAGCGGTCTTCTCCGTTCTCTTCGTTCTGAGCAGATCAAGTTGAATGCCTCTTTGGTAGACTTCGAGGGCGAGGTCCCCCTCACTGAGTTTGTCAACTTAACCACCTCCCTTGCTACTAAGCAAATTAACGGCGAAGCCTTAGAGACAGAATACTACGTCTCCGAAGGAAAGGTCAATATCAACCGTCTCATTCCGGATGAGCGTCTTAACGAGACTCACGCCCACGACGAGAACGATCTCTTGGATGCTCCGTTTGACCCCGCCAAGAGGCTTGTAGGAAAGGTACGCAGTGGTGAAGTCATTTTCGAGTCTGAGGAGGAGACTCCTATGGGTCACGATGAAATCGAAATCCAAGTTGCAGCGACCGGCCTGAACAAAGAAGACATTGCCGTTATCCAAGGAACAGAGACTACTAGCGACATCAGCCACGAAATTGCTGGAGTTGTTACTAGAGTTGGCTCCGATGTTAAAGATTTCTCTGTCAACGACCGTGTAGTCAGCTTCACCTCTAGTGAATTCGCGACATTCCAGCGCGTCAACCACAGATTGGCCCAGAAGTTGACATCCGACGAATCATTCACCACTTTTGCCAGTCTACCCATTTCCTTCGGAGCCGCCCTGTATGGACTCCGAAACCTAGCACATGTCGAAAAGGGAGAGTCGGTCCTTGTCCTCCCTGGAACTGGACTCATCACTGCACCAGTCGTTCAGATCTCCAAAGCTCTTGGTGCTACACCTTTTGTAGCCGCACGCGACTCTGCCGAGGCTGATTTCATCACCAAGCAGCTCGGTCTTCCGACTAGCCAGGTTGTCGAATGGTCTACCGCATGGCTAGAGCAGAATAAGCCCGATGTTGTATTCTCATCTGATTCCGTCGAGGCAACAGTCGCCCAGGAAGCTTGGAGGCACATACCCTCATTCTCGCGGTTCGTGAACCGTGCCAACGCCGAGGCCGCCTTTTCTAATGTTCTTGACATCGTCCCCGCTACCCGTGGTGCAAGCTACTTTGCATTCGATACTATTAACCTTTTCAAGAAGCCAAGCCTATTGGCCGGACTACTCGAACAAGTTGTCAAGTTCTTCCGAGAAGGATCCATCTCCGCCCTACCCGTTGCTGTTAAGAACATCACCGAGCTTAACGAGAGTATCTCCGCCTTCTCCGATGACCTTCAGAGCTCCAAGACTGTCATCCTTAACGAGCCTTCAAGCGGTACACTAAAGGTTGTTCCATCTCGCCCTCACGCTCACCTTCGAGAGGATGCTACATACCTCCTAGTTGGATGCCTCGGTGGTTTAGGTCGCAGCCTTACATCGTGGATGTTGAAGAGGGGTGCAAAGAACTTTGCATTCTTGTCTCGTTCAGGCACAGACTCCCGCCAGGCTGCTACCCTCGTCGACAATCTCCGAGCCGCCGGAGCCAATGTACAGGTATTCAGGGGCGACGCCAGTATCAAGGAAGATGTGGAGAAGGCTGTCAGCTCTATTCCCGCCGACCGCCCTATCCGTGGAGTTATCAACGCTGCTATGGTCCTACGAGTAAGTCACTTCCTATCATCAATTAAGATCTATTACTGATATGTCTATCTAGGATGGAATGTTCCACAACTTGACCTACGATAGCTGGGTAACATCTGTGAAGCCCAAGGTCCTCGGAAGCTCCAACCTACACGAAGCCACCAAAGACCTTGACCTCGACTTCTTCATCATGACTAGTTCCGTATCTGGTACCTTGGGTACTCCCGGCCAGAGCAACTATGCTGCCGGTAACGCATACATGGACACACTTGCCCGCCTCCGACGTCAGCAAGGCAAGCGCGCCGCGGCCATTGTCTTGCCTATGGTCCTTGGTGTTGGTGTCGTTGCTGAGAACGCTGCCCTCGAGGACTCCCTCAAGCGCAAGGGCATGTACGGTATTGATGAGGACGGTCTCCTTGACTCCTTTGAAGTTGCCATCGTGGAGCAGGGCAACCCTGAGTCGGTTGACTTCGATCACGTAGTTGTTGGGCTTGACCCCTCGCTTCTCGGCAAAGCCAAGGCTGAAGCTGAGGGCGATGTGGACGTCTTCTGGGCCGTCGACCCCCGATTTTCAACTCTGCTCCACGCAATGGAATCTGGAAGCAAGAACGACGTCGGTGGAGGAGCAGACTCTATCCTCGCTAGAGTTAAGAATGCAGCAACCCCCGCAGAGGCCGTCGCTGCTGTCGAGGAACATTTCATTGCGAAGCTTTCGCGTGTTCTCATGCTCGACTTGGAGGACTTTGAAGGAGAAGGCCGATCTGTTGCCAGCTTCGGTATTGACAGTATGATCGGCGCAGAGCTGAGGAACTGGATTTTCAAGGAGCTTGGCCTTGACATTGCCTTCCAGCAGCTTTTGGGACCGTCGCTCACCATCAAGGGCTTTTCTCAATTGGTGGTTGCAAACCAGGGAATCCAGATTGAGTAGACTTCGCATCTTACTCCTCCACTTTACAAAAGGATATAAAAATCTAGAAAAAGATAGACTAGATTCCAATTTGTTTTCATTGATATTGTATATAAGGATCTATTGGGTGTCACGAGTACTTTTTTCTTTTACCTAGAACGAATGAATTGAACAAATATCAAGACAACCACATCAATGCATAACAGCAACACAACTTTAAAAAGCGCTCACAGTGATACAATATATGATTAACAAGTTACAATACTATATATTTGGGAGTATAAAAGTTGCATCTTTGAGATACGATGGGAGAAAGTGAGTGAAATGTCGCAAGACTAGTTGGACTTTCGCGAAGTTCCGGGTTCCTTCTACTCAGTGAGTGACATTTTACTTTAACCATAACGAAGACATGAACATTAAACATTTGTGACAAGTGGTCTATAAGCAGCGTTTAATTAAGTTGGTCTGATATTGCTGACATGCTTTCATATACCTCGCATTACTCATGTGCCTAGAGATGGTAGGCAATAATGTCACAAAAGGATCTGCAGCTTACATTTGAAGGATTACGACTTGGCAGTGCGATGCTTGATCACTCCGAACGCTGTTACCAGTAATATAGGTAGGTATAGGAGAGGCTAACGAGACTTTCAGTTCAAACTATCGATCTTATAATTGGAGATCTACTCTAGACGATGGGGCAGTCGAGGGTATTCAGACCAAACGGTCGCATAAGGAATATGTATATGCACCATTAAATGGCCCTGGCTCGTTAGGTTCTTGGTGCTCTGACTGGCAACCACTTCCCTTCTACTATCGTGTTGCTTCGACTAAAGCGGATCTCGGCGCGGCGCAGATATTCTGGGCTGATAATGATCACATAGTACATTGCAATCAGCATCGTCGACCACGATGTTAACTCCCAACTAGGCTCGATACCCAGTTTACCTAATTATATAATAATACCTGCCATAAAGTGCTAGTGTTAGGATTATAAGAGGGGAAACAATCGTGAATGATAGCCCCGGAAAAGGCCATTGCAACAGCAATTTCGTACAGACACGGAGTATCAATACCGGATGCTTTTGCCGATCAACCCACTTGTTTCGGGATCGCTAGCCGTTGGCCGCTTTGTCGTACCCGACCGAAGACCGGACCCCATTTCTATTTTTTTTTTTCCTTTTCCCTTCAAAGCGGCGGGGCTTATTTAAACAGCGATGGCTTTCCAAGTGTTTTTCAATCGGAATGCGCGCGACCTTCACATGAAAAGTGCCATGCCGGTAACGTTCATGGTATATACCTAGGTAATCTTGCTTGAAATGTTCTCCGCTTCACAAAAATTCATGTAAACATAGAATATAAATTAAGTAGTTACCTTGAACGACCTATATAGGTAACTACAGGTTAGGTAGTTATGCTCAAGTTAATAAAAACAATTTTCAGGAGTAGCCCACGCTGGTCTCTGTTCAGATGCAAATGTGTATTTTCTTGCAGATCCTATTCCTTTTCTATGTGTTCCTATTACGGAGGTTGGACCTGAGTGATTCGCGTAGATGATTAGAATTGATCTCCCCTTATTAACTCTACATCTTGTTCTCAACTTCCTATAACTACTGAGTTAGGTGGGGGTGTTTCGTCGTCCTGGGCAGCGTGTATAATTGATTGGGTAGGAGGACACGCGCTGTTGATGTTTGAAGAGCGCATTTTTCGGAACGCCCAGTCAAGCGAAGCTATTTCTCTAAGGGTAGCTTGACGGTCGTTTCGGTCCTTATACACAGATACCAAGACACCAAGACACCAAGACTCCAAAACTATCAGACTAAAAAAAACAGAGCAAATAGTGAGAGTACGCGTTGATTCTCCTTAATGTCAACCGTATCACGACATCGTAAATACTCTGAGCGCTTAGACGTCGTCGACTCCAACCTACCTTGACCTATCCTAGCGTGCTCCAGCCCTACTCCAGCCCTACTCTAAACAATTGATGTTGAAAATCTTACGGTCTTGGCCCTCATCCTCTAGGATTCTTGGTATGGCTAGCATATGGCTGGGATTTCCGGGATAGGGGACCCAGGCATTACGAGACCCTCATCTGGCCTCCTTTACTGTTTATTAACCCCCGCCACCCCACCAGTCAACCCACTTAGGCAGTCTTCAGTGGTGGGGCGATGGAAACGACCCGTGGGGAGCTCTACCTTAACCAGCAAGGTCAGTAAGGCCAGAGTATGGTTGCTAAGATAGTTGCTCCGGCGCGGCTCGGAACGGCTCGCGATGCAGGGTGCATACACGATAAAAATTGTCACTTGCCTTTTTGGCGCCTCGGTTTAGGACAACATCACCTTCAGAAACCGCCTGAACAAAACGGAGTTATGAAAATAGTGGCATATAAACGCCGATACGAACGAAAAGAAGATATAATTCTCAACCATCATATTTCACTGACGAAATAAATTGGAATAAAATAAAGTAAAGTAAAGTAAAGTAAAATCAAACAAAATAGTATTATATGAGAGAGTATATGACGTGCCTACCTGGTATGTTCTTATATCATACATCTATAGACACGGCGTAATACCTTTATTATCCACTTAGTAGACATCAGTTTCGGCGTTATTTTCGCCCTTTTCGGAATATGTGCACTGATCTTCGTAAGCCCTGCAAGCGACAGGGCTCGTCTAGGGGTCTTACTCATGCTTGCTACCTAGGACTCGCCCTTAGTTAGGTACGTGGAGAGAGGCTGCAGGAAACCCCGTGGGAAGCCGTCGTAATCGTACAAGGGGTATGCACCTCCCACCTACTTCCTCCCCCCTTCCCCCTCCCCCGTCTGCCCTACCCATCAACTACTCGTCGAAATAAGACGACTCGCTGCATCACATAGTCTTGTGTGGTAGCAATATTCTCTCTTTGGTGGATCTGCTACTCGTTTCAACAACGCTATTCCTGCTTATCTATCCCTTCATATCTGTCTCTGTTGTGCATATCCCAGTACTACGTCATCAGCACCCGCATGTCACACTCAAATCAACGGGCTTGCATCTACTAGGGCAACGTCAGACTAGACGGGACAAGGCGTAGGCCGCCATAGACTACCAGGCAGGTAGGCTTGCCCGATGAGGCGATGGATCGGCGCTAAGTTCTGTAACATAGTTCATTGAGATAGAAATGCTTTAGGAATCATTATTCGTACATATATGCACATATGGATATACCTACCTACCTACCTACCTACCTGCCTACCTGCCTACCTGCCTACCTGCCTACCTACCTAACCTAAGAATGTAGGTAGTATACACACATACTGATATGTATAGAAGGACAGGGAAATTCAAGAAACACGAAAGAAAAAAGCAGAATTACGTACCCCTGCGAGACCGGAGTGGCGAAAGCAAATCTTAAAGCCGTTAGCGACGACGGCGATACTGTTTAAAGGGTTGGATACTGCCGAGAGAGTGCATAATCTCTGTTTGGATCTGTGTTTGCATTCCCATGATCGATAGCCGAGTGGCATTCTCTCTTCCTCATCCTTTCTGAGTATATCCTCGATGTCGGCAGTAGGTAGTACTCGCGGTACTTCGTTTGTCAGGTTCTACATTAAGCAAAATGTAACCTTACAAAGGTACTTCGTTAAGCGTTCGTTATATTATACGCATTATACCTAAAGTGTATATAATAGCCAAATTAGTAGACGTGCCCATGTGCGTCTTGCATTATCACGATCCTATATTATCCTAATCATCCGGAAGTTGCCGCGCTTGCGACAAACTGACTAACGTGATTATAGGGTCTCAGTCTGTTTAAAGGTACTTAGGTAATAGTTAGGTAGGTAGGTTAGTTAGACAATTCTCGATGTATGATCTTTTTGATCTTTACTATGAAGACATGGTAGGAATATTCCACCTCGGATTTCCCGTTACTGCGTCACACTATCAAGTACGTATTTGCCCACGAAAGGAACTGTTCCATTATTGGACGACCTTTCTTCTTCAAGCCTACTGTAGTCATAGGAATCCTGTAGGCCACGATTCGGACGGATGTCACATTATAAAGCACGTTAGGTAGAACACATTCAACGTAGCCCTATTTATAAGATACTAGGTACCTGGTTACTGATTCTAACACTTCGTATTGGTTAAAACTTCCTTCTATTTTTATATACCGCATCTGGGAGAACCCGATAACGACCTGTATATGCGCTTGTGTACATAAGGTATGCTGCTCTAGCTAGGGTTTGCTTGGGCTGTTCAAACAGCCAAGCGGGTCTAAATTGCATGGAAATCCCGCCGTGATAATTTCCTTCCTTTCTAATGCTCGGTGCTGTATATGCTTAGCGCTGTGTCCGTTATCCATGATGCTGGCTGAGAAAACCGGCCTTAACCCAAATTGGGATTTGAATATCCTTTACTCCTTTCCTCGAGCAAATGTTACAATACCTAACAATAACTCCATCTGCATGTGTAAATAGCCCAAAGTCTTAGTAAAAATCATATGTCACTGGAATCAAACCCGCTAGTCTCGTCCCACTCTTGGAGCGCTGCCAAGATATTGGTCGTACAACTATGCCAATACCCGTCAGCCTCTTCAATATAGTCCAGCGCGGCTCGAAGTAATCGCAAAGAGGTTACTGCGCTGTTTGTACTTTCGTTTTTCAGTTGCGGAGAGCCCTTAAGTTCACGGCTTAGAGCCTTCATAGCCATCACCACCGGCCAGGCAAGAAATGTAGCTTGCAGGTTGAGAATATCGCGGTCGAGCTGCTGGCAGGGCCAATTTAGACGCATTGTACTCGCAACCTTGTAGGCGGCAGCCATAGAGCGCTTCTGGCTTTCGGAAGCGGCTAGAATAGGAAACCCCTGTTGCTCGACCAACTTGACAGCAACTTCATGGAAAAAGATTTCTGTGCCGCGTAGGTTCATATAAACACTGAAAGCTATGGGATCCTCGCGGACCGACTTCGCATTCAAATGCATATGTAGCATAGCAAATCGCTCTTCTATTATTCTCACTAGGTTGTAGTGACTATCCCACTGCAAATAGAATCATGTTAGTACCTACTTAATTATTTTATTGAGAAGAGAACGACGTTAAAAGTTGGGGAGGATATGAGTTGCAAAATATTGTCCTCGGAAGAAATTGTAGGTTGAAGCTTTGGTTGGTCGGTGAAAATAGACGCAAAGATTCAACCAATCGGGACGTAACTTACGAAGCCATTTCGTGTAGATGCGTATTCAGCTAGTCGTCCGTGATCGAAACATTTAATGGCAAGCTCCATCATCAAAACGCAGCCTGCAAATGATGATAATTCAGGACAAGGATCGGCGGTCAAATTACCAAGATAGGGCATCTTGCTTGGGATGAACTCGGACGTTAGTAAGCCGGGCGACGGGAGATAGATGCCAAATCCCTGATTCGTATGGTTAGTCGTCGATCCTGATTTTAATACTAGCTTGCGGCTGGACATACATCTGCGGCTCCCAAGTCACATTCCATCCCAGTACGCACGCGAACAAATCCTTCGAATATGTACAAGCCCCAGAACGAGCGCCTCCGTTCTTCCAGGAGCATGGGGTCGTCTGTAGGGGGGAGGTATAGTCCCATGTCTAAGCTTGATTCGTCGCGCTTGACATTTCGGTCCATTTGATGTAATCCCATCAATTTTGACATTCTCACGGCACGTCCCAACGTTAACCAGGCCCTCGTTAGTTTATGATCCATGATCTCGAATCGTATGATAAATACGAGGGCCTGGAATAAATTGAGGTTTGCCGTGCCTCCTTCAGCTGCTTCTCGTTCGCACTGCTCGGCATAGTTACGAGCCATAGTATAATATGTGTTTTGTAAATGGCGGTATTGTACTGAAATGGTGCAGCCCATTAAGGCAACTGCGTAGCTAAGAGCAAGAAACGCGGGAGAGTTTCCGTTAGTGGAGAGCTCCGCGGTAAAGCGTTCTTTGCTCAGAAAAGGTAAATAATAATAAATGAAATCAAAATAGTTTTGATGTAGCGCAGATAGATCCCAGGCTGCTATCTCTTCTTCGTGACCGGAAGGCGGCATTATGTGAGGCGGGAAAGAAATATTTGGTGGTGTTAAAGCAGTTGGGCTGACGGTGGGTTCTAGGAGCGGCAGTGAAAGCGTTGTCCAGTCTAACGATAAACCGGAACTGCTCTCGGGATAATCGTTGCAGTTGGTGAATAAGTCCATGTCGTTGGTGTCCATAGAAGATAAACTTGTCTCGCACGGGAGACTAATATCCATTTCCATAGCATTGTTGGGTTGGTTAGCAGATTGTGATATCTCTATCATGGTAGGATCTATCATAGTAGGAGTTGGGGGTTTCTCGACGTGAGGAGGAGTAGGAATTGTGTGACTCCTAGGCATAGAGAGGAGTGCTTCGGCTTTGGCGAGTCGGTCCTCAAGCTGCGAGAGCTGTGCAGGCAGATCATCTCGAGTCGAACGGCGCTTGTTATCGTAGCCGCATCGTAGGCTTAGACGAGTACATCGTCCACACCTAGGTTCAGCACGATCACATCGAACTTTGCGTTCTCTGCAAATCTCGCAAGCCTGACGGCCAGATTGTGTCCCCGTACCAGTGCTCTCCTTGTTACCCCACTGCTGTGGTGTTGTAGAGCCTCTCCGCGCCAGATTTGCCATCGTCATTGAGAATAGACGGACGGTGCAGTTTGAGATTTTAAGCTAGCTAGTTAGGTAGGTAGGTAGGTAGGTAGGTAGTTAAAGAAAGAAAAAACAAATTCAAGATGTAAGCAATAGGATAGTAAGGCATAGATGTATAGGACGATATAGAAACTATGTACATAGATATAGTAACAGGTAGTATAAAGCTATAGGAGTACCCAATATAAGAGAAGCTTGTCAACTACCTACATAAGGTACAAGATTACCTGGTATGCATGAAGATTCCACAAATGCTAAGTAAGTATGTTAGGTACTTGTGTACCAGATGTAGATATAAGGTATGATACCTAACCTAGGATGCATGTATCTAATGTTACATACTTGATGTATGGTACGTATAACTAGTATGTATGGTATTTAAATTAAGCTTAAGTAGAGGTTCGCATTTAGGGTCAACCATGGCCACTTTTGTACTACGACCGGCATGCAGCCGATGCACGCCGCATGTCAGCAAAGCATGCTTCAGGCATATTTATAAACTAGCCTCTTTCGTCACTAACAGGGGTTCATGATCGCTTCGTTGCCGCTTCTTTGCCGCTTCGTTACTTGGCCACTAACGTGATTGATATGTTCACGTGAAGAGTGAAAATCAGTAAGAAGTGTACCTTGCCTTTTACCGTAGGATCAACGTTAAACTAACTTCTTAGTGTCATATCGGTTCCTTTTCGCGGTTATATCTGGGTCGCGGGATATGAAACACATCGTTTTTTTGAAGTAGATCTCCCCTGCGGGTATGACAAGATCCCCCTAGGTATGACCTCGATATGCTGACAGCGACAGGGGAAGAAAATCAGATAAGTTTAAGGTTAGCATGCGTTAAGGAACCGCGTACCTATATACAAGGTATTACATGGTATATGTAGGAGGTGCCTACGTACCTAAAGTACATGTATGTATTGACTTCCATAGTTAGTATCAAGTAAAATCGATGTCTAGGTAGGTAGGTAGGTACTTCATGTATAGCATTCTATGGAAGATCAAGTCTACCAAGGTGTGAATGTAGTTGCATGTGGTTTGGACATTTATACAGTAAAGTCAGATGATTCGCATGCTTTATGCTTCAAGGGTGTTATTTACCTAGGTAACTTGTCGAACCGTACCTAACGTACCTACATACGAATCATAAGACTACATTTTGCCTACATAATCTCTTATGTAAGTACCTAACGTGAGCACGTTGATATCAAGCAGGTAACCTTAGTATCATATGTGCCTAATAAGTATAACAAATGTTTCCACCATTATAGGTACCCAAAGCTATATTCTAGGTATCTTGTAGTATCCCGCGTGTGGGTTTGTGTATGCACGCTCAAACCCCCCTACCCCCCGTACCCGTCTCGACACTTTCTGACAGGGTAAACGTAAGCTTTGATGTAGAATATGTAGCCGCGTCCTCGTCGTAGGTGACTATCTCACGTTAGAATGTCGACGCAGCAAGCTACAGCCACCCTTGTAGAAAAGCTTACGAATCAACAGAACCATCAATATATACATACCCCTTCTTCTGTAGATTTATACATTCGAAATGCTAATTTTCATATATATATATAATTAAGACGTTGTTTCGTTACGCACGTATATCCGTATATTATATACGCTAGGTAACATCTGTCCAGAATATTAATCTCGTCCGAGTAACCGATAAAAGAGTCAAGGGCTACTCAAAAAGCTGGACGCCAAGAGCCAGTTGATGTGGGCGTACGAGGAAAACAGAAGTTCGCAAGTGGGTCTATTCTTTACTGTTTGACTTGCTGCACAATATCAACGGGTTAGTGCCGTCATTCACAGAGAGTTGGCAAGCCATGAAGCGTGAAGCTTGACGACTGCTTCTACAGTTGACAATAATATGCATGACAACAAGTCTTCACATCATGTGGCCCTACCTTTTCACCTTGATCGACCACTCAAACATAATAACTGAGCGCGTTCGCAGCATCTTATAAAAATCCTAGAGCGGTAGCGCTGACCTCAGCGAGAGGCGAGGTGCTTGAGAAGATGAGCGCCTAGCTATTGCGATTTCTCGGCGCTTGGCTTCTCTCCCCTTAACCTGTTAGCCTAGGCCGACGGCAGCTATGCAGCTGGCTCTTTGTTCCTTGACAATACTACCTAGCCTTAAGAGCCAGCGTAGGGCTACCCGGTAGCACAATTACTAGGGCTAAAGTGAGTGGCTGCGCTGTCAAGGAGGTTGATAGCCATTGAAGCGGCTGGCACAAAAGCTGAGCTATACGCGGGGGGGGTCAAGTGTAGAACGGAAGGTCAAAAGATCGGCCAGTCCTTCGGCACAAAGCCTCCCGCAGGCGGCTCGGGATGAACGAGATCTCAACAGGGTAGTGTGGGGGTAAGAGAGTCTATGTGCATAGCCCTGCCGAAGATAGTTACTTGGATACAAGGATTATCGTCGTAGCACTGTTGGATCTTCTGCACGACTACTTAACCCCGTAGAGCCATACGTTAAGAAGAGATGGTTGATAGTAGTAGAGGGATCGTTTAGGATTGGGAAAGGATCTTCTCAAGGAGTGGCAAGCCGAGAACAAGGCCAGTAGGTATACCTTTGATATGTGGGCAAGAGGTCTAGGCTTTGAAGATAGTACCACTGCGGTATCTTAGACCTACACTGACACGAGGAATGATAAATGGGTACTTTCAACGCTGCAGGGACATTTTCGCAGCTTAGACGGGACAATCCGATTGGGTCGGAAGATATGACTTGCGCAAAGGTCCATTCTATAGCAAAACCATGCAATTGACCTTGCAGTTTTCCTTGTAGCTTACCATTCTGCACCGGAATACCTGGACACTATAAGAGACCCCGGTCAGCCTTTTCAGATAGGAATTTACCCTATCAGCTACTTAACAGACCAAACCGTCACCGTGCTGATTTTGCCGTGTGGGTTACAAGGTATATAACGTTGGAATGTACGGGATTTCCAGCAACTGGTCAGCACCCTTTCGTTAAGCAAACCGTCCTCTCACCTGAGATGTTACTGTTGCTACTGTACGTACCTGGTAAAGAGGCATAAAAAGTTCCCCACCAAAGATTGAACAGGGATATTGGGGATATATCCAATCAAGATACAAAACAAATAAGGTATGAGCCTTATAAGGAATCTTCCCGCTGCCTCGAGCCAATCGGGCTTTTTTATATTATTTTTTTAAGGGTTTGCACTACAGTTACGTGCCTCACTCGCGCTTTGGGTGATTATGCACTAGCATCTACTTCTGCAACCTCATTGTAACTACTACATCCACGCTCCATTCGCCCAGAGAGACCCTGGAGCATGCGACGACGTTGCATATATCAACTCCACGGACAGAGGACAAAAAGCCTTAACGTTCAGAATAACGAATAAGGAAGCCCGGATCCATATTTGTTTTAGGGCATCATAGTTAGGTAGGAGTCAAGCAATTATCATACCACTTACCTATACGGAAACGTCCTTTTTTTCAGAGGCCACTTTTAAATAAATTTTTTTTTTTCATAATCGGCTTCATTTTACTCGTCACGGCCAAGCGCCGAGGTCCTCTTTACGCGCAAAGTCCTTCCAATACTATTTACCAGGTTCTTGTTACCTGTAAGCAGCTAATGCATGCAAATTTCCCTATAACAGTTACTGCTTACGGCCACATTTCCCTGTCAGGATTCACATGTAGGGCGGTTCACAAAGTAATCGACATTCACGTGGTTCGTTGACCAAGTCTCCACTCCAAATCCTGATCCAGAGAGGTCTGCAAATATCCGGCTGGCCCCTTCGTTGGTATCCTGTATCCTGTAATTTCATCTGTCGGAAGTAAACTTTGTCAAACCGCTCGAACAACACCTAGAAGATGTGCCCAAGCATAACTCTTCGGCTGGAGGGATCGGAAATGTGCCCATATGCGGCGGGAATCCTCGACATATGAACGCCAATCCATTGAATCCATCGCCAGCGATAGCTTCCTTTACTAAACCTTGGAATAAACCATCTCGGTCTCCTTCTACCAAATCCGAGTTCGAGCTGCTATAATCCGACCCCAGATTCAAGCAACCATCACGTGCTACTCTCCTGACCACTGATTTATATTGCATATACGGATTAGGCAGATCGTCTCCCACAACGGCATACCATCGCGGGATAAACCTTGAATGAAGCAACTCATAGTCGGTTGTATAGTCGGTTGTATACCTCGCTTTTATTTTTTCTTTTCTTTTCCTAGTTAACGTACTTTATGCAATGATCATTTAGTGCTGATGGTTTCTTCCGTAAGCTTCGTGGTAAAGCGTCGGAATATTCGGCTGAGATTGCCCAACCAGGTCGAACAATGAACGGGCAGTACAGGCTCTCTGGATTGGGAAGGAATATCATACATGGAGAACCGTGGAGGACGGGCGATATCGCTTGTTCGTTTGTCAGAACGGTCCCACGTGATACGACTGGCAAGACTCTGATCCTCGATTTATCAATAGACGACAGTCTAGCGGATGATCTTTTCTGAGCCACGGTCTAATGCAACCGTGGAGAACTACCCACATGTAAAACCAAATCCAATAACTGATAAACATCCAGTTCTCCAGGCATTGGCAACTTCTCATAGGCTACGGGGCGCGTTTAAGACGCTATTCTCCGGTCAGCACCTAGAAAGGGTGTGCTATAAGATTGCCGTGCCAGCAAGTATGCATTGCCACGATGTGACCAAGAGGTGGGAAGGTAACCAGGTTTCTACGCAAGGAATCACGAACTTAACTTAATCCGGATCATTGGGGTGTAATGCATGTAACTTCTCGTCCAGGTATCACCGTGGCCCACGGCAGACTTCCCAACACAAGCCGTAACGTCGACGAAACGTCCGAAGTATAGGGTGGATTGACCCCACCTAATCATGGGTCAGCCAACCTGGGTCCCTTTCTCGCAGATGAACCTGAAAAGGGTACACGGCCTAATAGTTCTCGGCAGCGACTCTATGATCCAATTGCCAACAAATCTTACAGCAAGTGGGCGGCGATGAGTTTGTTCGAGTACGTAAGCCCACGAAAGCACCAAGAGGCTTATGCTTGGACATCGAGATTTCTAGAGCAAAAGAGTCCCAGGTCTGTATATCTGCGGTTCCACCTCTAGATCACGTTGTCTGTTTTCGGCGCGATGACATGACAACTTTTTCGTTCTTCGCTCACGTGGAGGCAAAGTGAACTAGAAAACTCGGTATTCTAGTCATACAAAAGTTATGAAGGTGCTCAGAATAAGCAATATGTTGGATGGGGGCGAAAAGGCTCCTATTCAGCTTACTTAGCGCCAATATATGCACGTTCGAAGATGCGGCGGACTTATAGCTTAAATCCCCAAACCTAGATAGGTACGTAACTTACATAGAGGTAAGCAAGTATTTCAACTTCCCTTCATTGCGTACTTAGGTCGAAATTATTTGGATTCGGCTATCATTCTTATACTTGGTAGTCAGAAATGACGTCCTGATTAGAGAAAGAAGGGGGTGCTATCGTATGTCTTTTGCCTTGTCAAAATACTCATAGGAACGCTGTGACTTTCCAGTTCTAGCAAGGTCCAAAAGGCCCAAAGGGATGAAAGTTAGCGATTTATATACGTACAAAGTACGCAATATTACAAGGTTTATTCTGTATTAGTAGTGGGTCTATTGATATCAAATAGGAGGCATCAATTATCATAATACGGGATTGGAGAGAATGTTGCTACTAATATATGAATGAACACTCCGTAACTCTTACAAATGGTAAAAGACAATTTAGATATCTTAGTAGACTTAATGGGATATACTATTACGAGATTCGTAGGAACAGATACTACAATATATTCCAAAACAGTATATTTCATAACCTTGGATAAGGTTAGTCAACGTCTCCAAGTATAATAAAATATCCCGTACCTTCAAAAGTTATAACAACGATCTCATAATAAGGGAGGCTAAATATTCGCAGTCTATCCATGGCAGACTTCAGGGTCCAGTAACCATCACCGTGCAGTATAAGTTCTTATGTACAGACATAAATAGAGAAGGCGAACGTGATGTTCGATATGCAATGCAAGTTTATATTGATCTATAGTTTCCGAATGATTATATCCGGTCTCTGACCGGTGGACACCGGAAACAGGTAATGGGCCGGCCCATCGTGACGAATCTGAGAGTGCCCGACTCCTCTGGTTCTGTGTTCGTGCCCCGTTCTATGCCAATGGTAACGCATTCGATGACAAGAGAAAAATGAATATATGCGGGTTGCGTGTCTCTAACATCGCTTACCAACCAATAATATATACAAGAGAATCCCGTCATGAGCACCATCTAGGCAAGTCCATCCGGCCATTTAGACATACTCCCAGGTGACCTGGACGCGTCCCGCATCCAAGCTCTCGAGCTGCTCGAAAACAGCGGGCGACACGTCAATGCTGTCTCCAGCACAACCGGGGCATTTGTCGACGACTGTGGCACTGGCGGTCTTGCCGTTGTAGCTGATGTTGATGGTCCTCCCACAGTTTCCGTCCTGGCTGGGGGACATGGCGACAACGGCCTCGCTCTCGGTGTTAGTGAGACCACACGCTCCGAGACCCGGGGCGTAGTAGGTCATGTCACCAGAGAAGGCGACAGATGGGGCAATGAGAGCTCCTAGAGCGATGATGACCTTGGCGACAGCGTACATGGTGATAATGAATGTGTGGTATGTTTTGCGTGTTGGTATTAAGAGCCGGTTGATAGAAATGTCTAGACGTAGAGTCAAGGAATGAATGGCTAGTTGCTGGTAACTCTTGGCGGTCCTGCCTGAATAGAAGAAAGGAATGTGGTGATACTACAATTGGTGGTGATGATGATGGTGCTTTCACATACAAGAACTGAGGAGGGACCGAAGGCTTAAATATATTTTTCGGGTCGGCTGGCGCCTACATGCAGCGCCATCGCTAATCAATTCTTTCTTTAGTATAATCCCAAATATCCCAACTAAGTTCACCTGTTGTTTCACATCTAAACAATTTGATCTCAACTCCTACGGATGTTTGCTGACTTCAACAAGGGGCATTTGTGGTAGGACAGCAATGTCAAGTTGCGATATTGTGAGTTTAGGTTATCCAACCCAGGGGTCCTAGTCAGCTCACTGACAGACAAGTTCATTAATGTGAGGAAAGAAAGGGCATAGAAAACCCCATAGAACCTACGACATCACCGACGTTGTTACAAGGAAATCTTCCGATCTAGGCAGGTATATGTGCACGGCTTACAATCCGGGGCAGCACATGGATATCTATTTTAAGTCGCTAAGGCGATGACGATCCGGCAGGGGAAATAAGCTGTGAACAAACAGAAACCATCTTATGGCATAGTTTAATTTCTTAGATAGTTGAAAGTGATTAGTTTATCACTTGTGTGTTAAATAATTTACCTACGCGTCCTAGTTGAAGGTAGGACGAATAGGTAAAGTCCTAGAATCAGCGGAAATGTTGTCGGTTGAAACAAAAAGAGCCTCATTAAACGTGGAAGGGATTTTTGTATCTCATCGGCTGTTTTCAAGGTGACAAACAAGTTTCGATGAGATGAGCAGGTATTAAATGACAAATCCTCCCGTGCAACGGGAATACCAAGCCACACACACCCGGGAATCCCGGTCTAACTTCATTCAAATCCATCTTCCCCCTTTAAGAAGTTAGTTCCCGGACATTACAAGGGTTTGAAAAAGCTTGATCATGAGATAACAATTAATTACGCCACAATTCTCCTCGAATCCAAAATAAGCATCGGATTCGAATGCTTGGCGATCGGCACTCATCTACTTTAATATATTGTCGCAGAGTAAGTGTTGTATGTAACGTCCTGGTTTCATTCAGGGACAATTGTAAAGAAGCCTCATATGCCTCCAGACGAACGTCCTCTAACTCGAGTATTTATTGCAATGGAACATTTTAAAACGAAGAGCGAATTTACCAGTCCTACCTAATCAAGCCCGTAATTTTACTTGTTATTAGATTGGTAATATGTTAGAACTTGGTAGTTGCTATATATAGTACATGGTAACCCATGCTATGTCGAATATAGGTATTCGCATAGACTTAAATAAGGTACCTACTTTACGTCTGTATAAGTACGCGTAGATATTAGTGGACTTTCGTTTTTTCAACTAGCTTGTTTACCTTACCTCTTGGAAGCTATCGTTGGTTTAGGGATGATACTCGAAAACTTGAATTAGGGCAATACCTATCTTCTGTTACGTGTATTGGCGTCGAAAATATTCACGTCTCACTGCATCAAAAAAGCGGTGTCATAGCATGAATCACTAATCAAGGTATAACAAGCACCAACTAGTTAGGATTTTTGCCACGAATCTTTTTTTGAAAGAAACTGTGCTAGCGTCAAAGAGTATTTGGTATAGTTGAGCAGGATGCAAAAAGGCTCAACATCTAAGAGACTTATGGTCCAACGCCAAATATGCCTAGGTACCTAAGCAACTTATAAAGTCCCCCCACGCTAAATAAGAAAAATTGGTAATTGCCAGGCGCATGCATGTTGATCATACATCTCAATAGAATCATGAAGCTACCTGGGTCTTGGCAGCTGATGGTACTGGGTAAGTGCATTTGCGGCTGAGAACTAAAGCTTAACTTGCTTATAACCTTACTCACAGGCTGTTTTCTAACTCTCGAGGCATATTTTGCACAACAATCCTGAAAATCGTTGTGATAGAATAATGTCTTGTGCTAGGTAACAGTCTTTGTTTATGGTATGTATGTCTGTACGCTATAATGAGCGAGTATCCTCCCATTTTATCTCTGAATTGGACAAACACTTAACACGATGAACTGCAACTTTTCTATAATTAACCCAGGAACTCTTTTTTAAGAATAACATAATTTTAGTCGCCGTATTTAGAACGATGGCTTCGCAGAATCCGCAAACACCAACTATGGAGTCCTTGGGACTTCGGGAATCTTGGCTCAACTTCCCTACCACTGCAAACAGGGTCACCAATTTTCATCCCGATGTTATCCGGAACGACGCGTTGAATACCCGCATTGTCGTTCACGGACGTTTTCCCGACCTAGTTGAACGATTTCTAGCTCATAAACGCGCGCATGGAACATCTTTAGAAAAGCGGCTCTACGGCCCTGCTTGGACATGGCCGCTACAAGTGACGAGACTCATAGAGAAGCGAGCTCTAGCCTTTTTTGGTCCAGACGACTCAACTATACTACGCACTGGGGAATTCCTTCAAATAGGAACAAGGTTTTGGGATTCAATAGGCGCTGAAGGCACAGCATACGAGCGCCTAGAGGAATATCTGACCTACGACGAAATTATGCTCGGCAGCTTGATAGGAGTCAGTGGCCCAAGCTACTTTATCAATAACGGCGCCCGGAATAATCGTGGTGTGCCCCAGACGGCAGGGACGTTTGAGCCTAGGGGTATCATGATAGGACTGGTTGGTCCGCGATTTGAGCGGCTGATCCATATGGATTCTAACTATATATTGAACGACGTAGTAGAGAAACGGCAACACCCGGAACTTACCCAAATATTCTTAGACTTCTTTAGCCAGGGACAGGTCCCCCAAGAGCTCAGGGAGAGGTTCTCTACCAGTGCTTATATTGAACGTATACGTATCTCTGCCGACATTCTACTCATGGAAGCGAACGAACGCGCAAAGGCCGTAGGCCGAAAGGCGTATGTCCATATAGTAGGCTTCGGCCTCGGTGTATGGCAATACCATTCGGTGCAACCCGAATTATTTGTAAATGCTTTTAAAGAGTCGGTGATGACTCTAAGAGAGAAGCTGACGCATATTGGGACACTTGACTTCGCGTGGATTCAGGTGGCAGATGAGGTCCAAAGGCAGATGGCCGTTGAGGCGAACCAACTGGGCATCACTGTCTTGTTCACAAGGAGTGATCCAGCTGATAAGTTGGAGGAAACTGAGAGCGGCCAGCTCCTTGTCATATCCTATGCATGGGATGGTAACTCGTTCCCGGGTAACGAATATTGGGAGGGGGATCTAGATGGTAGTGGTGATCCAGCCTCGGCATGTATGAGTACAATCGCCGAATTACAGAACCCCCTAGTCAACCCAGATTTTACCAAGCGTATATTCGTAATAGACAGTTCAGCTCGTTGAGGAATCTTTATGCAATGATTAATATCAGATTTGGATACGGAAGTTCCGATAACTACGTCTCAGGGGTTACTATGCCTGTATCACTACTAAAGGGACGAATGGAACGTTCGTGTAACCCGTTCAACTCTGCAAGCGGATAGTCTCATAAGTACCTACTTAGGTAGTTATTCCCTACGCTTCAATAAAGGGAAATTTAATAAAATATGCAAGTGCTCAAAATTACCTAAATAAAACGCTAATGATATTAAGTGTTTTGGATACTTGCAAATATCAACGTTAATTTGAATTGTATATTTATATTTATTAATATTAAATATATTAAATATAACATGTTGAAATTAAACGCAAATTATGAAATGTATATATATATTATATTATTTAATTATTTATTTATGTAATAAATGAACAAGTATTTTATATAAAAATCCACGAATATAAAACGTATGTTTTTTAATTACACATATTTTAACATTTTTATTCGAACCATATTCGTGTGTAAATGTATAAAATGCTTTATAATTTTTAAACATATAATTAACTTTTTTTTATTTTTTTTAAAGTTTGAATCGTACGTAATAACGGAAACGGGGATTGTTTAACCTTTTATAAAATAAGTTTTTAAAATTTATCCATTTTTTAATTTTTTTAAATGATAAAATTAAATAAAAATTTTTTTTATTATTTAACATGTTCGTGTTATATTATATTTTAATTTTATTCATTTATTTTTTATTTTATAAATATTTTATAAACATTTATTATTTTTTTTATAATATATTTTTTTATTTTATTATTATAAACGTATTTTTTACGAAATTGTAATTTTATATTAAAATATATTTTTTATATTTTATAATTAAATTAATAATTATTACTATAAAAATATATTAACATTTATTTTTTTATTTATTATTTATTAATTAACTATTAAATACGTTAAATAATTTTATTTAAATTTTTTTATTATTTTTTAATTTTAATTTTTTAAAATTATTAAATAAATTTCGTATTAATAAATTTAATATATATTTTATTTAATTTATTTAATTTATTTTATTATAAAAAAATATAATTCGTTAATAAATATATAAAAAATTATTTTAATGGTTCGATAAATATTATAAATATTTTAATATTTTATTTTCGAAAATTTTAAAATGAATTATTAATTTGTTTATTATAAATTTAATTTTTTAAAATAAATGTAAATTAAATTTCAAAATAATTTATATATGATAAAAAACGTGTTTTTATAATTTTTAAATAATTTTAATTTAAATGTTTAAAATTATGGTATTTTTAATTTATATGTATTAAAATTCGAAAATATATTAATTTTTATTATTATTTTTATAAAATCATTTTAAATATTAAAAAATTTCTTTATTAAATAATGTTAATTTGTAAAATGTTTATTAATTATTTTATAAACGTTAAATTGGATTATGTTTTATTATTATTTTTAAAATTTTTCGAAATTATTATATTTTAAAAATATTTAATATTAAAATTTTTAGTAATGAACGTAAAAATATTTTCAATCGTATTTAAAAATTAATTTTATTTTAAACCCAATTGAAAAATAAAAATGATTTTATGGGTAATATTTTATAATTATATATTTTATATTTAATATAGTTTTTTATTTTTAATGGTTATGAAACGTTCATTAATCGTAATTTCCCATTTGTTTTATAATTGGAAATTTATTATTTTTTTAAATCATTTAAATACATTTTTAAATAATAGTTTGGTTAAATCATCCGTTATTTATTACATTATAAAAATGTAAATAAAATTTATTTCGCCGTTTTATTATTTTTCGCGTATAAAATATACATTAATTTTAATATATTTAATACGTATATAAAATTATAAATTTTTTACGAATGTTAAAATTTTTTAATTATCCTCGTATATCATTGTAACGGTGATTTAATTTTTTATAATTATTAATTTAATGAATAAATGGTATAATTAAATCGTTTTTTTTATAACATTTACTATACTTTTAAATTCCGATTTACAAATGGATATAATTATTACAAATTATTTTTTAAACGATTAATTAATAACACCGTTATTTATATTAAAAATATATTTTAAAATTAATTTTTTAAATTATATATAATTAATAAAATCAACGTTTATTTATTTTATAAAATTTTTTAAATCATTTTAATAAATAAATTTATAATTTAAAATGTTTTTTAAATATTTGAAAATTTTTTTAATTATTATTATATGTGTTATTATGGGGTTTTTCATATAACGGTTTAAATATAATACGACGTATACGATATTTAAACGAATGTTTATCATAACGTATATTAAACATTTTATTATTTATATATATTATTTTACGTTAATTAATATTACCGTGTAATTATTTAACAATTTAAAATTTTTTAATATATTAATTAATATAAATATAAAATTGAATTTTTATTAATTAAATTTTTTAATAATTTTTTTTAAATATGTTTTTTAATTAAATTTGATGATTTTATTAAAACGGTTTTTTTTAATAACCATTTTTAAATAATAAAAATAAAATTTTAAATTAATTATTTTAAATTTTTTAATAAATTTAATTTTAATTTTATCAATTTTAATTTTAAAAAAATTTACGATAAATAAATCGTTTACATATATCGTTAAATAAATATGGTTTTTTATAAACATTTTTATATTTAAATTTAATATTTTAAAATTTAATATTTTTAAATAAATTATTAAAATTTAATACCACATTTTAAATATTTATTTTAAACCGTATAACATTTTATTTAATTTATAATATTTACCATTACCATTATTAAATTTAAACAATTATTCGACGTAAATATTTTTTTTTATATTTTCGTATAAAAAAATTATAACGATATCCATTTGTTCTATTTTTAAATTTAAAATTATTATTATAACGAAAATGGTTTTATAATTTATAAATTTGATTATTAAAATAAACGTGTTAATATAATTGAAATTTTTTATTTATTCGAAATTTTTCATTATTCATTTGGTTTTATAACGGGTAATTTTACCGTTAGGTTTTTTTTTAATTTTATAAATTTATTTATTAAATAAAAATTTACGTTTAATAAATAAATTATATAAAATTTATATGCGATTATTTATTAACGATTAATATTTAATATTTACAATTTTACGCCATTTATACTATTTAAAATCGTGTTTAATTTTTTAATACGATTTAAATTTTAATTTAACGGTTATTATCATTATATTAATTAAACAAATAACATATTTAAAATTTATATTCGATTTTAATTAATATTTATGAAATAATACGGCATTTATATATTATTTAAAATTATATTTTAGAAATTCGCAAAATGAATTATTATTATAAAACTTTAATTTAAAATTTTCCATTAAAATATTTAATGATATTTCAAGTTTTTCAATATTATTTATAATAATATAAGATTTTTCCGATATGGGTAAAATATTGAAATTTAAACGTTATAAAATTTCACAATTTATGATAGCGGGGTTGGTAAAATAAATGGGTTTGGAAAAATTAAAAAAATAATAATTAAATAATTTCCGGGTAAATTTTATTAATTTTTAACAATTTTAAAATTATGGTAATAATATACGTGTTTTAACCTGTTTATTTAACGTTATAAAATCGTTAATTAATATGTATAAATGTTTTTTTTTAAATACAACATTATTAACGTTAATTATTTTATTTTTATTAATTAAAAATATTTTATAAATACGTATATTATCATTTTCGTATTTAAACATTTTATATATAACGGTTTTTTTTTAAAATATATCGGTTTTTTAATTTTTTAAATAATATCCATCAGTTTTTATTATAATCAAATATGTTAAATCGAATGGATCGTTATATTACATTTCGTAAAATATTTTATTTAAAATGTTATGTAATGATTTATTCATCAAATATACCGTTATTTATATAATAATAAATTAATATTTATTAAACACGCCATTATTTTTAATTTATACCATTATCATTTTAATTTTATTTTTCAATTTACCGATAATGTTTTTAACAAATTTTTTTAATTAAAATTATTTTATAATTATATATTTAATAATTATGTTTTTTTATTAATAAAATTTTTTAAATTTATTACTTATATATGTGTTTAAAATATTTAAAATAATTATATAATAACGTTGTTTAAATTTTTCCCATTTTTTTAAAAAATTTTTAAATGTTAAAAACCAATTTTTAAAGTTTTTTAATGGTATAATTTAAATCATATGTAAATAATCATAAACGATTATTAATCATTTTTTATAACCATTAATATTTATTATATTTATTAACATGTTTATTTTATTAAAATGTAATGATTTAAAATTATAAATATTTTTTTTTAACATTTTTATATGGGGTTTTTCATTCATTTTTTTTTATATAAATTTTATATAAATAATGTTTTTTTAAAAGTTTAATATTTATGGACATGTTAATTAATTTTTTAAAGTTTTAATCATTTAAATGATCGAATTTTTTATATTATATTTTTAACGATAAATTAAATATAAAATAAAAATGAAAAACCATGTTAAAATTTATTATATTCAAATGGTTATTTTTTTAATTAATTATATATAAACCATTTATTTTAATTATAATTAAAAATATTTTTTCGTTTTTAACGCCATATGCGAAATTTTATCGAAATAAAAATTTAACGTTTTTACAAATGAATTAAAAAATTGAAATGAAATTACAAATTAAATTAAAACAATATATAACATTTATAATTTTAATTTTTTCAAATTATCCATTTATAACGATTTAAAAAATAATAATATTTTATAATTCAAATGTGATTATTTTTTTTTTAATATCGTAAATGTAAAGTTTTTTATAAACGCGTAAATCCGTGAATAATATTTTATCATAATAATTAATTTAATTATAATTATTATTAACCATTATCATTTTTTTTAATTTAATGGTTAATTTTTCCGTTTTAAATTTCGTTATAATTATAAATTTTATAATTGTTAATATTTTTTTTATGGATGAATCGGCGGGTATGTAATTTAATATAAGATTAATAATAAAATTCGTTAATTTTAATAACGCATTTTATAAATGGTTGTTTTATATTTAATTGTCTTGTATTTTTATAAGAATGTTATATGTAAATGATTTACCGGGTAATCGTTTTTTAAATATTTTTAATAAGATATTAAATTTCGGGGGATTATTCGGCGGTGTTATTAATTTTTTAAAAATTATGAACGTTATAATTATAATAAAAAATAATAATTTAACATTCTTTTTATACGTTAATGTAACCATTATAACATTATTTTTGTTATTTTTAAAACGTTTGTTTTTATTTTTAAATTCGTTTTATTAATTTTTAAATCGTTTTTTAAAATGTTTTTAAAAATAATTAATGGTTTTATGGTTTATAACTCATTGTCCGATTATTATGTAATGGGTGCACGTAAAATTATTTTTACATTTATTATTATTATTAAATTTGTTAAAATAATTGGTTAAAACGTGTTTATTATTTTTATTTTTAATTTTTTACGTTTGTTTTTTTTATTGTGTTAATTTAATAACGTTGTTTATAATGATTATAATTTTAATTATTTAATTTTAATTATTTCGAATAAATATAATATTATGGTTTTAAAAAAACGTGGTGAAAAAAATGTTATAATTAAATTTTAATGCGTTAAAAAATTTATTAATTAAATGTGATTCGTTAATCGTATAAATTTCATTTAATTTTTTAAAATTAAATTATAATTATTATAATTTTAATAAAAATGTTATAACGGATTTTTTTAAATTGAAAAATATAATATCCCATTTAAATGTTAAATTTTAAAATATAATATTATTTTAAAATTTATAATTTTTTTTTAAAATTTTTTAAATATTTATAACGGTGGTTTTTTTTATTACGGCGTTTTTAAAAATTTTTTTTAACCAATATTTGATATAATTATAAATTTTATTTTATTTATTTTACCAAATTTTGATTTTTTTACGTAATTTAATTAATATTAAATTTTAATTATTTTTTTTTACCGTTAAAATCGTTTCATTTATCCCGTTTAAAAACATTTTCCCGTAATTTTATATCGTTAAATAATCGAGTATTTTTTTTTTAAATGTTAACCATTCGTTTATTAAATTTAAACGTATGATATTATTTAAAAAAATATTATTTTTTTTTATTTTTATAATTATTAAAAAATTATTAAAAATTATTTCGTAGTAAAATAAAAAAATTTATAAATTTTAAACGATAAAATTATTTCATTATAAAATAATTATTCGAATTATAATTTGAAAAATTTATTATTTAAATAAATAATATTTTAACGGGTGATTTTTTTTTAAAAAATTCCGGGGTAAATATTTCCGTTAAAATGTTAAATTTTTATAATAAATTATACGGGATAATAATTTTAAAACCAAAATAATTAACGTTAAAATTATTAAATAAAAATATAAAAAATATATTATTTAAATTTAACGAACGGGATTTTAATAATGTCGAAATTAATGTAAAATCAATGTTTTTAAAATAATCATTATTTTCGAAATTTTTAACACGTAATTTTTTAAATTTTTTTATTAAATGTAAAAAATTTTATTTATTTAAATGTTTAAAATATAATATTTTTTATAATGATTTTTTTTTAAAATTATATTTCGTTATTATTTATTATTATTTTTTTTATCGATTAAAATTTATTATTTAAATGATATTAATGTTTCGTATGGTAATTATTAATTTATTAAATTTGATGTTTTAATTGAAAAATTTTAATATGTTTATAGTGTTTATTTTTATAAAAATAAAACGGATTTTGATATTATTATCAATTTATTAAACGTTTTGATATAATAATGGTTTGTAAAAATTAAATTAATATTTTAACGTTAAAAATTTTTATAAAAAAAATAAAAATTTTCCGTTATAGCGGCTTTAATGTTAACATTTTTATTTAACGTTTTATTTTACGTTTAATTTTTTTTTCAAATTTTCATTTTTTTAATTTTTATTTAATTGCGCAATAAAAATTATAATAATTTAATCAATTACGTTTTTTAATGAATTATATATTGAATAAATAAAAATTTATTTATATTATAATTTAATTATAAAATTTCCAAATTTATAATTTATTGAAATTAAATATAAATTATAAAATGTATATATATATTATATTGTTTAATTATTTATTTATATAATAAATGGATAAATATTTTATATAAAAGTTTATGGGTGTGAGACGTATGTTTCCTAACCACATATATTTTAACACAGCATATTAAATTGTTTGTAACCAATTTACCTACTCTTAAAACTTCTATAAAATATTTACCGGCCAAATTTCCTACACAGGTAATGTTCCAATTATATGGTGACATCTGTGCAAGTTACGTATAATCCAATGATCCCTTTACCACACGGGATAATGTATGTGAACCATACTCCCCCTATCTCCGAAGGAATTTTATGGCGTGTTTTATAGTCGTCTGCATTGCGCGTATACTATAGATACGCAGTTTCTATACATGTAGTAATGTTGTATATTCAGACCAGGGCTGCCCAATTCACATTGGGCATGGAGGAACGAAGTGCATATTGGCTCTAGGAATCATTTGAGAGACTTCTTGTCGCCAAGCTCGCGTAAAAAATATGCATACTTAGATCGAGATGGAGACTTGATAGTCTACGAAATGGAGTTAGGCACATCGAAAGGATCAACTAGTTTGTATCTAAGTTGCGTGATAGAGACGTTTTCTTGGAAAGGCGATACCGCTAAAATAAACAGCACCATGCAAGCCATCGTTGGCCAGCTATTTAAGTTGCATGGTATTAACGTCAAGCTGCATCCATTTACTCGGTTTTCTCCCCGGCAGGCGATCTTCAAAGCCTTTTGATAATACACGGAGATGTATCATACCCTTGTAGCTTTTATCTGATCTTTATCGTCAATAAGAAAGGGCTTACTGTACGGCAATACCGAGATAAGGAGAATCTACTAAGGCAAGGTATCTATGCTACGCCGATGGGTTGCAGCTTGCATCGTCCCACGTATTATTACATACCTATCACTAGGTAATTATTAGAAAATACCAAGGGTTTGGATCGGGGACAACCCCGCAAGCGCTGCCAATGGAAGAATGGAATTCTGAATTATTTAATGTTCGGCGATCCTCGGGAATGAAGAAAAAAAAAAGAGAGAGAACATTCGATTCAGCTGTCAGGGCTGACAAGCGGGGAGAGGGGGGAGGAAGAAATGGGGATAGTGAAATCTGGGGAAGCGTGGGTTGAGGAACAAGCGGGAAAAAAAAGGGGGGGAAGAAGAACCGGAAGAAGAAAATACGTGCCTCGGATCGGCGATGAATCGAATGATTTTCTTCTTCTTTATATCTTATCTTTTCTCCCGTTCTCGCAGCTTTTTGCTAGGTACGTAATAGATGCATACCGCCCGTGTCAGTTAGGTGACGGTTAGGTGCCTTAGGATAGGTACCTAGGTAAGCTATAAAAGGGNCGAGACCTTAAGCTTGTGAACGAAAAAAAAAAAAAAAAAAAAAAAAAGGTGCTAGCATTAGGCCTAAGCGTTGATGGCTGATTCGGAATTCCTTTGGCGCTGTAGCAAAATCGGAAGCTAAGGGGGAAAAAGGAACCTATCAAAACCCCTCCATTTCCAAAGCGAATACCCCACCAAGACCTTTTACCCCACCTGACTGGCCGTTTGTGCAATAAACATTACTCATGTTACCCGGGATTGGCCGAGGGGTTTTTGTTACTTTGCTGGCAAGCCACCGACCTTGAAGTATGTGCCTCGACGTCAGGATTTTGAACCTTTTACCTCGCACACACAACTTGATGACAATACAATTTCAGCGTACACATGTCAACTACCACATTTTTCTGAAAAAAGAGAATTAGAATAAAAATCTTTAATCCATCGTTGATTTGCGATAGAGTAGTTTTCTTTTTTTTTTTTTTTTTTTATTCCCGTCCTTCTATTAAAGGATCAAGTTACTTTAAAACAAATCTTGACTGATATTTATTAAAACCCTTTCGGCCGAACCGACGCATAACTCAAGACCCAAGACGGGAACTAAACGCACATCCATTTCTACCAATCTATCACAGGACTGCGTTTTATTTTCACCGATCCTCGGCTTTACCATCAGCGCTGGTCGCCTTGGTCTACGGAATCATTCCATACACTGCGCCTCTCACTCTTCGATCTTGACCATCGCCTACTTCCTACTTCCTATTCTCTTTGCGCGCATATCGCCAAGATGCCTTCATCCCAACGCCCATTCTTCCTGTCTTCCTTCCTCGCCGCCTTTCGGCAACAGACACCTCCAGCCCTCTCAGCAACGTCACAACCTAACAAACATACCTCGCAACCTGCATCAGGTTCCTCGCCTTCGGGGGCACGGTCCATCTCCTCGACATCACATGCTCAGGCCCAATCATCATCGCAACAACAACAATCCTCCCAGCAACGAACAGGGGGTGTCATGAATCAACTACCCCTGCAATCACCACCCCGACACCACCACTCCCCCCAACCGCATCGCCCGGGCATGCCTATCCCGGCTCCCGGCCGCCGGCGCGGTAGCGATAGCAGTAGCGAAGGCTTCCGTGACGTACTTGGCGCCGACAAATGGTATATCGGCGGTCGGACAGCCGGCGGTGACGAGCGATTCTTCAAACTAGGTGTTGTAAAGCGAGTACGGAGTCAAGACCGCTTGAGCTTGGACAGGTTAAGTCTGTGATTAGTCTCCCGAACCTTCCTATTTTACTCTTGTAGCTGGAAAGTCCGGTACTAGAAAATCGGAAAATAGCGAACTAATAACTTGCATACCCCCCCCCAATATATACTGAGATTGGACATATCGATCCGGTTGTTCACTTATGGGGATTTTACGGCCGGGGTGAACAGACATATGGAATATACGGTATAAATCATGGTTGCCCTCAACGAGGCATTAAATGGAGGAATGGGTAGGAGTTAAGATTATGCAAATATCTCTTCGGAAACTGATGGATGTTGTATCTGGCACGGCATGGCGTTGAGGGTTTGCTACTTGAGGATGGCGTTCAGGCGGGTTTGGTATTTGGCTTTAATGCAGACATGCTAAAGACCCAAGAGAAAAAAAAGAAAGGGAATTTCCGAGAAAAGAAAAAAGTTTTAAGTCACCGGCTTGAAAGTCGGATATCACCATCTCACCTCCTCGCTCAACAACACGCCATTATATTCGAATTTGACTTATTATAAGCGATGCTGGCAAGAATTTGACGTTCGCTGCATAGTATGCGACTGTTGAACTTTGGAAAGGGGCCAATAGACCCGCCATACATATCTACTCAGACAATAGTCCCTAATATTATTAGACGAGTACTGAGAGTATGCAAGTTTAGATGAAGATATTTTGTTCGCCTTTGGATTGTGAGAGCGGTCCAATTGTAGAACATTGAAAATATTAGCTAACTTCTATGTATAATTGTAATTAACTACCACATAAATCTTTGTACATTTCCATTGTCTAGCAGCTCGCCGTCTGGCCCTCGCCAATAAAACGGCCGAGTGATGAACACATACATCGTTGCCGCGTTTATTAATAAAAACCACACTGTTTCGAGCAGCGGTGTGAGGTATAGGGAGACCCACGAAGTCGGACCCGACCTTGACACGGGAAAAGTGGGCTGCGCCGGGACGAGCAAGCGCCAGAATACCCACGGGAGAATGAAATAACGCGGCTCGACTAGCGGTGCCGTTACAAGAGAGAAAATAGCTGCAAGAAGAATCAGCGCGGTCGACGTAGATGGCGGTATTGTTGCTACGTCAATAGTTGGACTCCCTATACTTGACGGCCTTTTGCTAGTTGGAGGTGACGATAAAGCCTTTGATTTAGTATCGAACGGCGTTAGTATCCACTGGCGCTTCTGGGCAGGTAGCGTAGAAGAGGGGTTGCCTTGCAGAGTAACCCAGCACAGCCAGCCGCATATCATGTAGACTGGGACAAGAGCGTATCGTAACCACCACGTTCTCAAGATTGTATACCGGAAGACGTAGAACATAAAGTGCCTATTATCGGCCAGCGTGAACGGATGGATGATAGTGTTATACCGCACAATTAAGGTAGTAACTACCAGAGCTCCAGCAAGCAGAAGGACCGAATGGAGTGTATGGTTCGACCCAATGCAATTGAACGCTCTTAGAGCCGTAGACTGGTTGGCCTCGCTTGTCTTCTTAGGGTTATTGTTAGAGGCAGGGCCTGGCTTGGTTGAACCAGTGATAACTTGGAGAACATATATGGCTAGGCCTATAAGCGAAGGGACGAAAAGAGGTGCCGAGAAAAATGCAAATAAGGGCCATATATATAATAATTGGGCTAAATGTAGGGTCGCTACATGGTTGGATTTATCCCCTATCTTTGGTCAGTAATCAAATTTGTGAGAAGGTGGTCCATCTATGATCTATGTCCAGTCAACTCACCTAGGACAACACCGCCATTCCATGCAACAAACCCAACGAAAGCCGCAAGGACGACCAGATGCGGCCAAATTTGCCTACGCACAAGGGTTCCTAAGTTACAGACGGCAGCAATGGCGATACTGATTGCTGAAAGAATAAGGTCTATTTAATTAGTTAAGGTACTAGTCGAGGGTAAGATTCAAGACTTACCAATTGGTGATGCTATGTCTAGGGGTGGGTCGTGGATATCACCCAACGAGTACCTCCAAACATAAAAGCTGATCTGCTCTGATAGTGTTTTAAATGTCGGGGTGGTCGTAGATTCCGGGCGGAGGGTCTTGATAACGTGGACGACTTCCAAGCCGCCCATATAAACCACGACCCAGAAAATGTTGGTCTGTCTTACACCCAGAGTTAAGAGTCCGACTAAAATGGTCCGAATACTGCTTGCAGCGGATGGATTGTCCGAACGTATTCGGCCCAAATGGTTAATATAGGCAAGCAATACGACAAATGTTGACAGTACATCTGTGTAGTACAGCCCTGAAAAGAAGAATAAGATCGGGAAAAGGGCAATATTAATCCCCGTCCAGAAGAAATCTATGGAGTACCGAGTTGAAAACTGCGAATCGCTTCCAGTCTTGAGCTGTTGAAGCTGAGCTCTAGATATGATGGCTGCTATAGCTAGATAGGAGATGATCTTTACGTTGAACTCTCGAAGACTGTAGACCGAACACGAAAGTTTTGACAGTCTAGTTCCCAGGATAGTTAAGACGTAGCTTTATATTGTCAGTTATGAGCATAACTAGGGAATACATAGTATAAACTGACAGTCCAGGAGGTGTGGTAATCTTGTCATCCCATACATCGAATTTCCCATCGCAGTAAACCTGAGCTTGAGGGACATGAAATACTTCATCCTAATCATGAATTAGCCCCGGATAGATGTGGTAAAGAACTTAAAAAAAAAAAAAAAAAAAAAAAAAAAAGTAAGAGCTTATTGTATTAATACATACCAGATAGGGGGTCGGGGCATGTTCGGTAACAAATGACAACCAGGCGTAGGCGAGTAATTGAACGAGTATGAGAGATAGGAATATGCCTAGGCCGGTACGAGAAGATCCTAGGCTACGAACGGCGTAAATATATGTAGCCGTAGCAAGGAGGACGTAACCAACCAGCTGGGAAACCCAAGGGGAACTTGGGTCCAGCCGGAGAGCCATTGCGGCTATATTTGCGAACCGGAGAATAAAAAAGGTCTAGTTAAAGCAAATGTTAAATGCTTATTGGAAATCTAAGCATATTTTAACATTAGAAGGTTAGTTAGTTGGGTTTGATTTACGATTCCTTAAGCTGTTTCCACATGATATTACCTTAAGATTTATGTATAAGGAAAATGACACGCCGAATAATCTAATTAAGAGTACGTACTCCTAATTACTACGGCATACCTCAAGCACCTGCAGCTGACAGATCTTGAATGTACGTACCTGACAAACATCCCTGACAAAGTTTAACAGACCGGCAGACCCACCGATATCTAGGTTATGATTGGATTAGAAAGGTGACGCTGCCAAGAACCAAAGATTCCCAAGCTTCCCAGCGTTTTGATTTATACGTACGATTTACACAACTTTTTGATATATCGATATATCAAATCCCACCAACAATCAATAAGCCATTGAGGGCAATTATGCCCATCACAAACCCTTTAAGATGGCATCTTCTCATAGAATAGCCCGGCGCTTCCTCAGCTCACCGGCTAACCCGCTATCTTCCTCCTCTATACGATCTCCCGTCCACCTCCGTACCCGAATTGCCACCCGTAACGCCTCAACCTCCGCGAACTCGCTCCCCTCGTCCCGGTTAAAAACGGCATTCTATGCGACATCTCTAGCTATATCCGGCTATGTGGTTTACGTCTACAGCACCGATACTCGCGCTTTCATTCATCGCTATGTCGTACCACCACTACTCCGCTTTCTTTACCCGGATGCCGAGCAGGCGCATGATACTACCGTTTCCCTTATGAAGACCCTGTACAGCGTAGGACTACACCCCCGAGAGCGTTTTAGTTCATCTATATCTGCCGATCCGGATATTACTGTCTCGGTGTTTGGAGAAAAACTAGCGAATCCCATCGGTATCTCTGCGGGCCTTGATAAACATGCTGATATCCCGGACCCGTTGTTCGCCCTCGGCGCTGCTATCGTTGAGGTGGGCGGTTGTACACCCCGGCCGCAGGATGGTAACCCCAAGCCGCGCATGTTCCGTGTTCCTACTCTGGACGGCTTAATAAACCGGTACGGACTAAACTCGCGTGGGGCCGACGACATGGCCATGAGATTACGGGATCGGGTCAGGTTGTATGCTAAGACGGTTGGGTTGGACGAGGCGAGCGTGTTAAACGGCGAGGCCAATGTTCCTCCTGGTAGCTTGTTACCTGGACGCCTATTACTTGTGCAGATCGCCAAAAATAAGGAAACAGACGAACGTGACGTGGAGGCTGTGAAGCAAGACTATGTCTACTGCGTGCAACGGCTAGCGCGGTACGCCGACGTGCTCGTTGTTAATGTGAGCAGTCCGAATACGCCCGGCCTGCGCGACTTGCAAGCTGTGGAACCCCTAACACGGATTCTGGGCGCGGTGGTTGAAGAGGCACGACGGACGAACAGAAAACAGGCGCCCAAGGTCATGGTCAAGGTTTCACCGGATGAGGACGAAGACAGCCAAATGGAAGGTATCGTGCAGGCTGTGTGGTCGAGCGGCGTCGATGGAGTTATTGTCGGTAATACTACGAAGCGTCGGAATGGATTGGTGCCGCCTGGTGTAAACATAACGCGCAAGGAGCAACTTACTCTGACGGAAACAGGCGGGTATTCTGGTCCGATGATGTTCGACCGGACGGTAGACTTGGTAAGACGGTACCGGAAATTGTTAGACGGCCAGTCTTTTCAACCAGCCAAGACCGACAAGGCGGTAGCTAACGAGGCTGTCGATGCAAGTATTACGGCTATCGAGGGGACCGTCACTGGGTTTTCCGAGAACGAGCAGAAATCCAGCACCAGCCAGCCACAAGAGCAAAAGGTTATTTTTGCAACAGGAGGAATCACGAATGGACGGAGAGCTCTAGAGATTTTAAATGCTGGCGCTAGTGTCGCTATGGTCTATACGGGCCTTGTCTACGGAGGTGCTGGAACTATTACACGCATGAAGAGCGAGATGAAGGAAGAGTTGGCCGCAAAAAAATAAGTCGTAACTGGGTACCTACCGAGATAAGGATAAAAAAGGGGGGGCTTGGGATGACTCGTTTTAAAAGAACTGTTGTACTACCACCACACGTATTAGACAGAGAATTAGATGAGGTTGGCCGACGGTGAACATAGTGTAAAATAGAGTCGTGCCAAATTACCAAAAAGGTAAGGATGGGGTGTCTTAGGGCTCAATGAGAGATCTATTTGGATGTCATTTTGTACAGAAGTTCGCAGTATGCGCTCTATTCTAGCACCGCGCTCCCCCGTCTTCCTCAAGCATAAACCACCAGCACGACCCAGGTTTAAAAGGGCTATATTAAATCAGTAATGGTTGGTTTAAAAACGAGAGGTCGCAAGTAGGACTTACGTTGTCTGACGCAGGGATCTCCTTGATGAAGTAACCACCGATGAAGGGGATCTTTTGTAGGATATCCTTCCTTACTCTGGGGATACCGGAAGCGTAGTAGATGACGGCGACGAGAGCTACACCACCGAAAGCGCCAGCCTTGAATCCGCTATAAGCCAACCGGTTAGCGTACTGCTGTCGAACAGTTCCCAAGCTGTCTGGACCTTCGCAGATAGGATATACGCTTCGCAACGGATAGATCTAACTATCTGGATCGGTCGGGTAACAGAATAGTCGGGATGCTTACAGGTTGGTGATCTGCTTAAACGTCCATCCGGCGACGTTGGGCTGGTAGTGGTACCTTTCGTGCGTCCAGTAGTTAGCCAAGGTTCGAATAGATTTTATCATTCTGATCCGTCGTGCGATTTTCCAACACCCATCCACGTATCTCAAGCGACTAACAGCACATCGCACGTCCGGATTGGAAACCACATGTTCGACCAACTCATATTCAGTGCACACTCACTTAGGTCCGTAGGGGCTCTTGTAGGACGGATACGCCCGTCGAATAGGAGTCTGCAGTCTCGCAAAGTTAGTAAAGCTTCACAAAAGTCCGACACGAACTTGGTACTAGTTATATGACGATACGAAACTGATTGACATAAAACAGATTGTAGATTGGTGTATATCGTACCTGGAACACCATATTGACTGAGAGTCGAAGAGTATATCAGTATGGAAACTCAATGGCACGTGAACGTCTTGAAACGATGTTGAGAAATTTGGTGACAGCTTCAACTTGTATTTCGGTTTTCGATGGAAGCTGCGCGACATTCTTCGGCTGACCTTTCGGAGAATTCCGGTTGGCAGCCCTGTCAGCCACATCGATGCGTAAGCCACATTTAGCAACAGGTACGGATTACCTCAATCGCAATCACCAAATACATGTATCTCCGCTAGTCGCATTCATGTATTTAAGCAAATTAATAGGTACGTACTGCTTTACTAGGTATTTCTCTACTCAATTCTATTCGAGAACCAAAGTCTAAAAGCTTCAACCTGTCTAACAACTTTTTTCACGCATCTTCCAGGCTTGGTATAATTCGATATATAATACTCTCGAGATGGACAAGCAGCTTGATGTGTGCTTCGACCGTGTCGAAAAAGCTTTAGGCACGCTTGTCGACTCAATTGCGAAATATCATCCTTCCGTAGCCCAAGTTAATGAACTGGGGCTCGCCGACGTCGAACTGAACAAGGGCCTCGAAGATTGTATGTGGTTTTACCTTTTATTTTATTTTTTCCTCTTATATCTTGATTCTACATTCAAGTCTTCCCTCTTAACGTCATGCGCATAAGAACTGATTCATATACCTTCTCAGTGCAAACCCACCAATCTAACTATCGACGCATTCAGGATCTACGAGCCGCTACAACTAGCTTTGATACTCAGATCAAAGACACACTACGCCTATTAGCTAACACGCGGAAGGAACTCGTCAATGCTCCTGCTACCGTCTTCCCGTCTGACCGTCCCAGCTATGACATCGACTACGACGAACTACTCGCCTACGCTAGTCGCATTAGCAAGACTACCATCCCTCCTGCCGGCGCCGCAAACGGCATTTCAACCGAACCAAAAGCCGAAAACAACGGAGGACCAGGGACAGAAACGGCTGCTACAACGCCGGCTGGCGGGACACCTAATGGCGCTCTGACTGGCGCCGCAACACCGGCGAACATAAACGGTGCGCAGCAACAACAAGATCCCGCGTCGCAGTCTCAACAGCTTGTCGCCACAGGCGGCGGCGACGGGGTAGCCGCGCAGGATGAGCTACCGTGGAAGCTGAACCCCTTCAGCGACGTAGAATTCGTACCATGGCCAAGCGAAGAGTCTGTGCGCAAGGGGGCGCTGGCCACGCTGGCCTTCCTCTCAGAAAAGGGTGTCGATCCGGAGAACTACGACCCGGAGGAAGAAAAGGCGCGAAAGGAGCGCGAGAAGGAAGAGCAGCAGGCGGCGGAAGAAAGGGAGAGGCAAGAGCGCGAGGAGAGGGAGCGCAGGGTCAGAGAGGAACAGGCGCGACTGCGCGCCGAGCGCGAGAAGGAGCAGAGGGAAGCGTGGCGGCGAGCGAGTGTTACGGGGGGTGCAGGTCCGAGCCAATCGTCGCCAGTGGGAGAGAAGAAGCAGTTTCAGTTTATGGCTGATGATGATGAAGATGACGACGAGTAAATCGGCTGCCGGCCGAGTTAACAAGGAAGCGTGTGGAAATATGACTTGTAGAGAGTATGAGGATCTAGCATGGTACAAATATAGGTAGGTATCTTTACACACTGTGCTTGAATAGCGAAAGATATCCCTAAATTTAATCTTCGACAGCGCAGCCATCTCTTAGGCGAAAGACCCCTATATGACACCGCCCTGGCCATTATATGCATATAGCAATACCATGTGGAAAACATGCGATCCACGAAATTAGCACTTTTTAGATCTCCCTCGTCTTGCTATTTTTCACAGTAATGTTCATTTAATATGAGGCTTGGTAAACTTGGGTCTTATGCAGCGTAGATATTAGAAAAGACCGAGTTAATTTTTGACTTATGCAAACATACCTAGGTTAGTATATTAGGTAGATATGTACTTAATATAATAGGTAAGATACATAGGAAGCAGGTACGTTGGTAACTTTACTCTTACATAGGTACCTACCTAGGTAGGTATACTGGATGCAGCCACCAGTCCGGCCCCACCTCGGGTTCCGGCACTTATGACGTTGTTAATGTGCCGGGATAGATATCAATATGGTGGCTAGATGTCCAGGTGCTATACTAATCATATAAGAGAGGATTGTGAAATTAAGCAGCAAAGCACATAAATAAAGACATCAAATTATGCGTATCGCGTAGGTAGACTTTTATTTATAATTTTTCAAAACGTACCTAGATACCTAGGAAGGTAATCGTGCTGGTTTTGTGCCTATCTGCTCCGTCGAGAACTGGACTAGACAAGTTTTGCTCTATTCTACAGGCTTCGTGTGAGCCTCTTCTGCACCAGGAAGAACGCCTCCCAGAACGCCAGGCCCTTTGGAACTCAAAGGCCACATTTATGCAACTCATTAAATTCCATCCCACCTCGTGAAAGCGGACTTTCGAAGACGGCGTGCGTAAAAAAGATGTTGGTCGTACATTTCATATAGTACAGATACTGCGATGTCCCCCGAGCCATTCGTCCCTCATGACTGACTCTCCTGCTTGTCTTCTCTCTCGGTGTGTGCTATTTAGTCGATCTTGATGGAACGGTAGATCTTATTGACGAACCACCAACTCGAAAAGAATCCAATGGAACCTAGATCACGGTATTAGTAAATTCAAGAAGAAAAAAATATTGGTATCATAGATACATACCTGTTAAGATAAAGAAAAGGAAGGAAAGCAAAGCGCTATAGCCGATATACAAGACAGTGCCGGATAAGCCACCCAGAGACAACTTGCTGATTAGGTATATCAGGGCGTTAGCAAAAATATAGCCTGCGCTCATACCTGCAGCCAGGAAAGATCGCCATTGCCAATGGTAGTTCTCGGCGCACAGCAAGAAGTACACCATCAGAACTGTAACTGCGGCGCAGGTGATGATCATGAGACCGTAGCAGAGAAAGAGGAAGCCGAACATATAGTAGATCTTGCTGAACCAAATCGAGCTCATGATAAAGTACAACTCGACGAAGATAGCGCCGAAAGGCAGAATACCAACTAATAGCATACTGGGAATTGGTTTCAAGTAAGTTGTAGCGGGAGGAATCTGTCGCGGAATCTGATTTGTCCGGACAGGAGGTTCAAAGGCCGGCGCGCGGAATCCAAGCCAGGAGCCGGAGACCGAAAGGGGAATAGAAATGATGAACCAAATACCAATGATGACCAGCATAGTGGTAAAGGGGACGGCACCAGCAGCTCCGTTGGCCCAAAGGAATAAGTTGAGAAAGAAGAATGTCGTGAAGACGATACCAGGGACCAGAAGAGGAGTTAGACCAATATTCAGCTTCCACTTCTCACCGTTCATCGACTTGTAGACTCTCGCAGACACATAGCCACCCACAAAGCTGAGAAGCGTATATAGGATAATCATGATAGTTCCGAGGGAGCCACGGTTAGATGGCGATAAGAAACCCAGCAAGGCAAAACAAATAGTGAAGCCGGTCATAACGAATAACTGAGCGCCGTTACCAAGGAAGACGGAGAGAAGCAGAGGGTGCGCCGGGGTTCTGAAAACATCCCCGTGGACCAATTTCCAGCCCGAGTCCTCTTGAACGCCATCTTCGAGGTCCGTGGTGCCCGAAAAGTCCTCCAAGTTGATCTGATCCAATCGGTTGTATCTTGCAATGTCCTTCTTCAGAGCTCTGAAGAGAACCGAGGCCACCGTAATAGTGAGGAATATAACGACGACCGCTGAATTAACGAGAGAAAACCAATGAATCTTAGGGTCGAAAACATGGAGATACTTGTCCCATCGTGTGGCCCAAGCAGTAGGAGATTCGGTCCAGTATACGCTGTAGGTAAATGTAACTTCAGTCTGAGCGCCCTCAGTCTCTAGAAGGACAACGGGTGGCGTCTGATTATCGTTGCATTCGAGATTATCTCCCTTGTATGCCTTGGACGCAGGCTGAACAATTACACCCACCACCCTCAGCTGGTCTTCCTTTCCGTTAACCTTGTGGTATTCGACGACGATGTCATAGTGATTGTTAAAGAAAGTCGGACCATCCGGATCAGTCGTCGAAACGGTGCCCATAGCAAAGCCCGGGCTGTAAAAGGTAGTTCCTGTGAGGTCATCGAGGAGATGCTGTCCTGCTGGTAATCCATCCACCAGCCAATTCAAAGCATAGCCCTGCATTATACGCTTGTTGACAAAATGCGCAGCAGCCGTGTCGTATTTCGAGGTGCATAGCTTCTTACATGTCTCATTCTTCTGCATGCTGAGATCGAAAGGTGAAGTCATTATTCGATCGCCGAATAAGATGCTTCCGAGACTTTCTGACACGTATTTTGGACCGCCTTCGGGTTGACAGAACTGGAACATCTCGTTATAATAGTCATACGACATGACGGAATGCAGAAGCGCATCTTGACCAGCAACAGGCTTGATGCTATTCACGTAAAGAGGGACTTTATCGCCATGCCTATACGATGTAGGCGCGACACCGGGGAGGTAGAAAGCAGTCGCAAGTTGGGGAATAGCAAGCAGCGCAGAGCAGAGCGCCCACGACGGCGCAAAACTTGTCGACTTCATCGTCAGGATTTATGACATCGAGCTTTACTTGGAAATCAGCATTAGCCAAATAGATACAACAGGAAGGACGAGGTGGAAATGAAGTTTAAAAAAGGAAGACGAGGAGGTAGCAAATAAAAAAAAAAAAAAAATAAAAGAAAGAAGAAAAAAAAAGTTGCCAACTTACGTATCACTGAACGGCGCAGAGAAGGATTCAAGACCAATCACAGAGCACAAAGGCTCGTTTCCGTGATATCTTGGAAGACAAATGCAAAGCTGACGAAGTTATTTGGCAGCAATCTAAGATTGATAAGAATAGGTAAGTTTAGCTTTTTGATCACGGCTAATGACGTTGAGAGCGCGCGTCTCGAAGGGTTAGAGTTCTAACGATTGTTTCAATATAGCGTAAGCTTGGGAAACATTTATTATTATTATGATGTTCCTTTTGCGGATTCATAAAAAGTTCAGGAGCTCTGCATATTATTTTAGGTGGATACTTGCCCCAAGACAGCTGTCCCTAAGGAAATGCTCGAAGCCTTAGTCATCCGGGTCATCTGCAGAAATACGTACCTACTAAGGTACAAAGAGGTACTAAACAGGGGTTGCCGCCCCACCCCCCTGCTTCATGGTGGCTGCACCGCTGCAAAGGCGCGTCCTCAGCTAAAATAAGCATACAGGGGTTAACCTTATCGTTATCGTTCAGTTAATCAAAATATTTTTTTTAAAACTTTCTTCAACGCTGAACCATTTTCCAATTGGCATATGTTAGAGCCATAAGCCAATATACCAAGCATCGCAAAAATATACTTTGCCTTGCAGATATAGCCATGGCAGTTCCGGCCTCCCTTCCAGCCTTGCTGGACTCCTTAACAAACTCATTGAATTCCGCATTCGAGGCTACTCCCAAGATATCTGGTATCGAGCCTACCAAGGACGGAGTATCCCTCCTAGATGTCAAAAACGAGCTACTCCTTTCCTACCTACAAAATCTTGTCTTCTTGATTTTACTTAAGATTAGAAATGCAAAAAAGAACGCTTCAGGAACCCCCAATGAGTCAAGCGAATCTGACCTCTCGGACGCAGTTGTTAAGAAGTTGGTTGAATTAAGACTGTACCTTGACAAAGGTGTTCGGCCTTTAGAGGAGAAATTGCAGTTTCAACTTGATAAAATATTACGCGCAGCTGATGACGCTGAGCGCATTGCTGCTCAGGCAGAGGAAGATGCCGAATCAGAGTCTGGATCGGAGTCGGGCGAAGAGGAAAGCGACGAAGATGCTTCTGAAAGCGAAGCTCCTGTCCGACCTACAGTTGGTCTTTCAGCTAAGCAATTCGGCCCAAGCTTCAATAACTTCGCTCCGCCTACGAACCCTGTGGGAATGGCTGCTGTTACTGCGACACAAGATAAGACAGGCGCATACCGTCCGCCCAAGATTACCCCGACTGTTATGCCTACACTCGAGCGGAGAGAACGAGGCGAGCGGAGACCTATGAAGTCAGCCGCCGTCGATGAATATGTTGCAAATGAACTATCCCATATTCCAATTGCAGAGCCTAGTATTGGAACGACGATTGTGTCTGGCGGCAGAAAGATGAAGACTGCGTCTGAGCGTCTGGAGGAGAACCGTAGGCGCGAATATGAAGAGTCTAACTTTGTGCGATTGCCGAAGGAGAGCAAAAAGGACCGTGCCAAGCGCAATAAGATCGAGGGGCGAAGCAACAAGATGAACTTCGGCGGTGAAGATTGGCGAGATCTTGGTGAGGGCGTAGATCGAATCGAGCGGTTGACTAAGCGAAGAGAAGGCGGCAGCAGTACAAAGGCGCTACTGGAGAAAAGTCGTAAAAGAACCAGGGAGACGACTGATGGAGCTCGTGGAAGCGGTTATGGCATTGGCACTCGCGAAATAGGCGACAGATTCAATAAGCGTCTCAAAGTTATGGAGGGTGGGCGTAGAGACCGAGGCAAGCGTTAAGGATATTATACCAATTAAACATTATTGGATTTGGACTTTTGGTTTGCTATACAGTTCCTGTTACTATGACACCAAGGTTCAATTTGAAGTGCTTGAAGCACGACAATAAAGAATCAATGCTGATTCCGCTTTATAACTAGATGCCAGTCCTGTGCTTGTTATACAATCATGATACCTTAGGTTCTTCCACGTTCGTTATATACCTAATCTTACACAATCTAGCAATCTAGGGCCAGATTTAACCTCCAAAATATACAATACAGTAAAGATGACACCTTTTTAGCTAAAATACAATAGCAGGTTGTTGGAAATTAACCAGGTACACAGGGGGTCCAATTCGAGTACTGAGAAAATAGTCTTCAAGGGGAGCCCGAACTGAGGCATCTCTCTAAAGGCCATGGGTAGATGCGGGTCGCACGAATTTCATAGCAAAGCGTCGTTTCTCGTGGTCGAGGAGAGGATTGTTAAACCATAAATGATTATTCAAGTAGCTATGATAGTTGTATCCGTCGTAATTAGGAGAGCAAATAGTATAGCGCCTGACAAAGTTAGATTTCATCACGGCGGCTGTGTATCGAGCTTCCAGGTATTCTGGGTAATCCGACACCGAACTTTCCGAGTCGGACGTTTCTCTGGCATCGAAGGAGTCCGAGAGATAGTCATGTGAGACATCTATATCGCCGATACTCTCCTAAAAGCTTTTACCGACGTCTCTGCCTCTCTCGTCAGCCTCAGCGTACCCTATACCGTTCCGAACCTGGTCTTCCGCGGCTACCACGTGCTTAGGTAGAGCAAACCCTAGGCCAAAGAAGACAAAGAGTGCCCACTTCCATCGGAACGGGTTGATAGCGACGCAAAAGAAGAACCACCAAAGCAACTCGAGGTAGGTGAAGAAGTCGAAAGCGCCAGTTGGGGCTGTAGCTTTTAAGACCTTAGTCATATCTATCCAGCGTTCCATCCAGAACGTAGATGGACGCGTCAGGGGGTCTACGAGGAACATAAGCAGAATTCGGGTGTAAATGCCGATATGCCAGTTGCCGACAGTACCAATAGCCGATAGATAGGTGCAGTTGATGGCCGAGATAGAAGGATGCTGCGGAGGGAACGTCTGAAGATACCAGTTCGGTGGGCCGTACGGTTCGCTAAAGCAATCATCTGGAAGGAAATTCAAAGACGGTCGCTTGTATCCAGTGGCCATGACTACCATATCACCCTCGATATTGACCTGTTTACCGGGCCCTCCTTTCGGCACGCCCTTGTCTCTCTTGTTTACTAGCACTCCCGTCTCGGTAAAACCTTCGATATCGCACCTAATCCATTCAGCCTGGCCAGAGCGAAGCTTGTCCATCACATCGGAATTAACCATCGGCGTATCCATAAATATGCCCTTGTCGTTCGGCGCCAGGTCTTGCAGGTCTCGGTAGAAGAATTTCTTGAGCAGCGTTTCGGGGATGACAGACAACATAGTTTCTTGTCCCCAAATATTTAATGAAAGTAAGATATCAACAACCCAATTGCGAGGGATGATCCACTTGTCACTACGTGATAGGATATAGATCTTTGATGCTCCCTCGTCCTATATTATTGATAGTTAGTGACAGCTATCTAAAGTCTTCATCTTCATCCATGTAAAGTTCAAATAAGACCTCAGGGGATATTATAGGGACATGACATACAGAAGCGTATTCCAAAGCTTCGACGGCCGACGCACCGCCGCCAATAATGATCATAGATTTCCCTTTCGCATCGACACTGTTTCGGTTAGCATCAAAGTAAGTAGGGTAGCACCGCCTTGATACTCACCCAGTCAATTGGCTAGAATGGTAAATGGAATTCTTGAAATTGTCCATGCCATCCATCTTCGGCATCTTAGGGTCTCCGCATGTTCCGACGGCCGCTATGATACCTTCGAATCTACCGTTGGCCGGGTTGTTGATAATCCAGCGGCCCTTCTCATCTTTGTATACCTTTTCAACTTGTGTGTTGAACTTAGTTCTCGTGTCGAGACCGTACCGCTCCCACAGCTGCTTGACCTGGCTGACGATTTGCTGTCTGTCTGGATAACCGTGCTGCCATTTAACCGAAGGATGGAATCTATACATGAACGAATGAATTTGCAAGCTTGAGGTATTATTTACTTTCTGTTGTTCGGTATATAGTCAGTGAATTGAATTCTAGCTGTAGTATCCAATAAATGGTGAGTATTACGTACGCTCCAGATGCCTCCTAGGCTGTTTTTATCACCAGCCTCGAATATAACAACATCGAATCCGTGGCCAATGCAATGAGCTGCCGATGTCACACCGGTTATACCAGCACCGATAATAGCAACCTTCGGTCTTCCTAACCGGGTACTTGGACCCGGGGGTGTCGGAGAGAATAATTTATCTGCGAACCATTGGAATATCATGAAGCCGATTTGGAACTGCCACTGGAGTATCTTTGATATGAAATGAAAGGGATGAATGAGAGGATTGTCTAGGTCATTAAGCTCTTTTCCAGCTCCAGCTCGGAGGTCGGACCAAGCCTCAGAGGCTTTCTCCCGGGGAGACATGACAGGCTAATCAATCTAGATCACTTAACGTGTTTGTATACAAGCTGGCTGAAAAAATGACAATGGCAATAAAGCAAAAACCATCAAAGTTCAAACTTGCTTGAAGAGAAGAAATAAGATACAGAGCTCTGGTAAATAGTAGAGCGATTGATTCAATTTGAATAGCCAGACTGACCAGGGGGGGTAGTCTACAATTGATGCTTCCATGACGATGAGCTTTTGTCAATGCATGGGGTGTAAGTCGATGCGTTCCGAGCAACCCTGTCCATTACGTCATTCGGAAACAGCAAACAAGGGAAAGAATACACATCAATTGACATGTGAATGAAGCTAAAAGGAAAGCTACAGTATTACCTAATAACTAAGAACAGGTACTAAGGTAATATTTTCCTCAAATATGAGCCGACAATAGCCCGACACCACGCGTGACATGTGACCTGATGTAATGACATTAGATAAGACGGGGGACATTAAAACATCCAATGCCTGGGCATTTTTTGTGTTTGAAAGTTACACATCCCAAATCCCAAGTTCCAAAGTCCGGAATAAAAGAAAAACATAAGAAACATTACTTAATAGTCAACAGTAAATAGTTGGAAGTCCCATACCCTTTTATCATATCATACACCATACACAAACCTCAGTATGCGTTCAAATACCTAACCCAACCAATACCTTACGTGTAGATCATGTAACTCATATAGCCCCATGTTCATTTGTGTGCTTACCAGGAATACTTGAATCCCAAATAACCGTTGGTACCTATGGTATCCGACAGAGGCGATACTTCTACCTCATTCTCCTCGTTTGTTCCGACCTTGTATTTGGTTTCAGGTTGATCCTCGCTGAAGTCGTCGCCATCCTCCAAGTATAGGCCTATTAACGGTGCCGCGATGAGCGAATCAACACCGCGGGAAATGCTCTTGGCTCCGAGTTCAGGTAAGTAGTATTCCTTCGCGATAGCAGAGCATACTGTGGCGTTGTTCGTGATCCTCAGTTGAACATTGCCAATAAGGCTTTCCTCTTCTGGGTCTTCCGAGTTCACCACAGGCCCGGCAATTCTCTCTTCCAGCTCCATGATATACTTGTCGGCCAGCACTAGTTGTTCGTCCGCGTTGAATGTTAGGAAGGGGACAATCTCGTTGACCCTGCTTGTCAAGCGAGCTCCGAAGCTAGCAATGCAATCCTGACGAAGCTGTCGAGAGAGCTGTTTCTTAAGCGCGAAGTGCTCTAACCGCAAATCGGAATCCCGTAAGAGTTTACTGTTCTCTTCACAAAAGCTGCGAATCGTGTTATCAAACTTGTCTGTCGACAGGATCCAGATTGTGTCGGCGCAATCGATCTTCTGGCCATTTCGACGATCCGTGTATTCGCCTAACCACGTTAGTTTTGACTTATATCATCATTAGCCGTTGCTTTACGCACCTAGGTCGAAAGGACTCAGAAGCGCCTTGCGAATATCCTCGCTCGTCTTCTCGAATTCCTCAATGTATACGATACTTCTTTGCCCCGATTTTCTAGCGAGGAAGTTGTTTAAAGGCGATCCTAGCTCGTGACCCTGAGCCGGTGCTTTGAGACCGAACAGCTCGTCTTCCCCTCTGACGTGCGTATAGTTAACTCTTTCAATGTCCAAAGACAGGAGACGTCCTAGTTGGTTCACCAAGTCGCTCTTCCCGTGGCCTTTCAACCCCGCGAAAAAGAGAACAAGCGGCTTTCTGCCTGGTATAGCGAGATTCCTATCGAATATTAATCCAGTGAGCCAAGGATAAGCCATATCTATCACACTTACACAAGGAAGCTCTTTCTCAAAGTCCATGCTGCTAGCCGTTGCCCAATGATGGTTTGTTCCAGGCCAAGGATCTCTTCTACGCCTCTTCGGAAAGCTAAGGTTCGCTCACGGCCAGATGGTGGCTCCAATCGAGATGCCCTCCAAAGTAGGTATCGCTGTGTTAGACTTAATGCGGCGGCTAAGTGCGGCCGAATCTCGGGCGAGCACCAGATCCTCTCGCCATCGGCAATGTCTTGCAGCTCTCTCTCATCAGGGCCGGACTCTGGAAGGTCACGGTCAAATGGATCATAGTATGCTGTGGGGATGACAAGGGGCGACGCGCCAAGTCTGAGCAGCGTCTCTACTGTTTTAGCCGCTTGTTGACGAGGACGGGCACACCGCAAAATCGCGAAGGCCAGCACGGGGAAACGAAGAGGTCCGTAGGTGGCGTTAGGATCACCGCCATATTTCACCCAGTAGCGAATAAGCTCCGCATCATTGGTCTCAACTACAAAGAAGATTGCTGGGAGTCCCATGATTTCCTCGTTGAGACTGTCCCTCAACAGATCGCCATCAATCTTATGATAGTAATCAAGATATTCGCGCAATTCTTCTGCTGAATATCCATTCTGGATTGTCGCGATGACTTTCTCGAGATCAAACCAGCCTGCATTACGCGGTTCAGCTCCTAGGGGCTGGTTTGGAGGAGGGATGCGGGGCAGCTGGTCATAGTATGATATTTCATGCGAGACTGGCTCTGGTCCTTCGGTATTAGGGTTCTCATAGCCCTCATCAACCGAGAATGCAGAGCTAGCGTTAATCTCGACAGTTAGTCCTACGGACGCATTCCGCTCAACGTCATCATCCGATATGTGTGTAAAGCCCGTATCAGAAAAATGGGCTGGACTTTCTTTGCCGTTCGCTTCGTAAGCCTGTGTCGTATGAGTTAACCGCTCACCTAAACCCTCTTAGAAAAGAAATTAAGTAAACTTACCCAAGTCTTAGTGGCGACTTCCGCTGCGTTTCGGTCATGGTTCTACAGCACATGTATCAGTCCGGTACGCCTGAGCATGAATGTTCAAAGACCTTACCCTGATAAACTCGCCTAACGCGTCAAGAGTCGAAGATGGGGCCGGTTCTGCATCGTGGAACGAAACGGGATGTTCATAGTCTTGCTCAACTGATCCTGGCTCTGGGTCAGGTGTCGGATCCCGTGCCAAATCTGGCAACAATTCTGGTTCAGGTTCTTGCTGTGGTTCTGGCTCTGGCTCTGGCTCTGGTTCCGGTTTCTGTTCCTGTTCTTGTTCCAATATTATTTCTTGGACTGGTACCGGCTCTGGCTCAGTTTCTCGTGCCCACTCTGGCTCTGGCTCAGGTTCTGGCTCTCGCGCCCATTCTGGTTCTGATTCCTTCTCTGGTTCGGGTTCGGGCTCAGGTACTACTTGAATTGATGGTGGCTCTGGTATTGATTCCAGAACAGGTGCCGGTACTGGTTCTGGTCTCGGCTTCAGTTTCGACTCTGAATGCAATTCTTGTACTGGCTCTGGAACGGGCTTTGGCACTGGGACTGACTTGGGAGCCCCATCTGGCATTCGATTCGGCTGTGCTTCTTTTCCAGCCTCTGGCGCTTTTTGCCCCGACCTTCTCTTCTTCTTCGCCATGTTTAAGAATGACTGGCTAGGCTTTTTATGGATTAAATTAAGGATATAGGACTCAATTCTGAACGTGAAAGAATCCATAGAATATATACATAGGTAGTTCTATGGTGTTTTGAATTCAAAAAGGGAGTGAGGTTTCTAATTTCATCACATCCCCAACAAGAGGGAGACACGCTCTTAACGGCTCCAGATTTATGAGCAGCGCTCGGATTGTTTTTTTTTGGCGCCAATAGCACCGTCGATACACCGACGAATGGCTGGGGCGGCATCCATCTCTCTCTTTTTTTTTTTTTTTTTTTTTTTTTTTTTTTTTTTTTTTTTCATGTTGCTACTGCAGGTCCAGCAGTGTTGCATCGAGTAAGTTAACGATCAGATCAGGTCAGTTAATCAGGGGTGTCTGTAGAGAAGTTGATGTAGCGACATATTATTACCTGCTTCGTTATACCGCCTACGGCCAATGGCGCTTGTGCCCAAAACATACAAGATCCAATCGCACGTCTTAAGGCGGTCTGGGGTACACAGCCTTGACCGCTAAACACCATAGAGAATAAACGCAGCCGCTGAGGCGCTGGGAATCAGGCTTGGAACCTAACTGAGGTAGGCTCTCCAATTTCATGCATACCGCTCTGCAGCTTTCCGTTCCCTTTCCCAAAGAACCCGGCGAACGAAGATGCATCGAAGGTCATATGAACACGTGCTCTTATACCAAGCTCATAACCTTGGAAGTATTTAGCGGTTAGAGTCTACCTGAAAAGTGACATCTTTGGGTGTGCATGTTGGGGAATGATCGAATCTCACATAAAAAACATAGGGGTCGACCATTTGCCCCGGTTTGCCCCGGTTTGCCCCGTTCAATATTGCGGTGCCAATACCTACGACAACACAGAGCCAACGATACGATTTAATATGATACACGACAACCTGTCAGCAGTGACGTGGTGGTCCAGGTGAGCTAATAATGAAGCTAGATGCCGTTTCCGGCGGCGCTATTGGTCTATTACAGGCCGCTCATTCTGATGGGCATGAGCGTACGCGTGATGACGGCACCTATATTGGGTAACTGGATGAAGCCCTTAAAGGCCCAAAAGTAAACATCCAATCTAGAGCCCAAGAACAACAAATACTGGATCGAAAATAAAGGCACCCGGAGCGTGGGCCATGGCAGCAAATGGTAAGGGATAATAGAAGTTGGAGTCGATGTTAACCTTATGTGGCGAGCAACCAGATAAATCTATTTCACGGCCTGACACGAATGCGAACAATGCAATCCAAAGAATTTTGATTAGCAAATTGAACCAGAGCCGCTCGGGCACCTTATTCTAACCAGTAAGAACCCCGACAATTCAGCATTGGGAGCGATAATGTGGGTATATGAAGGCATCGAAATTGACCTAATAATATCGCAATCCGGCCCTGTCCGTCACCGCCCCAGCCCAAAGCAAGGCTGGATGGAACTCTCCCCCAGAAGGGAAGAAAGAAAGAAAGGAAGAAAAAAAAAATATCGCAAATGACCGGGATCAAGTTATCTACACACTGCTTAATTGCTGTTGAAGTAGTTGACCGCTACCACAGGCCCGAGCCTAAGCTTTTTCTCCCATGCATCCAGGTCGAAGCGCAAGCGGCGTGAAATGCCGACGGGCTTCCCGCCGGCCGGTGCGTACTTCTTGGCGTCAAAATCCTCGGGCTGTTCGTAGAGGAAGAATACGTAGCGATGCGGCGCGCTTGGCGGCGGCGGCCCGGGTCCAATGTAATTTACTATGAAGGGCGCCGCGGACTTAAGAGTGAATCCATTCCCGTCGGTCGCTGGCGTCGGTTTCAGATCCGACTGGATCCAGTGAAGCGCCGGACTGAGCACGCTGAAGGACGGGAACGGAGCGTCTAGATCGAGATTTATTATTAAGTAAGTTTTCTCGGGCGACGCCGATGCGAAGCTGATTTCTGGTTCGGATTGAGCGTCTGAGAGATTCGAGTTAGTCCAATAAGTAATTAATCTTTGTTTTCCCTCTCAATTCTTTAGTTTTCGCTGTTTACCACTTACCAGCCTTTGGTATATGCAACCCAGGTTCGATGCTGGCATGTTTGCCAATACTTAAGCCTAGTACTTTAGACTTGTCGCTCTCAATAAGCGACAACGCCGCCTTGATGCTGTTACTAGTGGGCATTATTAAGGCGACTGGGAGTTTAGGAGATATTAATCTATGATTGATGAGATAAAATCTGATGCGGAATTATTAGAACAGTATGGACCCTCGGTATTTATTTCTTTGCCGTTTGACTTAACCAACTTGATCTACCTAAGTAGATTTCCTTCTTACCTGACATGAACATGGAGATTATAATAGAACGCAAGCTTTGAACGGAGATTAGCGGGATTGATTTGATAAAGTCCGCCAAGATTGTAACTCTAAGAGGTAGAGATTAAAATTTTTGGACATGATAGGTTCGAGATGCCGCCGGCGGGTTATGCGACTTGGTTATGCGACTGACGCCTTATTTACTCTTATATCCGTGTAGATATCCGTATAAGAGCACTATAAAACATAGAAAAACGCTCAAGACTCATTAGTTATGAGAACATGAACTAGAATATCATTTCGTTTTCCTTCCCTTATGATCTCTCCCTTTGAAGCTTAAAGCGGAAGATGGTAACCCGTAGACGGAACCTTTTTGGGGGATGACTGCTAGATCTATCGCCCCACCTGCCCCGAAGATGTCAATTTGAGCGGCGCCGAAGCGCCTAAACCTTAATTACCCCCGGACTTCCAGGCGTTTCGGTTCCGATAAACAGTGTTAAGTGAGTAAAACTGCCCCAGATGAACTTGACATCGGCCAACTTGGAAACCAATATATCTTAAGAATACCTTAGTACCTAGGTATATGTACGTAAAAACCTCCAATCACGTACAGAGCTCTTGCTTTCGTAATGATTTTAACCAAGATGTTAACGTTCGTAAACTCGGCCGTCAAGAATGGCTAAATAGATATCATAAGCAGCCCACATTCTCCATCGTATAATTATAGAAAGTCAGATGCCTAAGCACTCTAATGTCTACTGGTAACAAACGTAGTACATAAAATCGGAGGAATGCTACACAAATCTGCAATGCGGCTTTAAATCGACTTCTGCACCGCTTATGCGTTCTGCCTTTACAAAGACAATGACATGTGATATCTGATAGTTACCTTAGGTAGTTATATACTTTGAAAAGAAAATCCAATAAGAAAAGATGCATTTGAGTCTTCGTGTAGTCTATTGTTAATGGTAATGCCCTTTCTTGACGACGTCGTAGAATATAAATTCTCTTGAGGCTCAGAAACCAGGTAACAGTTTACGGTAGTTTTAAGCGCTTAAATGTTAGCAAGACCATTTCAGATCAAAGGATGAACGATTGATTCCCTGTCGGATCCTTCCGAGACCTGGAGACTGAATAGTAAACAGGGGTTCAAATTATCGAAGATACCTGTCAACGCGTCATTCGTGATCAAGCGTGTTTCCATAGCCCTTCACCGAGGACTTGGCATGAACCAGGGCGGAGCTACTCTGGAGAGTTATCGGCCGATAGCAGGTGAGTAGTCAATTCTTACCGACTGTGATAGTCAGGAACAGGGCCTGATTTGGGTTAGTTCAGTCAAATCCTGGGGCAGGCTGGTCAGGGCAGGGCGGAATGGCGCTACAAAAGGTCCAACTAATAATATGACTTATCTCTAGATCCTTTTTTTTCTTACTTCCTCCAAATACCTTCCTCATATTGTATAGGCAACTCAATAACTAAATACGTACACGCCTATGTATGCATCGTATATTCCTCGGACTTTAACTCTGGTAGACTTTTCTTGACCCAACTCGCAACTAAGAACAAAATATCCCAGACGGGCCCGAAGCTGTCAAATTGAGACTGGTAAACCTAGGCCATTGTTGTGAATTAATTATGTAAAGTGATGAGTCGTTAAGCTATGACCTAAAATGGTTATCCTGGTAGTGGAATCCATTGTCTCGTCCTTGAATTTATATCATCCAATGCGAATAGTTTAAAAAAAAATCAAAAAGAAAGAAGCACGTTTGAATCTTTTAAACTTCTGACTTCGTAATAAGATGATGTGATAGGCGCATATATAAACTTGAGAAGTTGATCAGTACTTAACTATAGTGTTATGAGATACATACCACCTATAACACCTTTATGGACTATGTAACTCAATCCTTCTCCTAAACTCCAAAGGGTGAACTACCGTAAGGCAAAGAGTTGCATAAGCACTAACCTAACTACAATATGACCCTTGTCTACTTTCTTCCCTACGTGTACGCGGTGATAATCAAACACTTACTATCATACCAAGGGAGACTCAAGCTTATGACCACTAATTTGCGGATTCACCAAGAGAAATCTGCGGAAAGCCCGGGACAAAGCTTAGCAAAAGGTTTTCTCAAAAGAAGCACTAAGTGTGATGGTGAGAGTAAATGTGGAGTATCCGGCCCCTTTTATTAATAGATCATTCTAAATCCTCTAGCAACACATTCCATATACCTGCCATTTTAGGAGATTATACGTGCCTCTGAAACATGTTTCCACCATGCCAAAATTGTGTATGGTATAAACCAAGCTGTATGGAGGAACCATTAACGATGTGAGGGCTTGGCGATGTTTCGTGGAGGCGCGATACCTTCACTGTCATCGCCATTCACATGTATTTAAGTAAGAGTTAATAACGTCCCTGTTTCCATTATAAGTCTTCTATTTCCGCAGTAACCATTAGATCATAATTAACATTTCATTTAGTTATACAGCAATCTCGAAGCGGGCCTTCTTTCGTTCTCGTTTCAAGTAATCGTCACTCATTTTTTTTTTTTAAAAAAAAAATTGAACTTGATATTTCTCACTATGCCTTCTTTGAGCAACACACTTCTGGCTTTGGCCGCTTCGGCGCCGGCAGTCCTAGGCCACGGTCACGTCCGAAGAGTCATTGTTGATGGTGTGACTTACCCGGGTTTTGAGCGGTGGTCAAACGAAGACCAAAGCCAGGCCGTCACATGGCACTTCACAACAGAAGACGAAGGACCAGTTCCTGTATCATCCCTTAACACGCCCGATATCATCTGCCACCTCGGGGCGACAAATGCCCAAGCCTCGATCCCTGTGGCTGCGGGTTCCCAGTTGCAGGTCGTACGTTTTAACACGATAGGTGGTTTCGAGCACCCTGGCCCCGAAATGCACTACCTTGCCCCTTGCGGTGACGCTGGTTGTGCCAACGTCGACAAGAACGACCTTCGATTCTTCAAGTTCTATGAGAGCGGTCTTGTCCAGCCCGGTATGGCAGATAGCCCTCAGTGGGAATCTCAAAAGTGGGCTACTACCGAGGTTCACAAGAGTGTCCAGCCGGAAGGAGAAGGCTTTGTCGATACCTTTACCGTCACCATTCCCCAAAATATCAGGCCTGGTTCTTACGTCCTTCGACATGAGATCCTTGGATTGCACAAGGCTCACGAGGGTGAAGCCGAGTTCTACCCCCAGGTCAGTAGAGATCTTACCTCTAAATAGACCTAGTTATTCTTGATATGCATTGCTAACTCGAAATAGTGCATCAACCTCGAGATTTCAGGCTCTGGTGACCAGCTGCCGGAGGGTGTTCCCGCTACCGAGATGTACCACAGCAGCGACCCCGGCGTTGCTCTTGACATCTGGGTCGACCTCCAGTCGTATCAAATCCCCGGACCGGCAGTTACCAACCTCTCTTTCAAGCGAGATACCACCGCTCGTGCTGCCAAGCGTCACCCCCGAGACCTCAAGCATTAAGTTATCTAAACCGGTTACTTGAAGCAGACTTTCAACAAATTTGGAAGCCATCTTTACTCTGTCCATCACCGACATACTTTGCACTTCTCCTGTAAATTTGATCTAAATGTATATACTTACCCTTTCTCTACATGTCTGAGAAAGTTGGTTCTCTTTCTCTGTACAGTATATAAAATTAGGAACGTTATAGAAAACTTGCAGGACACTTGCCTCCTGCCTGGTTACCAACACTATATGTCTTCATTTCGCCGTGCTTTTCTGTAAGAGTCCCAATGTGACCCTTGATGAAGCGTTCACAAATCATTCCATCGTCTATTAATAAATTACCTAGATATCATAAGCGAGTTAGGTGTAGTTTCCTTTGGGGTACTAGAAACGACTAGTTTAAGTCTTGGTTGAAATGGATAGCATCTAGATATCCCATTTTAATTTGGTTCAAGACCTAAATTTGGGCTCACTTTCTTGCCACACGCACTATTCATTGTGGTTAAACAAAGCGTTTGCCCTGGAACAAATGTGCAGTTCGGTCAACCCCGACATACAAGGAAACTAATATAAGACTAGTGATTATGTCTTTGTTTCTATCTTTACAATATAGCTACCGCGCATTGCTTCTTCGGTGCCTTTGTAAAGGCTTCGTGGTATTATACCACCGGGTTGTTTATCATCTTGTTAACTTGAACTTTTAGATCCTGGAAAGATCAATCGTTTTTAAGAACACATGCCCAATAGTCTGACAAGAATATTCCATCAAAATAGTTCAAATGGATGTGGCAGCCTGGATACCCCAAGATACAGCCCAAGAGGAACTTACACTGGGTATACAACCATTCCAGAGTCCCAGACAAAGACATATGCTGGGGCCAGGGTCGCCGAAGCGTTTACCAAAGCGATCATCTAGAATTGAAGCCAGATCTCGTTTGAGAAAAGGAGCTGCGAGCAAATCGAGGGCGAAGGCATTAGCGATAAGGACGCTTGATAAAAGAGTATCCGCGATGAATCCCGAAGCTGCACTATTGGAACAGAGTAGACTTATCGGAGCCGCTAAGAACGCTTCACAAAAATCACCTTCTATGAAAAGCCTCAAATCTCCAAAATCATTCAAGCCGAAGCGAATCCGAAACAAGAAGAAGAAATCAGAAGAGGACATGTACATGGATGATTTCTTGCTCTCCGAGGAGGAAGATAGGCAGCCCGGGGGCCTTCGAAGGGCGGAACGCTGGATTCCTGATATAGAGCACCGGCGCAGAGTAGGCCGGAAGCCCCAGAATGTGCCTTCCCAGCTATGGATGTCATACTGCCTTATGGATGACTATATATACAGACAATCTCTGACCGAAGAAGAGGTTCTAGCACATCCTCTTTTAGACGACGTACTCGAGTTCCAGCAAGGGGGTAACAGCACCAAGCCAATTCCACCGGTTGGCTATCGATGGGACGATAAAAGGAAACTGGTACCTATCTCGGAGGATTGAGCTAAGTAAGAGAAGTTGTGTTTAAGATAACTAGTGTTAGTAAAAGTTCTCGTATTTGAGTTGAGTTTTAGGTAGTATATATAAACTTTGCAATAAAGGACTTATAGATCTCGCGCACTGCACTTGAGTGAGGCTTTCATAATAATTGGAGGTCGTTATCGTACGTGTGTTACCAGAATTATCTATGAACTTGTAGAGAGTAAGTTATAGGTTGTAGATAGATAGCTACCAACCTACTTACCAGGTAGGTAGGTAGTTACTGGAGTTCTTCTAAACAACATTCCGACTTTGAGTCTTACCTATCAAGTATAGTAATATTGTCAGATTATAAAATGTTTTACATAGTCTTAACTTGCTGAAATGCTGCTTTATTTAACAAAGATGAGCCTGAAATATGAAATAAGAATTGACAAAAGGGGGACGCGGTTAAGTTCAATTGCCCCACTCGCGAACTCGCGTTGAAGAAGAGAATTGCGTGATTGATTAAACTCCGCTTCAATGTTCCCCCAATCAACAATCATTTACGGTACACTGAACTAAGTTAACCAGCATAGCTCGACAGAATGCCGCCACCATCCGAAGTAGAAGATGGTGCATCAAGGCCTCTGCTTGCTGACCAGAGAGAACAGCAAGATATCGGTGTAGCAGATGGTGACGGCGATGCCCCGCCCCAAGGTGAGACCCGGGATGCGGGCACATTCACTAAGAACCTCGGGGCTCTCGAGGCTTTCGCCATCGTCATCAGCATTGTTATCGGGAGCGGTATCTTTACATCTCCTGGATCTATAGATACCAACGTACCGTCTCCGGGAGCTGCTTTGGTTGTTTGGTTAATTGGTGGTGTACTTGCTTGGACCGGCGCCACGACCATGGCAGAGCTGGGAACTGCGATTCCCGGTGAAGGTAAGCTACCTATTCTCATTAATCACCCACTCTGTATATCGCACGCGTGAGATAAGGTAATAGAGACGGTACTAATATCATGTCGCAGGCGGAGTACAGCCTTACCTCCAATACATATTCGGAGACGTTTTCGGCTTCTTAGCCGCCTGGACGTGGATTGTGGCCGTCATGCCAGCTACCCTGGCTATTCTTAGTATCGTGTTCGTTGAGAGCATATACTCCGCCATGGGCGTAACCGATCAAGCCGGGAGAATCGAACATAAACTATTTTCTATTCTCATTTTGGTCGTTATAAGTGTCGCCAATTCTATCAGTACTAAAGCGAGTACTCGTCTTAACAACTTTTTTGTGGTTACCAAGTTCATCAGCATCGCGGGAATCGTGATAGCTGGTATAGTAGTTGTTATCCTCCAGGTCACTGACCCGGAGAGGAATATTGGAGGACGAGACTGGTTTGACAAGCCTTGGTTTGGCAATCGGGAAGTCCTTAACCCCGATGGAAGCAAGACGGACTGGAATCAGCTCGGCGAATGGGAGATCCTAGGTCATTATTCTGCGGCGCTATACGGAGCATTATGGGCATATTCTGGGTGGGATAAGGTGAGAACGTATTCCGTCAATGTTCGTGTAGATGAGTTGTCTAAACAATGTCACAAGGCAATCTACGTCTCGGCTGAGCTTCGATCACCAGCACGCCAACTTCCACTCGCAATTAACAGCGCCATCCCGACGATAATCCTATGCTTCATTACGGCTAATGCCGCCTACTACATTCTTCTCCCGTGGAATGTGGTATCGACCACGGATAGTGTCGCTGTGGTGAGTGCAGCATCCCTGAACTGACCTGGAAAGCAGCTAAGCCATTGAATAGACAGCGATCACCCGTCTTCTCGGACGCGGGTTTGGCATCGTCGCTGCCGCCCTCATCTGTCTGGTTGTCGCCGGATCCCTTCTCGGCAATTCATTCGTTGCTAGTCGCATGGCCGTCGCAGCGGCAAACAAGAATTGGTTTCCACGCATTTTCGCCTCTGTCGGTTACATCGGATTGAAACCGGGAACGAGGGATGAGGGGTCATCTTCAAGTGATGCACAGACTTCCCCAAGCGCGACGCAATCAGATGCTCCCATCAACGCGATCTTGCTTTCCACTATCCTTTCTGCTCTATACATTCTTCTTGGGAATTTCCGTGCTCTACTCACTTTTAACGGCCTAGGCGAATATTCTTTCTTTTTCTTGACTGTTTTGGGCGCTATTGTTCTCAGATTCCGCGAACCAGAACTTCGACGGCCGTACAGACCCGTCATTCTAGTTCCAGTAGTGTTCGCCGTAGTTAGTGGGTTCGTGGTAATCAGAGGTGCTTTCTTTGCACCAGTGCTAGCGATAGTGGTTATCGTTGTATGGATAATCGGCCTAGGATTCTACTGGGTCAGGAAACAATTGGCTTTGAGGCAAGAATAATTGACAGATTTGTACGGTATGGAATATGGAAAATCATTGAGAATCGCAGAGTTTAGATTGATAATAAGTAGGTACCTACCTATAGGTATATTATACAAAGAGAATATCGTGGGCAATTCATCCTAATTAAGACTTTTTTGTTATCTGTTCTTGATACATGAGGTTCTCATGCCTGGGTATCTCCTTATTTGTCTAAACGCAGTTCGAGTTACCTTAGGTACCTACCCAGGTACATAAGGTCGCAATTCTAATCCCGAAGTATTATTTATTAGAAACACCTACCAAACTTCCGTATTTCAACGAGTTCAATGTTGCTGCATACTGTCTCTGAGCAGACGATGCAGTGACAATCATTGTCGAAGTGCCCCCTTTCCCGGCGAGGAAGTGTTCTCGAAGTACCATCGTGAGGGGTGAAGAGCGAAACGGGATGCGCTCCTGGCCCGAGGCGCAAGCCCTGATTACTTCCTTCAAAGCCAGTAAATCTGTATTTATCTGTCTACCCTCCTGGCGTTCTTGTGGGGTTTGCTTCGGAAGCAATGCTTGAGATGAGCGCGAGTCGTTCTGATACTCTGAGCCGGCAAGATCAACAAAAACAAGTCGTCCACCTAGGCGTGGCGTGTCCTGAGTCTCGGCACGCGTGATTGATTCTATTTGCTCCTCCGCCTCTTTTACGCGAGCCTCGAACTTTGCCCGATCAGCCTCGGCAGCATCGATTCTTGCCTGGCTTATTTGATAGTCAGGGTTGGGTTTATATCCGCCTCCTTCGAGCGCAATTATACTCTTGGTTTGCTCTTCAACCTGAACGTCGTCTGCATGCTTACCAACAGGTACTAGCTCTGATTGCCGATCGTAAAGAGCTTGCCGCGCATCAATAAGGCGGGAATTGACTATCTCTAGTTCGAGAACTGCATGAGTGCGTGAGCTTTGGTCGTGTACACTTGATGAGCCGACGGCACGGCGACCAAGACTTTCTTGCAACTCTCTTCGAAGATCGTCATATGTCCAACATGCACGCTGGACGATGGGCTGGACTCTGACTTTCCCTCCTTCGAGCGTTACGGTAGGCCCACGAACATGCGTCTTGCCGTCGGCACCTTGTCTGATGTGGCACTGTGTCCTCCCGTTGAGGAGGTCAAAGGCTGCAGTCTTCCGAAGCTCAAACACGCTTAACCCTATGCCAAGCTTCTCCTCGTTTGCATTTGCGTTGTGAACCTCCAGCTCCGCAAATAACGCACGAGCCGCCGCTAGGGAGAGCCCGACCTGGATTTCGTGTTCATAGTCGTATCCAATGATGGTATGCGTCTTTCCGCTACCTGAATGGCCGTAGGCAAAATAGTTACATGTTGCCCCCTGTAATACCTTTGGGAGAACGGGAGCAACGATCTGGTTGAAAATGGTGGCATTATCGTCTTCTTGACCAAATACTCCTTTAAAGGCAGGCGAACTAGACCAGGGCTTTTCCTTGTTAGGGGGTTTAGGGTTGATAGATACGGTATGAAGTGAACCATTAGGTTGGGATTCAGCGTGTTCGAATTCCCCCGCCTCGGCCTCGGTGGCTGCCAGTGGACGCCATCTAACATAGACGCTTATGGGCTGAGGGGAAGAGGACATGTCGGGCGAAAAAAATAATAATATCAAAATATCTTAACTTGTTAGCTATCGCCACCAGGCACCTCGGTATAGTTGGTAAAAGACTGGGACGATGAAAAAAAATGCGACTTAAGTCTTTAAAGAGCTTTTGGCGCTGTTTTCCTAGCGGCGCTATTCGCATCGTTTTTAGGCTACAATATTACTGCCTTATCACAAATTATGAAGCCATTCCACGTTTAGGCGGCGACAAATATCTGATTCATAAATTTACCTACATGGGCATGAATAAAGATGGTCAGCAAAATGAGACATTGAGATAACTTACCTAGAATCTACTAAAGGCTCTCGAAAAGGAATTAGCAGGCTTCTTATCGTCACCATGATATCCCTTTTTACCCCTCCTCCGTCTAATACATATTTTGATGGGCTGAACGAGTATCAATTACTATTCAAAAAGTTCTCGCTCTGTGGATAATCGCTGATTCTTTTTCTAGAATCATCCCACAAGCCTGCTAGTACTGTTCTCCTGCCCGTCCACGGAGAACGTGAATGCATTACTGCATAATTCTATGGGCAAATTAGAGATCTGTCGTGATTCGTCATGGCGACTATTTCAAAGAAAGGGAAACTTACATCAATTAAAACGATGTCTCCTAGTTGCCATTTGACCAACACTTGAAGTGACTCGGCTAGTGACAGCGCCAGATCGAGATACTCTTTCTCTATCGGCGTCCCGTCTCCGTACTCAGGAGGCGGATGATATGAATCGTCATCTCCTCTATAGGGAGGCTCGGTCGCACCGTGGTACTTGCTACGACCCCATGCGCTCGTAAGATTACCGAACCATGTAGGTAGTCCGGTATCCTCATGCTTTCTTATAACTATAACTATCGTTAGTTGTAATGTCTCGGACGTATGGGGTGGAGCATCTTACTTGGAACAATATGGGTTACGCTTAGTGAGCCGTCTTCATGCCACTCAAAGCGATTGCTGTGTCGCCTGACCTCCTTTTCGATCTTCTGTCTAACAACTTCCTTATCGTCACCTGGCTTCACGTGCTGACCATATGCACCAAGGACACTTGTGCCCGTGTTGGATTTGACGTCTTCCAATCCGTACCTGTACACGTATTTGACTCCTTTGTGAAGTAGCTTCTCGACGAACTCGGGTGCTCGCTCCTTCAGTGCGGCTGCCAGACCAAGACTCGAGATAATCGGTGTCTCGCCTCCTAAACAACAAGTTAGATGATAACGAGGTCGGGCAATATGTTAGATAAACTAATTGAATACCAGACTCAGGTGTGTGTAGACAGGCAAATGTCAACCACGAAGGATTGATCCTTGACCACCCATACTCATTGTGCGGCCAGATAGGAAGTTCCGGTGGCCTTTATGAGGTTAGTAGCGTTATATATGACAGAGGCTTCTGCTCTTACCCTTCATTCGCTGTTTTGATATTCTTAGCTAACACAGTCCGTAGTGGCGGTCGGCCGACTTCTTCATGAGCTGGGAACCCAAATGCATGAGCTACGTCGCTGTACTCTTGGGGTGTCTTGATAGGCAACCCGCGGATAAGCACCGCGCCGCCGTGTTCCCTCAACCTGTCGAATATTTCTCCAGATTCCGATAATTTCTTTATAGTCTGTATAGACTCGTCCAATGTAGGATTCCATCCCTCAGCTGGTTTCAGTGCCAACGGGAATAATTTGTTGTTGTCCAATCCCAGCCTAGCCGTCTCTTGTTGGCCAGCAAAGGTAAAAGCTTCAAAGCGATCATACTCAGTCATCTTGGGTACATATCTAGCATGCGTCTACGTATGTTGAAGCGAACTCGTCTCGCTTTCTAAGGTAGCACAGGTTCATATTAACATAGTATAAGACATCGTAATAATCGATCGGATTGATCCATACACGGTCTATCTTCTTGCCGAATTCGGGTCTCGCCAAAATCTATTCCAATGTGATTACTTTTCCGATGTAAAATCATGTTTAATTCACGAATCACGACAAATCTAAAAGACGTCAGTTACATTTAAGATGTCGCAACTTATTTACCCCCACAAACTCGCTTTAGCATCCCTGCCTATTGGCATCTCGCCTCTAAATTAGGTCGTGCCCCTCGAATGTTCAGCACGCCAAGCTAAACTACCAGGATGGTTACAGAACTATTGTAGGCATGGACTGAGATAATAACTCCGGGACTGCCACATGCGTACGAGGCGTCCCGGGAACCAGGTTCAATCTAAGATGCAGCTTAGAAGGATACGGTAATCTAAAAGCCGACATGAAGCACGCAATTTATTAAGCCCTGGCAAATGTTTGGGAACAGTATATCGGTAGACAATTATATGCAGTAGATAATTCCTAGGTAAAAGGAGGCTATCCAGCGTAGAATTATCCATAAGCACTCAGAAGGTATCTGAAGAAGTCCATTCAAATCTCATCGGTTTACTTGCTAGGGAAATATGTCACATCTCTCTCCAGACAACGATATAAAAATAGGCGATCCTGCGAAAGCATCACCACCTAGTGAAGAAGCCGAAGTGAACTCGCCAAAATACTCTTGGTATCATGGTGTCTTTTTCAATGCCACAATTGTTGGTATTTCGGCCTTTGCAGCGCCAGGATTATGGAATGCGATGAATTCCGTCGGTGCTGGCGGGCAGCAGACCCCATATCTCGTTATGTGAGAGATGCCCAAAGAGACAAGTTGGCCCCAGCTAATAAACCATTCAGGGCAGGTAACGCTATCCTATTTGCCGTCATGACATTAACGTGTCTAACGGGAAGTATGATGGCCAACAGGTTTGGCCTACGGAACTCCTTGGTATTCGGTACCGTTGGTTATGTGATCTACTCAGCAGCTCTATACACCAACAACCGTTACGGTACAGAATGGTTTATCTACTTTGGCTCTGCTGTCTGTGGTCTCTCCTCTGGAATCTTTTGGGCAACAGAAGGCTCTATAATGTTGAGCTACCCCGAGCCAGAAAAGCGCGGCAGGTATCTGGCATACTGGCTTAGCTATCGTAACAGTGGCTCTATACTCGGTGGCATTATCAACCTTGCCTTCAATTACCGGGGCAAGGCAACAGGAAAGCTCGATTGGAGGACCTACATCGTCTTTGTTGCGCTACGTTAGTTGAAGTTATGTTCATAAGGCTTACTGCGGTATCTAACCTATATCTTAGAATGTCTGGGGCCGCTATGCTCCTTTTTATTATCTCCGCCGGAAAAGGTCGTCCGGAGAAACGGCTCGCGTGTCCAGTTAGCAGAACGGATACCCGACCTTGAAGAGTTAAAGGCTTTAATACGAGTTCTTCTACGAAAAGACTTCCTCTTGGTGTACGTATTAGTGGCACTTAAATCCTATAATACCCATACTAACGACGAATAAAATAGTATGCCGTACTTTATATACGTTACGTGGGAACTTCCGTATATCAGTGCATATTTATCTTTGTACTTTTCAGTCCGTTCACGCGCTCTCGCCTCTCTCGTCTCAGCGATTGCCCAAGTGGTAACAACTCTCATATTTGGGGCGTTCTTGGATTGGACGACGGTCAGTCTCAATAAACGAGCGAGATACGGTTATATAGCCATGATGACTCTCATTGGTGGCTGCTGGATTTGGGGAGCAATCGTGCAAAACGAGTACACGCTTCACAAGCCAGCCCTGGACTGGGACGATAGTGAATTCGGAAGAGGTTGGGCGTTATACATTTTCTGGCAGATAAACTTCTCACTTACGTACAACTTTGGGTTCTGGCTTCTTAGCTTTCTAGCTAGGGACCCTAAGGAAATTGTCCGGTACATGTCGGTTGCGAGAGCTGCGGAGTCGGCGGGTCAATGTATTTCAAGCGGTATCAGCTCCACGACAGCACCGGTATGTCAATTCACAATCATCTTAGACCGTATACCCTGTCAGCTAACTGTGTCATAGTTAATATCAGCCTTGGGGGTTAGCTTTGCATTATGGGGAGTTGCTGTTATCCCGGCGTATTTCGTGGTTCGCCAAGTGGGAATAATCCATATAGGCCCAGAGAAAGCAGTATCAAATAATAATGAAAGCAACAAGGGGGTAGAAGGGTCATAGAAAAGTTACTTCCTTACTATCACTCTCTTAAATACTGTAGGTTCTGTCAATAAACTGCCCCCTCTATCGGCCAATATAGATCGTAACGCGACCATTATGGCTTGGAAGATGAGCTAAATTGCTATTCCTCTCAATTATTACCACTAATGTTTTATCATACTTAAGCATTGCTGGTTTATGAGGTTTATCCTAAGTCAAGCTTGACGCTGTTTCTATACGACGTGATTAAACCTGAGTTCGATGCAGGATTCTGCATAGCCTGGAAGAAACACTAGTCGGTTGAGAACTTGGACCAAAACGAGAAACACTTTGAAACGAAATTATCGATGTATATAATAGCAAAATTATCGTTCATGTCATAAAAAAAAGTACCTAGCCAAGGTCATGGTAACTATGTCTTCCGCCTTTTAAGAGACCTGCCACTTACCCCTTGCTCCGCTTTTATTAACGCAGGTTGCAAGTACCATGATCCTGTTTTCGGTTGTTCAAGATTGATAGCGGTTGAGAAAACTAGCCGACCGGCTTTAGCATCCCCTATTTCTTCTTTTTCATTCTCGCGCTCAGATACAACACCAATCCTGACGGGAAACAGATGGGCATCTGAATCCCCTTCTGGTCGTTGACACATTAAGCTGATGCCGGAGCTATTCAATCCTATTAACTGAAAGCCAGCCGGAACACCCTTATATTTCCTGGCAAAACTATTAACCACGAGGGCTAATACCAAAACTCCACCCAAGGTAATAGCTAAGAGGACTCCTAGCGCTGAATATCCTCTAGCAGAGACATCGAACTCTGAGTACCGCTGGCCATCAGCTCCAGGACCAAAGGAGCTGGTTTGCACTACGAATATCCCCTGAGATATGAACCAATGCAACAGAATGGAGCCTGTCATAAGCAAGACAGAGTATTTCAAAGGCAAGGAAAGAAAGTAAGAAGACCGTTGCATGCCGACGGGTGACGTTACGCGGAGAGGTTTCTTCCCTTCGGAACGCGTAAAGCGAGTCCACTCATCCGCCACCAGTTGTCTCGTCAAGATGGAATTGTAGAAGAGGTATATGAAGCTCACTATCACTTGAGGGATGTTAGCAACGAGGACATTTCCGATAATGTCTATACCCCCTTCGCCCTGGGACTTCCAGAAAGAGTGGCCTATCATCGATGGATTGACCTCGAATCCCAAACCCCATATGTTGCGGAACGAGAGGTCCATGCCCTGGGTCTTCAGCCTCTTTATGTAATCTCCAATAAGACCAGAAGGAACACCTAAGCCGATAGCAAATCTATAAAGTAGCTCTTGTTAGGGAAAGTTCGGGTATATCGCTGTCCTGAAGGTAGGATGGATACACTTACAAGATAAGCGCTGTAATCCAAGTCCTCATGTTAACAGCGGTGAACCAGTAGTTTTGCGATTCATTCCACTGTGTTACTCGAAGTTCATAAAAGTCTCCTTTAGTAGTGATGGGTCTCTTTATGTCTTCGGATGCACCGTCAGGTTGAGTACTGGGCTCGTGTAAGAAATCAGCGATCGCATCCCCTATAGTTACCAAGGCACGCTGACGTCTTCCACTTTCTCCTGGCGCATCATATCTGCGGACGTAAATGTTCGTCCACAGGACTAGAAAGCACTGCAAACACGAGCAAACGCAAACTATAATCATGATGTGCAAGCTGTAATGAAGCCCACATCTTTCCTCATTGTTGCCCTGGTCGGTAACCAGGCAGTAGTCGACCATGATGTCCGGAAACCCAGCAGATTTCCCTACTACCCAACTGTCATCCAGCGTATCAGCCCATTTTAGACTGCATATTTTCGTATAGTATCCCGGATCGTATGCGGCGCATAACCAGTAATTACCAGCATCCCAATAGTCCCACCCGCTCATCCATCCATCAAGAAGAGACGAGTTGTGGTTTTGCTCTGTTGTCATATTCTTAGCGACGACTAGTACACCTCTCGTGGAGGTCAACGGATTCAAGTACTCGTTAACGCATTCTTTTGGCTCCAACCGCGTCAAACTCGCCGCATTGGTCTTCAAGTTATAAACGGGCGATACATCGTATTTGACGGTGCCCCATCTGTCACCGGGTGGGAAGTTCCACCAGGAGCGCAGTGGTAAGGGGTCGCTGGTGGTCCAGTTGTCTGGCGCCACTTGGAAATCAGATGTCGCTACCGCGCGTGGGATTGATACTACAGGTAACGACGTGAATATGACCGAGTTCCAACTATTCGTGTTCGTCAGTAGCTTATATACGACCCAACTGCTTCAACAGGGGGCTTACACTAAGTGTAAAAGCGCAGCCGTCGCGCCGAGGGACAACCATCCGATTACTCTTTCACGAGCAATATGTCGTAAGTTTGTAACGTTAGGAACACCAATTCTCAAAGCAATACCCTTTATATGTGCTTTTTCTACTTCGTGACGACTAGGCGAGACAAGTAATTGCATACAGTAGTTTCCAGAGCTGAGAAGTAAGCTGGAAAGGATGTTCATCAGGGCATGAATAAAGGTATTGAGCGAACTCGCTCTAGAGCAGTTGCCCGAAAAATACGTGCCTACGCCGCGGTGATTCGGGTTATACTTTACCACAGACCAGACCATTATAGCAGTACTCACGCCGACTACCAGAGTCGAGATTATTAATTGCATCTTTAACATAGTCGTTTTCTTGGCCATCTTGACTCTAAGGGTGACGGCTCGTGGATGCGACGGGTTTAGCTCTGGTATGTACTTAGACAGCACCTCCGCCTTAGCGTATCGTGATCCAACGACCTTCTCCTCTTCGAGGAGAGGTTTGATTGGCTACCTCTTCATTTTGCGTTCGTGCTGATACTAGATCTTCGGTTGTCGACTCAATGCTCGCACGCGACGAACTATCCGACATTATTTTATAATGAATATTAAAGCGCCCATCAGAGATATATTAGGATCTAGGATGGTTTCAAGATCTAAACGTTCCTAGGGACGTCGAGTCAACTATAAATGTATAGATGCCTAACAGCCCTCCAAGGAAACCCCCCCTGCCTCAGGGGGCCCACACCGAATCACACATTGCCATTGAAGTAGAGGCTCAAGCCTGAAATAAGAAGGATTTAATCGATCTCATCCAGAGAAGTGATTACTGCTGGAGAATATCGACTGATAACGTATTGAATGGCATCATTAATTCATATAAGATATATATCTGGAATATATCTTCAGCAGTGAATTTTCCTATATCGCCATTAGTCCTTCAATTCTCATACTATAGAGCTAGATTGAGAGATCTAAGTGCGATACTACTATATATTATTAAAGTACCTAAGCTTAGGACTTATTTGGATAATGAGGGGCTAAATATTTGACGTGCCTATGGTATACTATTGATTCGTCGTTGCAACCGTACTAAGCCCTGCGAACCTAAGCTTTACCAGCTCAGCCACAATACAACAGGGATTATACTTAACGTACCATGCGATGCTTATTTTGCCGCTTCGTACAGAGAAACACTGTTGCTCGAGAAGGAAAAGATTCGAAGAGAGTTTAACGAAAATAGTCTAGCTATAAGACACTTAGAGAAGTGTTCAAATCCTGGATTTGGCATTAGCCTATTTTATATGTTTATTAGATTTTAAACAAGGAGATACCTAAATGTAGGTATGTAATATCGTACTTAAGATCAACAGTTAATCCAACCGACCCTTCTGTTCTACGCGAAAGCCTCCGTCTGCTTGCGACACCATTCCACAAATTTTGTTGCGGCTCCCGTTCCGCCTTCAGACTCCCCTTTGATCGAAGTCTCGACCCCAGCAGGAAGACTGCCAAACCTCCCCCAGGGATACACGTAAGCGCCACTCTTATCAGGCGTTAACTCGGGTGTGAGCGCTGTCCAGAGTTCTGTGTAGGCTCCGTAGATAGCTGGGTACACAAAGAATTTATCCTGCAGCAGCAACACTGGGTGAGTACGCTTCAATAGTAGTTCTGGAGTGCGTGCTACTCACCGTGATCCATTGGTCTAGCCCGGTCCAGTGGCGCTGTAGCTCCGTGCGTAGGTTGCCGGGGTTAAAAGCCGCATGTACGACGCCAGTCTGCGACGTCGTCTTGGCTAGTTCTCGTGCGAGGAAGACGTTTCCAACTTTCGTTTGGCCGTAGTTCAGCTTCACCCCTTGGTCAGTGGGAGAGCCGTCATCGTTAAGGATCATCCCCTGAGGTTGCGGCGAGCGGACGTGCACGGCAACAGAAGCAGCCCACGCAACACGAACACTGGCTGTCGGAGAAGTGGACGCGGTCTTGGTGAGGAGCGGGAGGAGCAGTTGATACAGAAGATACGGGCCCAAACAATTGGTACCTACTTGTAAATCGTGTCCTTGCGCATCGACACTGCCCTCAGGTGGGTACATGACCTGCGAGCAAGGCCATGTTAAGTATTTGGGTACCACGATAAGAAGTGAGACATACATACGCCGGCATTGTTTACCAAGACATCCAGGCGCTGTTCTTGGGCAGTAAATGAATCAACTGCGGGTTTAATAGTTTTGAGATCGGAAAGATCGAGATTCAGAAAGTTGATATGACCGTTGCTCGAAGGTGAGGCGTTTTTGATATTTAGAATAGCCTTGTCCGCTTTTGATGCCGAACGGCCAGCGATCCAAACGGTGGCATTATGAGCGTAGAGGATTTTACATAGTTCAAATCCCAGGCCGGCATAACCTCCCGTCACTAGAAAAACCTAAGGTACATTACATATTAGCGACACTGATATGGTCAAAAGATGATGGTTTTTGTTTCCCATTTCTTACTCGTCCGGTTTGATCAGGGCAATTCTTTTCGGTGAGAGGCGGAGTGGGAATAAAGTAGAATTGGCTGAAGAGATTGCCCATAATGTAATAGTTCGATATAATTGGTACAATAGGTGGTACAATAGGTAGTACAACAACCTTAGGTAGGTAGTCAAATGCACTTAATGTAAGGCTTGAGATGTGAGACAAAGACTTATTTTTTAGCGTCGATGCTTACCGGACAGCCGGAGTCGATTTTGAACGTTGTTTATTAGAGGCTCCACTATTTCCCTTCTCCACCCCCGCATTCCAATCAGGGGACCCGGGGGGAAGGAAGGGTGGTTGAGATATGATATCGGACCCTCAATCCGGGGCTCCACACAATCTCTTCGGTCTGCTGTGTTACCTATAAATCCGAAAAGAGGTCAAAAAGGAATCTGTGTAACGTGTAGGTACCATACCTAAGGTATATACCGAAATCTACGCATCATTCGTGCGGGTAATTTTGGCCCCTCATCGGGAAATGCCTCCTGTATTATGATCCATTTTGAATAAAAGTACCGAACGCCACAGCAAAAGAAGGATTCTCGGAGTATCTCTTGATAGGTATTCATGGATGTTGATTAGGTGCTTGCTGGCTAGTCACTATATCCTAAGATATACTCTGCAGTTTGCTTAGGTTAGATACAGTTTTATCGCCTGTTGTAAGACATCCTTTGTCGTCTACCAATAACGACTTCGAACGGGAGATGCCTAACGTGTACTCTCGCTTATCTTAGGATGTAATAAAAACCTTAGACTGGAACTAGATGGTCTGGGAGCCTCATTTCTTACGACACTCAATTGATAACTTGGGGCATAATATTTGTTTTCATCGTTAGATTACGCTTGGTTGAATCTAAATCATCGAAGCTATCAAGCCATGTCTCACCAGATCATATGGTTCATCTTATGCCCCGATTCGTTAACCCTCTATTAACCTCGTTTCTCCATTAGAATAGGTAGCGCCGGCTGGACCCAGCCGTTGTAGACTCGCTGACCCTCAGCCCAATTCTCAGCCCCTTCTCCCAACTCCAAATCAAAGCACCAAAGCAGGTATGCAAGGATTGCTTTGATATTGCACAATGCAAATCTGTGCCGGAAGGTGTCATTAGTTTCGCTCTTGCGGCTGGGGAATGTCGAATTCATCACTTACTGTTGACCAGGACAATTTCGTGGCCCTACTGAGAAGGGCTGTACAGCATTCCTCTTATCATCAGCGTACTTGACATCACCCATCCATCGCTCTGGGACAAAAGTCATAGGGTCGCAAAAATTCATAGCTGAAGTATTAGCACAGTACTGATTGATAGTTACCACTGTCTAAAAGGGGTCATCTGTTAGCAAAGTTACATCGTATTGGATTGCCTTTCGAAGATATCTAGAAACCTATAATCGGTTACTCACACCGTGTGGGACATGTTGACCACAAATTGTCGCCCCATTCCTATCAGATATCCAGCGACTAAAGCCATTAGCGATCGGGGGATGAATACGCAACGTCTCCCGAACCACAGCATCTAGATAGGGTAACTTCAGCACACCCTGTATTTGTATGTCCTGTTTATTCGTAAATGCTGCCCGGATTTCGTCCTGTAATTTCTTATGGATATCCGGATGCGATAGAACCTGGTAGACGGCCGCAGTTGCTACTACCGATGAAGGCTCACTGCCAGCTAGGATAAGGATTGTAGCTTGTGCCTCAATAGTCTGGACTGTAAGGCCTTCCTTATTTGCTTGCTCCAAGAAATAATGCATAAAGTCGTGACGATCCGTGCTCATAGCCATGCGTTTACGAACCCGCTTTAACGAAGCCTCGTTATGTTTTTTCTGCATCTTGCGTGTCGAAGGCGGGATGAAAAGCGCAAACAAACGATTCAATGGCCAGAACTTATGGCATTGATGCAGAAGTGTTGTCACATAGAAATAATCAAGGACGAACCTAACCCAGTCATGAAAGACGCCTCTTTTGACACAGCCCATGTCTTCGCCGAAGCTAAAGTCGCTGTTGATGTCAAACATAAAAAACATAAACCATTCGCGGATATTTACCAGGCGTTTGCCAGTGCTATACTTCTCCAATTGTGTTATTAGTCGGTTGGCGTGTTCTTGCATCATAGGCTCCTGCTCAAGAAGTGCTCGATGAGAGAAGGCGCTGTTCAGCGAGCGCCGGATAGGGATTGCATCCGCATCACTAACGAGTGTGATGGTATCCTTACCAAGTAGCATCTCATTGAAGAACTGGGGATCCTTGGGTAAATTCGCTCGGCCTCCTCCATTTTTCTTGTATCCGTATATGTCGGTCCAGGCCTTTGGTTCGATATACGAGAGCGTCCCAGGCGCCACACGAACAGTTTCTCCGAACTTGGCGTGAGCAGCTTTAATATATTCTTGGCTTGTACCAAGTAGTGAGACAACTGCCAGTGGGACGTCCGAGATAACGAGGTAGAGCGGACCTGGGTACGATGCCAGTGGATGAAAGAAGACATTGTAAACCAGTTTAGCTACGGCGAGAACGACACACTGGAATGCGAACCTGAGTTAGAATAATTGTACAAAGGTAGTTAATTTTAGATGATGGGAGATCAATTAGGAAGTGGATTACCAACCGAGATCAGCAAATACGCGACTACCACCTTAGGAGTAAGTCCGTAGTGAGCCAAGACTTGACTGTATTCCATTTTGATTGAGGTTGTATAAGAAAAAGGGGGGGTAAAGATCCTACCCAGAATAAGGGGGAACTTTGTGATGAGCTGACTAACAGCGGACCAGTGAATTAACGTAGGATACTACTCTGAACTTAATATGATTCCAGAGTTATACAAATGCTAGCACCATCTCGATGAAAGCTGACGTGAGAAGGTGGCTGCAGTATATGTTTCGCAAGACTAGGATGGCACGCCTACCACAACGGTAGAAGTATTGTCTTTCCTTCTGCGTTCCATAACTCGCCGACTGAAATGGGAGGGTTATACCGCAGGCCAGCCTCCTCCAGAGGTAACTTGCCCATAATCCATAGAGACTTAAGCCCTGCATTTCGATATACTTAGGACCATACCCAAAGAATGATGGGCTATTCTCACACGAACGTCAGCATTGTCGAAACAACTTCCCATAGAAATGTTGAGTCTTCATAACAAGTTAATTATTATCTCAAGTTAATTTTTATCTGAGATAAGTCTATTCTATTGACCGCCGGACAGTCGTAACTCCGTGTATGTAAATAGAATATAATATTGTAGTTATTCGTGGGTTTCTTTCGTTACACACTCGATGCTGTGGTTCCACTGGAACTTTCTGCGCCCATTCAGTTGACGTGAGTGGATACAATGTAGGACTATGTCTGCGGTCAGTAGGATACACGAGCAGGAAGATTGTACCCCTTTATGATCCTCTGGTTGATAGATAGACCATACTCCATGCTATATGCTCACGTACCTTCGCCATTTCTCAACAAAGTTTTCCCGCTCTTTTTTTGCAATTTAAAGCTTATGAACTTTTCCAAGCAGATTTATCTTCAAGAGCTTTCCTACCAAGGTGCTAATGAGAGAATAAATCTATAAAACCCAACTAAACTGATTGGATTAAAATGGATTTCTTACAAGCCCCTCCTCGAAGCCTCGTCTTTGACCTTGGCGATGTCCTCTTTACATGGTCCGCCAACACGACAACATCAATCCCGGCTCAAAAACTGAGAGATATCCTCTCAACGCCTATCTGGTGCAGTTATGAGCGTGGCGAGATCAGCCGGGATGTTTGCTATGAGCTAAGTGCTCAACAATTCTCCCTCCCAGCATCCGAGATCGCTGAGGCATTTGCTCAGGCACGTGAATCTCTGCAGCCCGATCTTGCCATCGTATCGTTCCTTCGGGAACTGAAAAAGGACCCTAGCATCCATGTATATGCCATGTCAAATATTGGCAAGGAGGACTTCGAGGAAATTGCAACCAAAACGGACTGGGGAATTTTTGATCGAGTATTCACATCAGCAACAGCAGGAATGCGGAAGCCAGAGCTAAGGTTCTATCGTCACGTCCTGGACCACATAAACCTAGCTGGTAACCAAGTCGTTTTCATTGACGATAAGGAAGAGAATGTGAATGGTGCACAAGCTGTGGGTATAAGAGGATTCGTTTTCGGGAAGCTAACAGCTCATATGTTGCACGAGATGTTGAATAATCCAGTCGGGAAGGGTTGGAGATACCTTTTCCAAAATGCGAAGCAGTGTGACTCGATCACAGATGGCGGGGTCGTCTTCGCGGACAACTTCGCAAGATTACTAGTTGCAGATACGTTGAAAGACCGGTACGTCAGAAACTTCCAGGCGCTGGAAGGGAATGCTGGACAGGACGGTAGCTAAATATCATGCTATTAGTTCACTCGTGGATCTTAGTTGGGGATCTAAGAAAACCTGGAACTTCTTCTCTGGTAAGAAACTTTCTCTACACGGTCGTCCATAGTGAGAGAATGGCTTATGATAGGGCATTATCAGGTAAGCCAGTACTTATCCCAGAAGGCATCTTTCCCGACGACCTAGACACCACAGCCCTCGCGCTGAGAGTTCTTCAGCCGTCACCAACCGAAGTTACTTCTTCTATTCTGGACATGATGGCGGAATACGTCAGGGAAGATGGGAGCTTCCAGGTAAGTTATCATATGCCGACGTGGCTAACTAGTCAGTGACGAGAGTTCTTTTGCTAAAAACAGTAAAATAGACGTATTTTGATCGTAGTAAGGATCGGGTTGATCCTATAGTCAGCGCAAATATCCTCGCTTGCTTTTACTATTATAATCGCGGTCACGAACTTGGGCGTACCCTTGATTATGTCCGCTTGACGCTCTTGAATCGCTCTTATATTCAGGGAACTCGATATTACTCTTCCCCAGACTGCTGTTTGGGATTCATCGGACGCCTCCTACGGTCGTCGAGCGACGATCACCTTCAGGCAACGCTTGGTTCGTTGTTGGAGTCGCGAGTCCGCGAACGCCTTGGCCTGGGGGGCAGCGCATTGGACCTGGCCATGCGAATAATCACATGTACCCAGCTGGGAGTTCAATGCGAACGTGATCGTCGCGCTTTGCTGGACTTACAATGTGATGATGGGAGTTGGGAAGGTGGTTGGCTATATCAATATGGGAGATCTGGGGTAAAGATCGGGAATCGCGCTGTTACTACAGCAATGGCCATTGCAGCACTTTCATCTTGAGATGCTATTCTATAGAGTGGTGGTTTTGGTGGTTTTAATGCTTTTGATGCTTTTGGTAAGAGAAGTAAAGTTGAAGTCGGCATGTAGAAAATAGAATCGTTAATAGCGGATTTACGTCGGTTGATTACATCATGTACAATACCTAGGTACCTTAGCTCCCGGGCGTTCCAAGCATTCGAAGAAACCCGGGACTTGTAGACTCCACTTTTCCGCGCTTATGCATCCCGAGTGCATTAGGCGCCCACCTGGGCGCTGTCAAGTAGAAATACTCTAGGTTAGTACGTTATCATCCACTATCACTATTAGGGTCCCTTGTATTCGGTACATCCCAGCATATGCACATCATTCTGGAATCTTCGCCTGACAAATTGGCGCTTATGCACAAACAGCTACCCCCAATCACTCCGGTCACTCAGGGTCCTATTAGGCTACGCGTACTGTGTAGCACATTATTATCTTGTGACGGAAGCAATGAGATAGGAAATAACCTTGAGTGAGGTAACAAGGAACAGCCTATAGAAGCAAACCTGGGCAGCAGCTATCAAATTCAATAAGGCTGAAACTGTCGAAACAGATGGAAACACCGGACGAAGGCATCTCGTTTAACTAATTCTTTTTTAAACATACCTTATGTACAATCACCTGGTCGATTCTCTTGATACCAACTCATTTCATTTCCTTATCTTCTACCTAATTAACACTCACTAACTACTACCTCTCAATTGCCTTACAATCTATACCTTAGTATTTTATCATCCATCTTCTCTCCTATACGAACAAGTCTAAATACCTACCTACGTCTTGATACACTCGAGCTTACTTCGATCGCATACCTAATCAACTACCTACCTAACTATAAGGACTGCTAATTGTGTATCTCTTATTCGCAGTCCTACAAGAGTACACCTGTCACTTTGCAACTTTGCAACAAAGAAGCCCTCGTCTACATTTTTCCGCTCGCCAGGATTATCATTGACAATACAATACAATACACTACACTACAACACAATATCCACATTTTGCTTGAGTCCGAAGCTTCGAACACTTCGAGACACCAAGACGCCAGAACACCAAGACACCAAGACACCGAAACACCAACGAAACCTACTTAATCCTCCCGAACAAATTTACTGGTGAATACTAGCAGCAATGGGGAAGGACGTGGAAAAGTCCACTAAGCTAAAGGAAGATGGAAACCACCACTTCCAGTCCGGCGACTATATAGGGGCTGAAAGCCTCTACTCCAAAGCGTGAGTTACGAAAGGCGCATACTCCATTGTGCGCCCTCAAAAGCTAATTGTTCCTCGGATCTTTACAGCATCATCGCCGACGATACGAACCCTTCTTTATACACGAACCGTGCTATGGCACGTATTCGACTTGGACTTTACGAATCGGCCATCGCAGACTGCAACGAGTGTCTCAAACTGAGCGGAAGCAAAGGTAATCTAAAAGCTTACTTTGTCCTTTCCCAGTGCCAACTGTCTATACACGACTACGACGCCGCTCTCGAGAGCGCTCTACAAGCCCATCGCTTGTGCGTCGAGACCAACGACAAGTCGCTGGGCCCCGTCACCAACCAGGTCCTACGCTGTAAGAAAGAGCGTTGGGAAGAGATGGAGAAGCAGAGGGCCCGCGAGGGACAAGAGCTGGAGAGGGAAGTAATTGGCTTGATGGAGCGCGAACGGGATGATATGATAGGGTCGTGCGACAACGATTTCGATAGAGACCAAGTCAAACAGGAGTGGGACCACAAGATTGAAGTATTACGGTCGACATTTGAGAAGTCTAGGGCCGCATCGGAGAAGAAACGGGAGGTCCCTGATTGGGTAATTGATGACATCAGTTTCGGCATCATGGTCGATCCAGTGATTGTAAGTATCACGAACTATTGGGAAACTTTCCAGTGGTGTTACTAACCAGGGCCGATAGACCAAGACGGGCAAGTCATACGAGAGAGCGTCTATCATGGAGCATCTCCGAAGGCATCCCACCGATCCTCTGACCAGAGAGCCACTACACCCTAGCGAGTTACGGCCAAACCTCCAACTTAAGGAGGCTTGCCAAGAGTTCCTGGATCAGAACGGATGGGCAGTTGACTGGTAAACGGGCCATTGCCAGCAATGTATGGTGGCGCTTGGGACTATTCAACTGTAGAATGCATCGATGCAATGATGCAAGGGAGAGTGTTATGGTGCAGGCCGGCGTTTGGATTTAGCAAGTTCTGCATTGGACGGCGTTTTCTATTCTTTTTTTTTTTTTTCTCCTTTTCCGGTCTGGTCCAGTTACGACATTGTAGGATACCCGGCATTTGTAGGGGGGAATGAATATTCGAGGTTATGGTTATGGTTATGGTTATGGTTAACGAGCAACGAATAACTAAGTCAAAGTTGAAACTTTATATTAATAACATAACATTACTTATTATAAATATCACAGCTACTGTAAAGTAAATATGAGCCGTCAAATTGAAGATGATGGAACCGCTGTGATAAATCTCTCACTTCAATTTATAAGGAACTCATTAACAGCAAATATTTGTGAAAATCGCCAGTGAACCATTATAGAGTAAAACAATCCAACTCTGAAAGCCGTTATGGCGACTAGGTTAGTTATAAGCTGTCTTGGCTTACTATAAAGACTTAGGTAGGGATATGTCTCCGATGCAAGCCGATACGAAAGGGTGGAGATGATACTCCAACACTTCAATACAAGGACATGGAAATATTGAAGGAATATGCACCTTAACTTTAGATATTTATAACTTACCTGGAGTGCATATAGAAAGATCTGCTGACTTCAGCTGGGTTATACCAACTTAACCCCCCTCTTACAAGCTTCACTCCAAGCCGAAGCCAAGACCGAACCCCGTCGACATTACCTCTCTGCCCCTCTAGGTAGTCTTTATCCTTTTATCCCATACCCATTCTATTCTCTCGCCTTGGTTTTGTCTTGTTTCATCTCATTTCTCATATCCACAATGACGATCATATACCACTCCGAAGAGGGACAGAAAGCGACAATGCAAACTGTAATGCCCACTCCTCCAGCTCAGGTTCCCTTCGGCGCCGCCTTCCGCAAGGCGTACTTCGCCTTCGACCCGAATTACACGCCGCTGAATCACGGCTCATACGGGACTATCCCGGTGTCGGTGCGGCGCGCCCACGACGTTTTCCGCGCCGAAGCCGACGCTGCTCCGGACCCGTTCATCGCCCTTGAGTTCCACGACCGGCTGGTCCCGCATCGTGCCCTCACCGCTCAGGCTCTTAACTGTTCCAATGTGGACGAGATCGTGTTCGTGCCTAATGCTACGACGGGCTCGGACACGGTGCTTAAGAACCTCGATTGGAAGGAAGGGGACGTGATCCTTTGCTACGAGCGCATTTACGATTCTCTTGGTCGGGGCATCTCTTGGATCGAGGAAACGCATGTGGTCAAGGTGCATGTCGTGCGTGTCGCGTGGCCGGTGTCCGATGACGAGCTTGTGCGGGCTATGGTTGATGCGGCGCGAAGTATCAATGCGGAGCCGGGGCAGAGGGTGAGGCTTGCCGTCATAGACACAGTTGTAAGCATGCCCGGATTCCGAGTGCCGTTTGAACGGCTGGTGCCTGCGCTTCAGGCCGAGGGGGCACTGGTCTTAGTAGATGGCGCGCATGGCATCGGACACGTCGATATCGACCTCTCGGCCCTGAATCCGGACTTCCTCGTTACGAATCTGCACAAGTGGTTTTTCGTACCACGGGGGTGTGCGGCGTTTTATGTTCCTGTTAGGAACCAACATCTAATTAGGACAACATTACCGACGAGTCACAAGTTTAGGCCGCGGAAAGAATTGGGTTCCCAACGGTTAAAAGATGAGGAAGAAGCACGTCTGTTTGCGGAGATGTTTGATTTTACCGGTATGTTTGCTTCGCGAGTCAGGGAGTAAAGTCCTAAGTAGAGATCCGTGGGTATTGATTATTTTTTTTAACCATCCATGTAGGCACGGACGACACTACCGCTTGGCTTTGTGTTCAGGGTAAGTAACATAACTATCCTATTTCTAAACTTCATGCCTTGGCTTGCCCATGGCACTGAGATGCCTAAAATAAATCTTTTCAATTTCAGAAGTTTACTGATTCACCCTCTGCATAGCCGCTATTGACTTCCGCGACAAAGTTTGCGGCGGCGATGCTGCTATCAAGAAATACTGCCACGAGGTAGCGCAGCGCAGTGCTGAGGCTGCTGCAGAAATTCTAGGCACTTCTATTATGGACACTCCTGGATCCTGCATGCGAAACTGTTTTTTTGCTAATGTGAGGCTGCCACTCGAGCTGGGCACCGATGGTCCCGGCAAGGTTGATCCAGCGCACGCGGGGAAGGTCTGCGATTGGTTCAAAGAGACGGGAAGCCGCGAGAGTGGAATATACTTTCAGACGGAATTCTACAGAGATGTCTGGTGGTGGCGCATAAGCGGCATGGTTTACGTTGATGTGGACGACTTTATAAGGGGTGCCAAGGTGTTAAAGGCGCTTTGCGCAAGAGTAAGGAACGGTGAGCACGTTAAGGGGTAGCTTATAATTTTAGACTATAGAAAGAGAAGTTCTAGAGAGACTGGAGCATTTTTGAAAAGATCAAACTAAATTATTTGGATGCAAATGGATCAACCTTTTAATATCTCATCCAACTTACTGATGCTAAATTGTATGGCTTCTGAAAGAACCGATAGTCGAGAAATAGGATAAGTTGGTGATATATATAATTAGTTCAAGAGGAGATATTGAACTCGAAACTGAACACTTCGACGGCGCAACCGGACCAAAGATATATTGCACAACTTACCGCTACGAGAGCAATATTTAAGAAAGGAAGGAATTAATAGCCCTCGACCTTGGCGGCACTTCTCAACTTACGCTCCCAGAGTGACGCCGCGAAGACCCAAACCGCCACACTAAAGTACATCATGACTCTTAGTTGCATGTTGAAACCATCGGCAAAGACTTGGCGAACTGCATCGCGGGTTGTATCCGGCAGTGTATTGATATGTTGCACAGAGTCCGATATTTGCTTAATATCCGCCGGGCTAAGGAGGGCGGGCAGCGCAGAGGCCAGGTGGTTGTTGAGGACTGTTGAGCTGCTCAAGAGTTATTAAACCGCTTTCAGTTGATTCCGCGCAGATTTCATACCTGATGGCCAATCCTATTGTTCCTCCAAGTACTCGTATCTGGGTAATTGCCCCCATAGCGACGGCTATTGTATGGGAAGTTAGCCTATACAGCTTTAGAAGCGATTGCTAGTGACTTACCCATATCAGATCGTGATACCACCATTGGTGTATATATCAGCAAGGAAACAAGGCCCATCCCAAACCCAAAGCCCATTATTACCTCGTATCCGTACATGGCGCTTCCACTTTTGAACTTAACTGAACTTGCGAGTCCAATTCCCAATAGCTGCATGGATGCTCCAAATAGAAGTATATAAAAGGGGGGCACTTTTAACCTCGTTGCGAGCTGCCCAGCAACAATTGTAGCAACAGGAGAGGCAAGGAGAAGAGGCAGTAGGTGTGTACCAGCTTCAAACGGACTGAGTCCATCAACGGCTTGAAAGCGTTGGGGAAGATTGATTATCGCGGTCATAAAGGGGGGTCCTGTGCAAAAGGCAATTCTTAATCATGTTAGAAAAAGGAGACAACCCCCGAAATCAAAGTGGTCTTCTTACATGATAAGAGCGCTGACCAAGCGACTCTTCATTAACCGAAGAGGGAAGATAGGTTCTTGTGCGGCTCTGGGTCGATCCACAACCTTCTCCCATCCGAGAAACCCGATAAAAAGGACACCACCGACGATTATGGTGCTTAGAATTACGGGGCTTTGCCAGCTATATCGAGATCCTGCTTCTTCGAAAGCGAACACGATCAGGGCGGACGAAAACAGTAACAACACAGCCCCAATAACATCGAGTCGACGAAGCGATGCCCGCGATATCTTGCTATAGAAGTTTATCAAGCTTGTCGAATCGTCGATATTCGGAAATTTAGCGGGCATGACGAAGGCGATTAGGCCAGTCGCTATTACTCCGGCTGGGGCACTATTCCCAGTATTAGCCACTCTTAAGGTTTCTTAACTCTAGATTAGGGCGTATTTACTTTAAAAGAAAGACCCAGCGCCAGGACGAATGGTTGTTGATGGCACCGCCGAGTATAGGACCAAGGACGGAACTGAGGACGGAGACCAGGGAGACGATCGCGATAATATTCCCCCATTTCTCGGGCGGAACTAGTTCGGGTTGGATACATGTCACCATCGCATAGATCCCAGAACCACCAATTCCCTGTAGTGCCCGGAAGACAATCCTATGTAAAGTTTAGTCACATTCATCTTATCACATCGCAACGCTGTTGGTTGAGACTGGTATACACACAACTGGGTCATGTTCGATATTGAGCCACAGACGATCGAGAAAACGGTGAAGAACGTTATTGCAACCAAGATTAATAGCTTCCGCCCTAGTATATCGCTGAACTTGGCATATATGACCAGAAAGCCTATGAATTAGGGGGTTAACGAAGTGACTTGTATGTCTCCATACGAAGCTATAGTCTTACCCGTATACGTAATAAGATAAGAGGTGACTACCCAATCTCTCTGCTCAAAGTCGCCCAAGGCATTCGTAATGGAAATGAGCGATGTACTGACTATTGTCGTTTCTAACGTCGATAGGAATAGAGATAGGCATAAGCTAGGCAGGCTTTGTTAGGAGGGGACTCTAGATGTGATAATTGTGTGTTTGGGTCATACGCGGATATCATGATGTATAATCTCCATCCTTCCATGTATCTTTGAGGAGCCTCCGAAGGAATTTCCGAGGTGGTTTGACCATCATTTTGGGTGCTGACGTTTTGAGGCTCTTTTGACTTTGTGGGGCTAAGCAGGATGCCGCCATCTTCAACATGGCTGCCGTTCGTATTCGTGGGCGGCCTTCCGTGTTCTTGGATTTCCGGAATGGAAGCCATTTGTTAATTTTTTTTTTCGAACTCTAGAAGATAGAGAGGCCGAAAGACTACCACTACGACATAGCGCTTAATAAGAGCATTTTCCTAATCATTTCCAAGTATGGCGACGATAAGGACAGATTTCTTTGAACTTTTCGACTCTGTAAATCCGTAGACTACTATAACTGCGCCACAAAGCACGTGATTTATAATTGTTTCCAGTAGTTTGGGACGAGCCAGATGGGCTAAACGAGCTGAAGGTTTGCGCGTCCCGCCCTTGTAAGCGGCCTCTTCCTACCCCTGCATAGCTGTGGTTAGCATGAGATTCTAGACTTAAGGTTACAACCGGTTAAGGTTGTTGTTTGATTTAATAGTTAACAACTTAATAGCAAATCTATTAACTGGTAGTTAGTCTGTAAATTTAGTTTGCTACATGGACATTACCAATAAGTCTAAGATGCCATGAAACTCTTATAAATCTTCAGAACGATTCATTAACTAATCCACCATTTTTGTCTCGTTAACAGCTTCAGTAAAAGATGTCTCTTGGACACCACTGTAGCCATATTGCATCATTCGTGGCCTCGCAAGTCAATACATACCTACATAATAGTAAGACTCCGTATTTTAAGATGAAATTGTTCGGTAGGATCAAGACAATTAGGGGGCGTTGTCGTCAACAGCTAACACAGGAAAGTCCTATATGCGACGTCGGCATCTCTGCCCGAACTCTTTATTCGATAAGTTCGAGGCAATTAAAGCACCTAGTTCAACAACGGTATCAAGAATAGACATATTTTTCAGCCGTGCGTTAGGGGACCAGTCTGAGATGCTTGAGAGATAATTTACCTGGTAGCCCTGGATGTAGCCCCTGAAGTGCTCCGCCACGCTCCGCTTAACATCGTCAAGGCCATCGACTAAGTGGATTAGTGTGAACTCCTTAATGACTGGAGGTACTTTGTTAATAGACATTATCACCTACTGTATGAGAGGTAAGTATTATGCAGCGTGTGGTTATATGTATATGTAGTATGGATGTATGCATTTCGACTTTAATGGTATTGTTACGAATAGAAATTTCTAGAGGCGCAATGCATTCAAGAAAGAATTAATAAGTTCGTATTCACTGACTTAAAAAAAAAAAAAAAATAGAACACGGTTCGGGATAAGGTAGTACAAAAAGTACACGTAATGTGTACCTAACGTATAAAGGTATCACATTCAATCCACACACAAGCTGCTTGGCTTAATGCTGTCTTACTTCTGGGAAACCGCGCATGTGCTACCCCGCCTTTGTACTCCATGAACCCTCTATAAAATGAACCAGATTCTACTAATGAACTAACTGCCTTACTTATTAGAGATACCTTATCGTTAATAAGGGGTGCCCCATAGCGCCAAAACGCCAACACTACAGCACCTGCAGCAGTTAGAGAATCAGACAAAACCCCTCCATAAATTCTATGTACAACCCCTAAAAATAAGGGTACTTACCTTCTGTCGTATCAGTCACCTTGTCGTAGGTACGCTAAAGATTGAATTATTACCTACTGCGGCGAAACAGTTTCCTCCCCCTCTCAGAGAACCCCCCCAGGCAGGTCCGCGCAGAAAAGCCCATGAACCGAAACATTGGCCTGGTCAACTTCAGATCTTTGACCTTTTCCAATTGATTGATGATCAACCCAACTCAGAAAAAAAAGTCCGTCCTAAGTTAGAAAATTCGACATTACCTATTGCTTCTTCCTCAGCCACCTTTTTTTTATTCCTTCTTTCTTCCCCCCCCCCCCCTTTTTTTTATTTTTACTTTTAACCTTTTCCCTATCTGCCCGCATTTCTATCTTCTCCATCAGTTATCGGTCATCAATCATTAGCCATCATTATCGTAACCGCCGATAAGGAAACGCCCTCCCCCCTTCGATACCTAAATACCTAAATACCTGAATATCTATCTCCTCTTTTACAAACTCGACTTGTCTCCGACCTTTTTTTTTTGTTGCGCGATCCTTCACCGACTTCCTCCTATTCCTCCTACTTGACGTCTATTTTTACAAACCCGTCATAAGGGGAACCGTTGGAAAATGTCGTGGAAGCTTACCAAGAGTAAGTGTTTTAATTACAAAGCTTCGATCCTAGAGTAGTTTCGTTTCTTCGTTTCTTCGCTTTAGATGCACGACGATCGTACGCGGTTTTGCTAACACGATGTCTCATCAGAGTTAAAGGATACCCATCTGGGTCCCCTTGCGAATACCTTCTCCCGAAATCCTTCCACGTCTACGATCACGGAAAAGGATGAAAAGAGTCCCATCCCAACATCCGCCACACCTACTCCCAGTGACAATGCCATCGGTTTGTAACCAATGCGTACTATGCTTCGGTGAAAAAGAGTTGCTCACATATCCTACCTACAGCTGCTTCGGAACACATGGTACAAGAACCTGTCGTAAAACCTCCGAAACCCGGTATTCTCGTCGTAACTCTCCACGAAGGCCAGAATTTTGCTCTTCCCGAACAGCATCGCAACGCATTCTCTCAACATGGCCAAGGCTCCATGTCAACAGGGAATGCCCTTACGTCTAGTTCCGTACGACCAGGATCGTCCCAACGAGGGGTAGCAGGTTCCTACTCGAACGGCAGACCCCAAACATCGGCAGGGGGTTTCACCGGTATACCTTCTAACCACGGTCGGATTTCTAGCAAATATCTGCCGTACGCATTGTTGGATTTTGATAAGGTCCAGGTTTTTGTCAACTCGGTCTCCGGTAACCCGGAAAACCCCTTGTGGGCTGGCGATAACACCCAGTACAAGTTTGATGTGTCTCGAGTGACGGAGTTAAATGTACATTTATATATGCGTAACCCTACCGCGCCGCCCGGGTCCGGTCGTAGCCAAGATATTTTCCTAGGTGTCGTACGAATTAACCCTAGGTTCGAAGAGAAGCGAACCTTCGTCGAAGATCCCAAGGCTAGCAAGAAGGATCGCGAGAAGGCCGCGGCCGAATTCCAGAGCCGAGAACGTGAGTTAGGGCACAGTGGCGTCGATTGGGTTGACGTGCAATATGGTTCCGGTCGACTCAAAATCGGCGTGGAATATGTTGAGAACCGGGCGGGCAAGCTTAAGATCGAGGACTTCGAGCTGCTTAAGGTAGTTGGCAAGGGTAGCTTTGGCAAGGTCATGCAAGTCCGCAAGAAGGATACCAATCGAATCTACGCGCTCAAGACGATTCGTAAAGCCCACATCATCTCGAGATCCGAAGTCGCCCATACTCTAGCCGAAAGATCTGTGCTGGCACAGATTAACAATCCCTTTATCGTCCCTCTCAAGTTCACCTTCCAGTCGCCCGAGAAGCTTTACTTTGTCTTAGCTTTTGTCAATGGTGGAGAGCTGTTCCATCATCTCCAGAAGGAACAGAGATTCGATGTCAACAGGGCACGGTTCTACACGGCCGAGCTACTCTGCGCCCTAGAGTGTCTACACGGGTTCAATGTTATCTACAGAGACTTGAAACCCGAAAACATTCTACTAGATTACCAAGGTCATATCGCTCTTTGCGATTTCGGTCTTTGCAAGCTAGATATGAAGGACGAAGACAGAACTAATACGTTCTGTGGCACGCCCGAGTACCTAGCACCTGAGCTTCTTATGGGGAAGGGCTATAATAAAACTGTGGACTGGTGGACATTAGGAGTTCTACTCTACGAAATGCTTACGGGTCTCCCGCCATTCTACGACGAGAATACTAACGAGATGTACCGCAAGATTTTGTCGGAGCCCTTACACTTCCCCAGTGCAGATGTTGTGCCTCCTGCGGCCAAAGACCTACTCTCCAAGCTCCTCAACCGCAACCCAGAAGAGCGTTTGGGGGCTGCTGGCAGCGCCGAAATTAAGGCTCATCCGTTCTTCCACGCCATCGACTGGCGTAAGCTGCTGCAACGCAAATATGAGCCCACTTTCAAGCCCAGTGTTGTAAGTTTCCCCAGAGCCTGTACTTTTTTATGATGAAGAACGTTTTACTAAATTTCAACCTAGGCCGATGCTCTCGACACAAAGAATTTCGACCCCGAATTTACTTCGGAAGCCCCGCAAGACTCGTATGTCGAGGGACCAGTATTGTCAGAGACGATGCAAAATCAGTTTGCTGGTTTCAGTTACAACCGACCAATCGCAGGACTTGGCGACGCTGGCGGCAGCGTTAAGGACCCGTCGTTCGTTGGCAGTATCCAAGATAGGCGATAAGCATGCGACCATGTTTTCACGTATGCGCCCCCCCCTAGGCTAAGGCGATACAACAACAAGATACGACCGGGATTCACGACTGGGAGATTGACTTACAAGATGGAAATAGGTAGAGAGGTAGGAGCATACGAGTCGCGGTGTAGTTTGTAACTGGAAACACTGGATGTGAGATTAAACACATGTGGTGAGGTGTGGTGAGGGTGTGGTGCGTTGTGTTACTGTTGCTTATTGCTGTTGCGCGATATATTACCGGATTCTGGACCAGCCTAGAAGCACTTTTCATATTGGAGTTTGGCATGAGTTATTGACGATGCCTCCGAGTTTGCACTTTCTGGGATCTCAAAAAGGAGACGACAACTCTGTAGATAGAAGAGATTGAGGCCAAGAAAAAGACGCCCATTGCCAATATGGTCATCGTATTATTTCCAATATATATCATGCGGCTTGGTGAAGTAAAATAGGTACCTACCTACCTATCCATGTCATTTCTCATATCTGCTTTTCGTACTGCCAGAGAATATCGGATCTTTCTTTTTTAACCGAGGCTTACTATTACTTTATGTCTTGGTTAAGAAAGGCCGCTCTCCTATTAGGTATCGTATGTATCACTACTACATAAAGTATAAAGATACGATCAAAAGTATTAATTCATTGCCTACCTACCTCTAGTGACGGGGCCTCAGTTAGGTACGTGGAAACCATACTGCCTTCCATGTATCGGAGCTAACCGGTACTTTATACGTACCTATCTAATAGGTCCGATAGCACCGACTTTATAAGGGGGTGCCTGACTGATATAACTAAGAGAATACCTAGCTAAAGCGTCGAGTTTCCCGGACCCGCCTCACGTGGTTACACAGGATAGGTAACTTTTCATAAAGGCCGAGTACATCCGCCGTACTTTCATGCGCGAAATAGGTACATACATTCATGCCATACATAACAGAGCTACCCAATACTACCATTCCGTAGCTACCCGGTCCATACCATAAGCATCACGTCACTAGCGCGGGGTAGATGGGATGATTTTGTTACCGTGTAAATATTTAACTTAATGTTTATTAAAAGTTTTAATTATAATATTAAGTTTTAATGGATTTAATAAACCGTTAATTCACCGTAATTTTATCATTAAAAATTTTAAATGTTTTAAATATTATAATTTTTTAAATAATAATTTATAAATAAATTATTATAAATTATTTAAAAATATTTTAAATATTTATATTTTTAAATTTTTAAAATATAAAAATTAATTAAAATTTTTAAACGTTTAAATTAATTTTAAACGTTTATAAAAATTCATAAAAATTAATAAAAAAACGATAAAAAAAAATATAAAATACGTATATTATATTAAACAAATAAACGAATGTAATTAAAAATAATAAAAATACGAAATTATTTTTAAAATTTTACAATTTTACGATTATTATAAAATTACGAAAAAAATTACGAAATTATAAAATTATAATAATTTTTAATTTTTAATTTTTAATTAATTAATTAATTAATTAAAAAATTAATTAAAAATTTAAAAATTTAAAAATTTAAAAATTTAAAAAAAAAAAAATAAATTATTATTAAAAAAAAAAAATTTTTTTATATAAATAATTTCGAAAATTTTATATATAAATAATTAAATTTTTTATTAAATTTTTTATTATCGACGAAAATAATTTATTTTAATAAATTTAAATTTCATTAACTATTTACGGTGGTTACGTTATCGGACCATTAATTCGTATATTCGTATTTATAAAGCACGATAAATGTAATTAATTAAATAAAATTTAAAATTAAATTAAAAAAAAAAAAGTTTTATTAATATATTTTTATTAAAAATTTAAAAAATTTTATAATAATATATAAATGATATATAATTATTTAATAATAACATTAAATATAATTTTTATTTTATTATTTAAAATTAAATAAATTATTTTCGAATTTTTATATTTTTTTTTTTAATTAAATACGATGTTTCGTTATTATATTATAAATTTAAACGTAAAAACCGTGGAAAATACGTATTTATATTTTATTAAAAAATTTTATATAATTTTATAATAATGTTTAAAAATTATTAATTTTTTATTATTTAAAATTAAATATATAATTTTCGAATTTATATATTTTTTTTTTTAATTAAATATAATATTACGTTATTATATTATAAATTTTAACGTAAAAAAACGAAAAAAAAAAACGTGGAAAATATGCGTTTATATTTTTTTAAAAAATTTTATATAATTTTATATATATTTTTATAAATATATTGGAAAATTATTAATATTTTATTATTATAAAATAAAATAATAATTTATTATTATTTTTAATTTTTTTTTAAATTTTATACGGTTTTACGTTGTTAAATAATAAATTAAAAAAATTATGGTTTTTCGTTAAAAATACGGTTATTTTTAAAGCGCGATTTTTTAAAACGTAATCGTAATTATTATTATTTATTTCAACGTAAAAAAAAAAAATTATTACGTAACGTTTTTTTCAAATATTAATAATTATTTTAATATATCATTTATTTATTATAATATTTTATTTAATAAATTTAATTAATTTAATTGATATTAATTGTTTTTTAATGAAAAAGAAATTAATATTATGTAATTTAATTTTAAACCACATGTGCGTTTGATTTTTTTATTTTTTTTAAAATATTTAATTAATTAAAAACGTTTATAATAAATGAAATATAAAAAATCGAACGTAAAATGTAATTTAAATTCGTTAAAATAAAAAATAATAGGATTTACGGGAAAATTTAAACGTATAAATGTTTAAATTATTTAAATTATTTAAATTATTATAATAATTATTATAATTATATATTTTAAAATTTTTTAAACATTTAAATAAAATTAATTATTAAAAATGTAATAATTATTAATAATTATTAACATTTATAATTTTAAATATTTATATGAAAAAATTATAAAAAAACGGTTTATTATTTTTAAATTATTTATTATTCTTAACGGGATTTAATACTGTAGTTAATACACATGTATTGAGGAAAAGTCGCGTTAGGTACCTATGTAGCACATGGTGAGGTTAGGTACTAGGAGGTAACTATTCTAGTACGTTAGGAGCAAAGAATTTAGATTTGAGTTGGGATGGAAGCTTCCAAGAAATGTCAAAATGTCGCTCACTCATCCCACTTTTTTAAACCCCACCACTACATATACAATACCTTACTTCTCTCCTTCTCCTAACAGTAACAAACACTTACAAAAGTTGATGATTACCTACCTAGCCTTCTTTTTATCAACTATTTACATATATACGGAATTCGTCTGAATTAGCAGCTCGGTAACTTTTTGCGAACCCTTGAGAGACGCATAAGTTATTTAAATCTCCCGATGTAAGTGAAACAACATTGTAACAATTGAAGCTTCTACGTGTTTGTTGCCCCGCCGTCTGCATTACTGCATCATCGAATTTACAGCATTTCTTCACCCCGCGCTGTTCATCCCATCCCGTCTCTCTATATAATCCACGCAATACCGTACAACCAATTTTACTTCTACTTATTTTTCTATAATCTTTATCATTCAGCCTCGAGAAATTACGTTATAAAGGCAATTTACTAACCTCGGACTTGCTTGACACAGCTAAGCACTAATATACCCTCGTTTCATCTCCCAGTCTACGGACACGGACATCCCCTCAACCCAAGATGCCTCAAGCAGTTTCTTTGCCCACTTGGGCCTCCCTAGAAAACCACTACAAGACCATAGGCAAGACCTTTGTCTTAAAGGAAGCTTTCGCCTCTGATCCTTCCCGTTTCGACAAGTTCAGCAAAACTTTCCACAACAGCGCCTCTGGCACGGATATCCTGTTTGATTTCAGCAAGAACCTTATTACCGAAGAGACGATCAACCTATTAGTAAAGCTCGCAGAAGAGGCTGGCCTCGAGAAGAAGCGCGATGCTATGTTTGCTGGTGAGAAGATTAACTTCACCGAGAACCGAGCTGTCTACCATACCGCATTGCGCAATGTGGGCGGCTGGGAGATGAAGGTAGACGGACAGGATGTCATGAACGTCAAGGGCGGCGTAAACGACGTCCTACAGCACATGAAGGAGTTCTCCGAGCAGGTCAGGAGCGGCGAGTGGAAGGGATACACAGGCAAGAAGCTAACTACCATTATCAACATTGGTATTGGTGGTTCTGATCTGTAAGTACCATTCTTGAGCTGATTATAGCTACGAGCTTCCTACGATGATACATAACTTTCTAACAACCTGCCAGCGGTCCCGTTATGGTTACCGAAGCTCTAAAGCACTATGGTGCTAAAGACATGACGCTTCACTTCGTCTCCAACATTGACGGCACTCACATGGCCGAAGCCCTCGCTAACTCCGACCCTGAGACTACTCTCTTCCTGGTCGCCTCCAAGACTTTCACCACCGCCGAGACCACAACGAACGCAAACACCGCAAAGTCGTGGTTCCTCGAGAAGACCGGTGGCAAGGGCGAAATTGCGAAGCACTTCGTTGCTCTATCTACTAACGAGGCTGAAGTAACTAAATTCGGAATCGACAGCAAGAACATGTTCGGCTTCGAGAGTTGGGTTGGTGGCCGATATTCGGTCTGGAGTGCCATTGGCCTTAGTGTCGCTCTATATATCGGCTACGACAACTTCCACAAGTTCCTAGCTGGTGCGCACGCAATGGACAAGCACTTCCGAGAAACGCCTCTCAAGGACAACATCCCCGTTCTTGGTGGCCTGTTGAGTGTTTGGTATAGCGACTTCTTTGCCGCACAAACACACTTGGTTGCTCCGTAAGTTTTTTGAGTTAATTTTCTTCAAGTGGTTATCCCTATTGACTAACAATAACGTAGCTTCGACCAATACTTGCACCGCTTCCCTGCTTATCTGCAGCAACTTTCTATGGAATCGAACGGCAAGACCATCACCTCGGACGGGTCACCCGCCAAGTACACCACCGGTCCCATCCTCTTCGGCGAGCCTTGCACCAACGCCCAACACTCATTCTTCCAACTTGTCCACCAAGGTACCAAGTTGATCCCTACCGATTTCATTCTCGCCGCCAAGTCCCACAACCCTATCTCAAACAACCTACACCAGAAGATGCTGGCATCCAACTACTTCGCGCAAGCAGAGGCGCTCATGATCGGCAAGACAGCCGAGCAGGTCAAGAGCGAAGGCACACCTGATGAGCTTGTACCCCACAAGGTATTCCTGGGCAACCGGCCCACTACAAGCATCTTGGTGGGCGGTGTAATTGGGCCCGCCGAATTGGGTGCTCTGATCGTCTACTATGAGCACTTAACCTTCACCGAGGGAGCAATCTGGGACATTAACTCCTTCGACCAGTGGGGTGTCGAACTGGGTAAGGTTCTTGCCAAGAAGATTCTCAAGGAGTTGGACGAGCCTGGTAACGGCGAAGGCCACGATGCTAGCACGGGTAGCCTCATCGGTGCTTTCAAGAAGTTTGCCAGCGCTTGAAGATTAGAATCGACTTGGCAGCCAGGGGACAAATCTAGGCTCTGAGTCATTTTTAGCAGGCGGTACGACGTGTTCAGGTAATACGCTGGGTTGGACCCTAAGACTGTCTCGTCCGGGTTGCTAGGAAAATAAAATAAGTCCCGATTAGGTAATGGACATAAATATCAAATAGGAAAACCATTTGAGATAATGAACTGACACTTCTTACCATCACTGGGTTTCAAATCTAAATTCAATAACGTACCTGGGCAACGATGCTAAGTGATCTGCTAAATATGAAGTGCTATGGAATAGATATCGCTACCTACATGACTTAATAATGATATCAACCTGTTCGATGTCGCATATAGAGCCACGTAGTAATTATTTACCTTAAATGGATATATAGGTAGTCACCTAAATCCCAGTCTTCAACTGAGAGTAGTTTATAGTCTACTCCTAGGTCCAAGAAGAAAGGCCTTTATAAAGACATCTTCGATATTTCTCAAGTTTTCACACCGGACAGTTTGGAGCCTTTTGGTAATTGGGATAATGCAGTCTATTATTGAACGTGCTTTTACAACATGAGATATAGAGTTTGCGGTTTTTATCTAACTAAAGCAAAGAGAAGAGAATGGGTAGTTTCATGGGAAAACTTCTCATGTCTTGTGAACCAGTTATGATGTGTATAGGTAATTATATGTCAAAAGGTAAATCAATGCACCCCATACCCTCGTTAATATAGTTTGAAAATCGCATAAACCAGCCATGATAACCATGTCATAACCTTGAGAAGACTGTATAACTTCTAAAACCACTAGGCACCTATTCTTTTAACTTAGCTCAAAGGCATACTCGTTTAATCCGATTTTGCGCCCATATGTAGTGTATTCACTATTACGGCTTGTAACGGTGTCACCAAAGCGTTTTTAATATTGCAACTGTTAAGGTTCCATAAGTACAATTATCATTACGCAAGGAAAGTAAGAGGGAACGGTAGGAGGTCACTCATCTATCTATCTTTATATACACTTCCCGGTGGTCTACCGGGGTCCACCGGGCCGTACCGTGACAGCAGCACTCTAGACTCTACCTAGATTTAGACATGTTAGTGATGTTATTTTGCTATTTAACTAAACCTAGATTACACTGACACTCTTATTAAACTTAGCTCCACCCTGTCCAATACTGGATAAGCATTGCCATGCAAACCTCATGCCCCATAACCAGAGGTCATATTTTATTTATATTATATAAATGTCCCAGAAACGTCTTACCTTGTTATTGTAGGATACAGATAAGTATTTAAATCAATTGGCAGGTTGTTATATTATTATTCAGGAACGATCTCTGAGCCTTCGTTAAATATCATCCCATGTTTTCTTTTACTAAAGATGGTGTTTGTAAGGGTTCGGGAGATAGCTATCAAACCGCTACACTACCAAAAGGTAGAACGTTGTCAACTCGAGGGGTTGACGTTGCTATCTCGACCTATAAGGACCGTACTGTGACAGTGTTGTTATGACACAAAAGGGCTATACGGTAACTAGATTGAAATATCATGAAGTCCGAAGTTCGGCCCAGTCGATGCCGATTTGCTAACCATTGGAGCCGAGACCGAAGCCACAGGCTATACTACTAATGGTGTACAATATCGTTTTGGGGTATTTCGCTAGGATAGGATCTTGTCCACCGAGGTTACATTATAAAATCTACCATAATAATAACCAGCGTCGTGCTTCTAGTTTATCTCCCTCGAGACCTGCCCATGCTCAATCTTTTACTATCAACGTACCAACTTTCATAGGATAGGAATATAGAGATCTTAAACTAGTGAGAAACATGGCAAGGCATCTTAGCCCACTAGATGTCTCCATTGAGAAAGCGTTGCACCCAACCGACGAAAACTCGAATGAGGAGAAGAAAGAATTAGAAGTTACCGAAGTTGTTGTATCCGATGAGGGTGGACCGCCGGATGGTGGATCGGTGGCATGGCTTCAAGTACTCGGTTCTTTTGCTCTGTACTTCAATCATTGGTCGGTGAACCCTACCTACAGACACCTTCAACCTATTTTCACCAGTTACCTAGAGCTAAATAGATCTACTTTAGGGGCACAATTAATACATTTGGAGTCTTTCAAACTTACTACGAGAATGAATTACTCCGGCATATGTCGCCTTCGGATATATCATGGATCGGATCCACTCAGTCTTTCTTGCTTCTGGGAGTTGGTGTGGTTAGCGGCCCGTTGTATGATGCAGGCTTCCTACGAAGTCTCCTTGTCCTCGGATCATTTTTGATGATTCTGGGTATGATGTTAACCAGCATCTGCACGGAATATTGGCAGGTAATGCTTGCTCAGGGTCTATGTGTCGGTGTAGGTGCGGGATGTCTGTTCGTTCCGTCGGTTGCCGTCATCCCAGAGTACTTCAACAAACGGAAACCACTTGCGATGGGTGTTGTTACGTGCGGCAGCAGTTTCGGTGGTGTAATATACGCCCTTATGTTCCAAGGCCTTTTGTCCCGTGTCGGTTTTGGATGGACAACTCGCATCATGGGCTTCACAATCTTTGTCACAACTGCGATACCTCTCCTGGTTCTTCGTAGGCGTACTTCTGCTAGCAAGGTTCGGTCACTAATCGACGCCTCGGCACTTCGGGAACCTCCATACATCATTTATTGCTTGAGTCTGGCTTTAAATAACGTAGCGTTCTTCGCGCCAATCTTTTACTTGCAAAGCTACTCCCTGCTTCATGGCCTAGAGGGCCAAACTGTTGCCCTATATCTAGTTGCCATACTTAACGCTGCCTCGGTTCTAGGCAGGTTGACTCCGTCTCTTATTGCCAACCGTATTGGTCCCGTCCACACCCTCTTCCTTAGCATATTCCTCACTGGTATCACGGTACTTGCTTGGACCAATACCACCTCTGGGATAGGGAATATCCTGTTCGCAATCGCCTACGGGTTCTTTACTGGTGGGATTGTGGCCTTACCGGCGGTGGTGCTCACCTCATTCACCACCGATCTCTCTCGTTTAGGAACTCGACTGGGCATGTCATCTATGTTAAACGGTGGAGCCTCACTTGTTGGAGCTCCTATTGCTGGTAAGATTCTTAATGCTACGGGGAGTTACCTTGGGGTCCAACTATTTTCTGGATTTTTGTTCATAGGGACGGCTATGCTTGTTAGTATGCTACGTTTTGCCATCACGGGAAAGACCTTCGTTGTTAAGGCTTAGGACTTCTGTACATAGTATTGTTTACATCTTCCATGTCTCATTACTCTCAGAACTGCCCTATCTGCCTTATGTACCTAGATACCTTGTAGGAAGAGCTTTTCAACCCATATGTTCGTAACTGGGGCCATGGTTAACCAATACACTGTCACTTGCCTAGGTAGAAGTTGGATTTATTCTCAAGATCCAAGGAACCAAGGAAAGAGCCTTAACCAGTATGATCTGTTGTGGTCAGGACACAACCATTATAGGAAAGAACTGTTGTTTTCACGACAATTAGTGTCTGTATCTCACCCGCGGGTCCTTTCCTCCCTCCTGGTTCTTTCTCTTTCTTCCCCTTCTGCTGCTTCTGCTCTTCTTCTTCTCTCCTTCCTTCTCTTTTTTCCCTTCTTCTTTTTTTTTTCCAACACATATATAAAGCACCCAATTCCCCCCCTCTTCTGATTTCTTCCCCCATCTATTTCTTCAACAAACCAATTATTCACCCTTATATTTCTTACCATTACATACAACAAGTGACCTAGGTAACTTGTCTTAGTACCTACCTCAATAATATTTTATCCCTCTTCAACACAGCAACTGCCAAAGTTCAAATACAGGATCTACAATTCTTTCTACCTTGCCCTCACCACCCCATGAATAACAAACGGGGTATTTCCATGGCAGAAACAGCTCATCTAAACATGTCCCTAATAAACCCTCAGTTAATGACGGAAGAAGTTATGCAGAATTAAAATTCGCAGAACCAATCTATCGACATGCTAACCGAGCATCCTTCGCTACCAGGCAGACAACATGCAGTGCGAAGCACAACCTACTGTACAACTCCTGGGGGAGTGTCCGGGGCATGACTTACATGTCGGAAGATATACATACTCCCGCATATATCAAATACTTCCAACACGTTTAGGTAGGCACCTCCTTTATTTTTTTCGACCCTATCTTGACTCCACAAACTGGCACTGACAATATCTGCCACAGATACAGCTTCCAATATCGCCAAAATTGGAACGGTCTCTCCAGTAGACCTACGTGCTGCTATAAGGCCCACAACTATCCGCCTTCCTATCGCGTTATTTATTTATTAACCTATTATTGCCTTACCTGACCACCAACCTATTGCTCAATGTATTGATCAAACTCGTGTAACGCACCATCTTGAGCAACTAGCCGATCGGTCATCACCGCACCTATTCACTATTCTATTCCCTGAAACCGAACCGTCTTATTCCGCAATGGGAAGCGGGACGGTTCACTCGCTGTTAGCATTGTCACTGGCGAACCCTAATGGAACGTCTTCTACATTCGACAGTTAGAAAACTATTGCAGGTGTTGTTGCATCACAGGTATGTGTATTCTGATATGAGCATCTCATTCTCTCTTAACTTTGACCGAACCTGAATATCTTATTCCTCGTCTGTCTCCGCACCTATTTTCCTCTTCTACCAATCTTCCCCCTTCCACTTGCTCTTGTCGTTTTTTGCCTACCTTCCTTATTCTCATCGCAGTATCACTTCAACTACTTACCTTTTAATTATACAGATGACATATCAACCTATTATCTATTGATATTACTCTTACGGGAAATAGCCGAAATTGATGCTCTGGCTCGCTTGATATGCAACGGTAAGGGTTGTCATCGTCGTCCAATATGGACGGCTTTAGGACAAAGCCTGGGAGTGATGGCGAGGGCGATGATGATGATGATGGGCGGCATTTGCGAACTTCGGGGCTTATCATGTATGCCCGGGTTTTCGTCTAGCACCCAATCTCCGCCCCACGGTGCCTCCGCCGAATATAGCACAGGGCGGAATCGATAACGCCGGAGCCTGCTGCCATCACCATTGGGATAGGGAAAGAACTAAGAGCGCGAGGTCCTTTCTTTTTTCCCTTCCTTCGACCACTTTCGATCCTCAGTGGCATCATGGTTTATGAAGCCCCTTGCCTTCTCTAACACTATTTCCCTCTCTACTGTTCCGAAATAACTCTAAGTAAAAAGGGCGTATCATAGAGTGGGCGAACAGCAACACTGTGAGAAGAGGCAATACCGTGGTGCAAAAGTAGCCGAACAAGACGTTTTGGGCAGAGACGACGCGGGCAAAATCACTAAATTATCTAGTACATCATCAGTCCTAGTAGACTGGATGATCGATTCGAGACGGAAATATGGAATCTCAACGACACGAAATTCCTTCTATTCCTTTATATTGAACCATAACCAACTTGAAGCGCTTCACCTAATAATCACATTTGGCAATATTATCTCCATAGCACGCTTTTATCGCCCCGGAACTTCCTGCGAAGAAGCGGAATCCCAAGCTTCCCGCCGATGGATAGCCGAAAGATGATATTTATGAGGCTCTTGTTTAACGAGGTACAGATAGGTGCTGATATACAAAGGCTGTGTGCTGTGGATATGGATACAAGACATTACAGAAAGCCGTGAGTCGCGATGGTTTTACTCCGATGACTCTGTAGTAGATAGGTACATACATATTATGAGATATTAGTCTCTTAGAGACATTATTGTAACCTCAAAACAAAACAAATAACCAATAGATTACCTAACTCAAGCTAAATCTTTATCGCGTATGATTTGTTTGACTATCTTTCAGATCCCACTGTGTAGGTACCTAGATATAGGGGGAATTGAAAAGTATCCTTCTTGTCCGATTGCAGTTATTGACAGATATCGTGACTTGGCACTCCTGAATTCCTCGGTGGAGTGCCCAATCACTTTAAGAATCTCGGGATAAATCGGCCCCACAGTGGATCCGTTTAGGTCGGGAGATGAGCCGGTGGCCGTCCCATGTTCCGAAAAAAGTAAGGCAAGCGGTCAGGTTTCAATCTCGAACAACAACAGCATGTTTTGACCATGTTATTCGGCAGAGAAATTCGTGGACCAAAAGGGAAAAAATGAGACTATCGTGGCGGTGCTCCGAGACGATATAAAAATTTCATCGGTCCTTTTTTCTCCATGGCCTGACGAGAGTTCAAAGTTACAAGCTTTAGTCCGTTTCGTCGGGGGTTAATGTAGCGAGTTAGCATGAGATAGGAAAGCGCCCAACGAAATAAATCCGATTCTTGCATAATCGGCCCGCCAACACCGGGAGAAATCGAGATCCAACCGAGCGGAAGAAGTGAAAAACTCACGATCATTTATTACACGAGCAAGGTTTAAGGAGACCTAGAATAAACCCCCCATGTGAAACGAGAGGTGAGAATTTAGGAGCAATGCCGGGTTGTCGTTGGGGCTAGCTCGGAATCCGACACAGTGCTTAGGGGTTATCGTGGGTTGTTCACCCCGAATTGTTATGGGTCATGTTATTCCGTGTAATCAGCGGTAGTAATTGCTGCTGCGAGAACACATAGCACATAGCATAGCCTTGCCGATGCTGAAAATAGGCGGCTTACCCAATAGGCTGGAATGAAAATGATGGTAATCCTATGGATGGAGTTTCGCAAGTTAACCGCCCAAGCGACATGTAAGTGAGTGGACCCTGCTTGGCTCGAGGTTGGAAGAACAACCGTTCATTAGAGATACGGGAGATAGTGGAGATAATTCTTCATAGTCCGCTTGACCACGTTTCTTATGTAATGTCGATACATACTCTTTTAGTTCAGATCACGATGCTATGTCCCATGGGATAGTTAGCGGCATCGAGATCCAGGAATAGGATTTCCTTATCTATCCGGATGCTCGTGCAGGTAGAGTTTGTTTGCTAAATAGCCTAGCGGCCAAGATAGGTAGTAGGCCGCGGCTATGTCGAAAGAAAAGATGAAATAGCGTAATAAGCACATGCGGTAGTAGCGGTAGTAGTAGTAGTAGTTTTTTGGGTAGATAATTGGATTGGTCTTATAAGCCGTGGCTTTACTCTTGTTTGCTTGGCTTCAGTCTTGCCAAAGTCATACTTCCGAAAGTGTCCAGCACTACTCATATGCGACGTGAAACCCGGGGAAAGCCATTGAAGTAGTATTCGAATCTATCTAATACCGGGTTTGACTAAGTTGATTTGTGATATTTTGGGAGATCGACGTATTAAGCCTTACCGGGCTACTAGGACGCCAGTGAGCGACAGGAGAAGTGTTGAACGATTGGTGGAAGACAGAAGGCAGTCTGTTGCTCTCGAACCAGGTGAAGAGATCATAGTTCCCTCGGCCATCGAACCCGAGGACATAGTACACTAAAATGTGTTCCCGCGCTAGGATGGAAACCCCGCAGTATCTAATGTATGACTTTGTGAATAGCGGAGTCTGGTGGCAAGGTTTGTGATCTACGGAGTAGCGTCTAGTGTAGTATTATAGTGTTTAGTCTTGTGGTTCTGTGGTTCTGTGGTTTACTTATTAATGTGTATTAAACATGGACGGCGACGAACAGGTTAAGAAGTCAAGAAAAAAAAAAGTTCCTTTCGGAGAATTCAACGGAGGGAGCCGCTCGGGTACGTAATCATGGAGTGAAATGACCCAAGAATCGATCGGATGCAACCCTAAACATGCCCTTGAGACCCTTAGACCCCGGTAGAAGTCGTTTTAACGATGATGTTTAGGAAGCGCAATGCGTCTTCTCTGTTCGCCTTTAGGGGAGTTTTGAGTGGTTTTTAGCGCGGTTCCCATTCGCTATCGACTGTGCTAGCGGAATTGTTTGGGCTGTCCTATGAGATCATCGACAAGGATTAGGAGGGGCTTTGGCTTTCCAGAGTTGGGGCAACTTGGCCTCCCAAGTGTCTTAGTTTAGAGTTGTCCGGTTAAAGAACCCTGTTTCCCTTTTTCCTTTTCAGATTTTCTGCGTTTCAAACGGTCAAACTCACTTTGCGGTCCGTATATGTTTTCCCTTTTAGGAAGTCTTGTGTCTTACAAAAAGGGGGCTGTGGATGTGAAGTCATAGGAGATCTTCCTCGACCATTAGATCTAGACACGTTCCATACCTCAAGGACCCTCAAAAACTCGACGAGTTTTAAATGATGCTGATTCGCCAAATGGATAGCTGACTCAACCAACCCATTCTTTCTTCTACCTATACATAATCTCTTCCCCCCTTTACCAGCCTCTACACTAATACTACTATACTACATAGGCTTGAACCCCCCCCCAACCCTAAATACCTACCTGTATTCTTAAACTGTGCCCAAGGCGTGTGTGTGGAGCTCTACGGTACCACGATAATGAAGAAGCGCCGAGAGCCACACCACTTTCGTAACCGACCATATTGTTTATTAACAGTGCTGCAGTCCGCTCGGCATCTCTGCCACTCCGCCCCATTGCCGTTAATGGGTGGTGATAAAAGAAGCAAGCTGCAGGGACTAGGCCAACCTTGCCAGCTTTGCTTCTGATGGCCTCGTATGTAAGTGGCTAGCAGCAGTCTGTAAGTGTATGCCAGTGTATGCCAAGCACTCAGCAGATATATGTATCAAATCAGATCTAGGGCTGCCGGGCGGGGACAGGCTAGGGAGTATTTGGTATGGCCACGACTCCCCCAGACTTTGGCACGTTGCATGTGCCTGTGTCTATTATTAAGGGTCCATGTAGGTTCTTTTTATTCTTTTCTCCTTGCAGTTATGATTTCATCAATCTTTACTAGTCCAGCTTGTCGGATATCTATCAACACGCTTATGGTGTGCTGTGGGCTTGTCTTACAGGTTTTATAAACGCCTAGTTTCGTGTCCTCCTGGCGATCCTGAGTTCTACTTGAGCAATTGATAGATCAGTGTTAAAGCACGGAATCTGCTAGGTTAGTGAGCTTTCAGGGATGCCGGTGGATGAAAGTCTAATGACGATATTAAAATGGACAGAATTGGCTAACCTGTATGGGACTATTCGGGATGATACAGTGTCGTTCAAATCTTGGCACGGAGAGTAAGAACATAAAGCTGAATACTGTTCTCATTTACTGACAAGACGTTGGGACTTGAAGGGGCCAATAGCAAGGAGGAGCGTCAAATGATAAATATAGTTAGATCATACGATGGCAATGAATATGATAAGCCCTTTTTTTTTTTTTTCCAGACTACTTGTTAACATCGTGAGATATAAAAATTTTCAGCGTAGCTTCAGCTTGTAGTGTAATAAATAATATATGGATATGATGTTGTCAAGCTTCGAAGTCGATAGAATATTCCTGCGGCGTGATGAGTGGCACTGGCAAATTGTAGGTTGTAAGTTGTAAGTCGTAAGTCGTAAGAGGAGGCATTATAATCAAATACACCTACACTAAGGCAACCACTTCGGAAGTAGATACTTCTTATGTTCAAGAGGTATTTGACAAGTCCAATAAGGATCTCGAGTCATTTACAAAATCAAGCTTGTCTTACACAAAGTTGAGGCTTTTTCCAATTTACGCTATTTGTAGGTTCGCAGGTAGATATACAAATGATTGAATAATAGCTCTGATCGTCAATCGGCATCAACTGAGCGAAAGATATTCCATAGTTAGGTAGGTAGGTAATTAGTTATTGTTTAATACACATAAAAAATACGAAGCCATAGAAAGTCTTTTAGCTTACAGGTACGGATTATGGGTATTGGTATTACAAGTCAATCAAACGCTCACCGTTAATGAAGCCAACACGATACGTAAAAGTGGGTCGGCAATACACTGGGGATTACCGGCTGTACAGGGTACGTAATGCCGTAATGCCGTCAGCAGGAACCAGCAAAACGGTGGGTCCCTTTGGAGTACAGTACGATACAGTCCGCCATCCATTCCTGCCGTGACGCTACGCAGCACCCCTCCACATCCGGTCGAATTGTTCGGGGCTCGTGGGCCTCGTGGGTTTGTCCAGTTACTTCGCTCCTTCCTCAAATCCTCGTCACTACCTCTTTCCAGCTTCTGCGTTGCTCTTGCAGTTGCACATAAGAACATCAACTTTTCCCTTTCCCAAATTCTTTTTTTCTTTCTTCACTTTTCCTTTTCTTTTCCTCAACAACTTTAATCCATACCACTTCCATTCAAGTGTTTCTGAAACTTCAGAAGCGCAACGAACTTCACCAATTCCTATTATCCTATCCTTCACACACATTTATATAAACAACAACACCTCTACCTATACACCAATTCACAATGGGTAAGAAGGCAGTCCACTTCGGCTCCGGTAACATTGGCCGAGGCTTTGTCGCATGCTTCCTACATGAGTCAGGCTACGAGGTCGTCTTCGCCGATGTTGTCGATAAGCTCGTAGACGCCCTAAACTCGACACCTTCATACAAGGTTATCGAGCGTGGGGTTGAGGGCACAGATGTCAAGACAATCACCAACTACCGAGCCATCAACTCCAAGCACAACGAGGCCGAACTTGTTGACGAGATCGCAACTGCCGACGTTGTAACTTGCTCTGTCGGCCCTAACATCCTCAAATTCATCGCTCCCGTCATTGCCAAGGGTATCGACAAGCGCTCGCCCGAACTGAAGCCTTTAGTCGTCATTGCTTGCGAGAACATGATTGGTGCCACCGATGCACTCGCTGCCCACATCAAGGATCCCAAGAACACCCCCGAGCACCGCCTCGAAGACCACCACGAGCGAGCTGCTTACGCCAACTCTGCCATCGACCGTATCGTCCCCGCCCAAGATCCCAACTCGGGCTTGGACGTGACTCTAGAGAAGTTCTACGAGTGGGTCGTCGAGGAGACTCCATTCCAACATGGCGAGAAGCCGTCCATCGAGGGTATTAAGTGGGTAGATAACCTACTTCCCTTCATCGAGCGCAAGCTCTTTACCGTGAACACATCCCACGCCACTGCCGCCTACTTCGGATACAACAGGCAGAAGCAGACCGTCGACGATGCCATGCGAGACAAGGACATTAAGAGTCAGGTTGCCGCTGCAGTCAACGAGACCGCTAAGCTTATTGTGGACAAGCATGGCATCGCCCCCGAGGAGCAGGAGGCCTACAAGAAGAAGATCATCGACCGAATCAGCAACCCTCACCTGGCTGATGCTGTCGAGCGTGTCGGCCGTGCCCCCTTAAGAAAGCTTGGTCGTAAGGAGCGCTTCATTGGTCCTGCCGCTGAATTGGCTGAGCGGGGTCATGAGACACCGGCCCTACTCGCCGCTGCCGAGATGGCGTTCCGCTTCCAGAACGTAGAGGGCGACGACGAGAGTAAGGAGCTTGCCAAGATCATGGCGGAGAACAGTCCCGAGGAGGTAGTCCACAAGGTGTGCGGCCTACAGAAGTCGGAGAAGCTGTATCCCAAGGTGGTTGAGATCGTCCAGAAGGTGCAGGCGGACAGCCAAGATTAAACAACTGGGCGAATATCTCCTTCCAGCTACCTCTTTGCCTTCTATGTTCTATTTCCGCATTTGCATTTCAGATGAATTTCATGGCATGGGAGCGATTATTACGTCTAGGGAAATGATAGGGGATAAAGGCGTTCATGTATGATGATACCAGAAAGGAAATTTAAGGGAACGCAGGACGCTTTACGACGACTAGATCACGTCAAGCAGCATTAAAAAAAATCTGCATCGATTGCGTTGCGTTCTCGCTAGGTATTGGTCATTCCTGTCGAGTTGAGACGAGGTTGACGACAGGAGAAGATTGATTTCTAATAAACTTATGACAACCAAACTCAATCGTCTTCTTAATCGTGATTGTGATGAGTAGAAGGATATGCGAAAGTGATGTCTACTATAGTATAATTCTGGGTAGAATGTCTACTACCTATGTGCACCTGGTAGCTATAGTTTAATATACGCACCTAAGTACCTAACCTAACCTTAGGTAGATAGTTAGAATAGTTATTTCAAACAACTGCTTGCGTGGATAGGATAGTTGGTAGGCAATTACATGTAGTTATTTGTTACCTAATTGCATGGTGTGCATTGTCTGTAGTAGTAAGTGTTAAGAAAAAGGAGAAGACGATTCCAATATTGAAGTTTTGGAGAGTAGAGATAATTGTGGCTTATCATTAGAGAGTGGTGCACATGCATGTATCAACTTCAGCCACATCTTATATAAGCTATCAAAGCTGATTGATTGGCTGATTGGAGCAGGGAGAAGTGACCACCGTTGAAACTTGAAAATGTGGAAATGGCAATGGGCTGTGGGTAAACTAATTGTATGCTACTTGGGCCTTCAGATTTAAACTAAAGCTATTACAGCTTCAACTACAACAACACAACACCCAGCAATTGAAACAGATACCTACGCTATTCTAGACGAAACACATATTATAATTCGAAAATCTCGATCTAGATGGTCTTCACGTAATTTTATCAACATCGATCCACCCACGATCAACCATCAACCTTAACCCCCCCCTCCTCCTCGAACGAACCGTTGCATTTCCCGATCCATTTTCATTTTCCTACGGTATTGGATCTGTCGGCAAAATGAGGCTGGATGTGAAGGTATGTCTAATACTTCCAATACTTCCGTTCCCTCCGATTCCTTTTTGGTTCATTTTCCAGTTCGAGAAATATAGCTGGCTTGGTAAAATGAGACCTGGCCTTTCTTGACTTGTCGCCTAGTTGCGGCTCAATTCCCAAATGCTACCATTATGATATTATGATCCTCTACGACCTTCGAATTTATATCTCTATGCCTTTTATTTCAACCCAATAAACCAGCTACCAGGCTGTTGGATCCGCTAACATGGTATTTGATTCACAGCGACAACTCTTTGCGCGCAGCGAGCGTGTCAAGGGCATCGACTGCCATCCTCAAGAGCCATGGATTTTAACCACCTTGTACAGCGGTGAGCCTGTCTCTTCACCATTTACGACTCCCCCGAAGCTCCCGTTAATAGCTAATGTTATAAGGCCACGTTTACATCTGGTCGTACGAAACACAACAAATCGTTAAGACCTTTGAGCTCACCGATGTCCCTGTGCGAGCCGGTCGATTCGTCGCGAGGAAGAACTGGATTGTTTGCGGCTCTGACGATTTCCAATTAAGAGTATATAACTACAACACCTCCGAAAAGATTACCTCGTTTGAGGCGCATCCAGACTATATACGTGCCATTGCGATTCATCCTACACAACCTTTTGTCCTGACCGCTTCTGATGACATGACCATAAAATTATGGGATTGGGAGAAGGGGTGGAAGTGTGTACAGGTGTTTGAAGGTCACAGCCACTATGTCATGGGATTGGCTATTAACCCCAAAGATACCAACACTTTCGCTTCGGCCTGCTTAGATAGGACCGTCAAGATATGGAGTCTGGGCTCTTCTACCGCCAACTTTACGCTTGAGGCACACGAGACGAAGGGTGTTAACCATGTCGACTACTACCCACATTCCGACAAGCCGTACCTCCTTACAACCTCTGACGACAGAACCGTCAAGGTTTGGGATTACACCACCAAGAGTCTCATCGCGAGCTTGGAAGGGCATACCAACAATGTGTCCTTCGCCTGTTACCACCCGGAGCTTCCCGTCATCATTTCCGGTTCCGAAGATGGCACCATCAGGATATGGCACGCGAATACCTACCGCTTTGAACAGTCGCTTAACTACGGCCTGGAGCGTGCGTGGTGTATTTCATACCAGCGTGGTAAGCAGGGTGTGGCTGTTGGATTCGACGACGGCGCGGTAGTGGTAAAGCTGGGCCGAGAAGAGCCTGCTGTGTCCATGGACAGTTCCGGCAAATTGATCTGGGCTCGGCATAACGAAGTAGTCTCGTCCATCATCAAGGGCGGTGGTACGTATATTCTCTATTCTGCAATCGTGACAAGTGCTAACGGAATCTGTAGACGCTTCCATTAAGGACAACGAACCAATTACCCTTCCTACGAAAGAGCTAGGTACATGTGAAGTTTATCCCCAAACACTCATCCACTCTCCCAATGGCCGTTTTGTTGCGGTTTGCGGTGATGGCGAGTATATTATCTACACGGCTTTGGCTTGGCGCAACAAAGCCTTCGGATCTGCACTGGACTTTGTGTGGGCGTCCAAGGACAACAGCAACGACTTCGCTATCCGTGAGTCGGCAACCAGTGTTAAGGTCTACAAGAACTTTGTCGAGAAGACCGGCGGTCTAGACATCCCTTTCCAGGCTGATGGTTTAACGGGTGGTGTCTTGCTGGGTGTAAAGGGCCAAGGAGGTGTATCTTTCTATGACTGGGCTACAGGCGGTCTAGTCAGGCGAATCGAGGTTGAACCGAAACAAGTCTATTGGTCAGATAGCGGCGAGCTTGTCACCTTAGCCTGTGAGGATACTTTCTACGTTCTGAGGTTTTCTCGAGAGAGCTATATCGAAGCTGCTCAAGCCGGCCAAGTAGACGAAGATGGAGTTGAGGCCGCTTTTGAGGTCATTACAGATATTGCCGAGAGGTAAGTGTCTACTATTCGTCAAGTATCTCCTCATAACTAACATTATTCCAGTGTACGAACAGGGCAATGGGTTGGAGATTGCTTCATCTACACCAACAGCACGAACCGACTCAACTACCTTGTTGGCGACCAAATATATACTATTTCACACTTTGACCAGCCGATGTATACTCTCGGTTATATCCAAAGAGACTCTAGGATATATCTAGCTGATAAAGATGTGAACGTCACAAGCTTTGCTCTATCTCTCCCTGTACTAGAATACCAGACGCTAGTACTCCGTGGTGATATGGAGACAGCCGCCGAACTTCTTCCCACCATTCCCGCAGATCAACTCAATAAGATCGCCAGGTTCCTCGAGGGGCAGGGCCATAAAGAACTAGCACTCGAGGTGGCTACCGACCCCGAGCACAAGTTTGACTTATCATTAGCCCTAAACCAACTTGACATTGCTCTAGACCTCGCGCGACAAGCAGATAATGACCACAAGTGGAAGACGGTGGGTGATGCGGCTCTTGCGGGATGGGACGTCCCTCTCGCAGCCGAGTGTTTCACGCATGCGAAGGATCTGGGTTCTTTGCTCCTGATTTACTCAAGCACATCCGACCGGGCCGGCTTAAAGGCGCTTGCGACACAAGCAGAGGAGTCTGGCGCCCACAACGTTGCGTTTACATGCAAATGGTTACTGGGTGATACCGCAGGCTGCGTGGAGGTTCTCACGAAGACAAACCGTCTGGCTGAAGCTGTCCTATTTTCACAGACATATAAACCGAGCTTGACGGTCGACACTGTTAAAGCATGGAAGGAAAGCTTGGAGAAGAACAAGAAGGGCAGAGTCGCCAAAGTAATTGCTGTCCCTACGGAAGACGAAGAACTTTTCCCCGAGTGGGAAGAGTGGCTGCGACTGGAGAGCGAAGGAGGCGTTGCTACCGGAGAGGAAAACGGTGAGGCTGAAGAGGCACAAGCAGAAGAGGCCGAGGCCGAGGATGCTGAAAGCGAAGCCGAGTCCGAAGAATAATTCGGGCTTTATATGCCGTTATGAGTTTATCCTAGTTTGGGACATGGTGGGGGGGTATGAAGTTCCCGTGATGATCAATCATGTTCTATTACTGGAGTTAAAATGGCCGAAATCCGTAAAAGGTGATGAGCAAGTCTGGTCGTATCTAGAATTACTTCTCGATAGAGGCAGAGAAGAGAGAAATAGGTTATATAACACCCGAGTAATGAAAATCTAAGTCACAATTGACACCAGCCCAACCGTGACGATCACGACTTCGTATCCCTCCTTGGGTTGTATTTTGGTCGAAGGAGTATTTGGTTCCTGGGTAACTAGGACATTATTATATAAGGACTAAGAGTTAATTTATTTTCCCAGCTTCTTTGCCCATATCTATAGGGTAGTTAGATGCACCTTAGATATAATATATTAGTGGCATTTTTTTTTGTTTCTTTTTAGGCAACACCTATTCCAATGCGATTTAAGTATTAGAGATTCCAAGGTCTGGAGTCATATCCCAGGTCCTAGGTCTCACAGTCTTCAACGCTCTATAAGAGCCCTTAAATAATTATCTTTATTCGAATACGTAGCTCAAGCGGCCGTTACTAATAAGAAAAGGGCTAGGATATTTGGGATACGGAGCTTACGTGTAGCACTCGGTACAAACTTCAGTGTAAGCAGCTTAGTGAAGCCGGGTTGATCGAATTGAGGTCCAGTAGGACAATATAGAACTCTACGACAAGCGGCAGTTAATTAAAAGAAAAAAAAAAGAGATGCATGGTATAAAAGCTGTGATTAACTAAAGTCCAGCTTTTTCTTTTATAACTAAAAGCCAAATCGGCGTTACAGATAGAGGCCAACTCATACAAAGCAGGCATCGGAATCCTCGAGCCTTGAAGTTTCTTTTGGCTCATATATTACATGGTAGTGCTTGGGCACCCTTCACTTGGAAGATGGGTTCCGACCTGTATGTAGTCTTATTACATTTGCCACTCCGTCCTTTTCCCTCCACCCCTGCAAATGCCGAAAGTAAAGCAAACCTGGTATCATATGCATATCGTTCGTAATCATCGTAGAAAGATTGGGATTGCCCCTTCCGGTGTGTGTGTGTGTGCTTAGAAGTCATCGTAAAGATCCATCATCTCTATCGGGGGAATGGCTCCTGGATGAACCTCGCCGCAGTTTTCACAGGCGATAGCCTCATCATCGTCGCTAAGGAAGTCAAACATTGTTATGTCCTCTTCTACGTCATCCCAGGGTAGACCGCTCATCCTGTCGAATAGCACCCACTTACGCTCCTCGCCACCGAGCTTGACAGGTACCTTTTTCCAGATGGTTCTGCAGGAGTGATAATAGGAAAAAGGTGGCTCGCCTTCATCTTTGGGCGCAGGAGGGAAATCGGCTCCAAAGAAGTGCGCATGTACATCCTCGTGATGGTGTTCGCCACTCTTAAATGCGCGCATCGCTCGAACGACCTTAGCACAGTAATGACACTCGTCGGTATCGCATTCAAGAGCACGCACGCCGTTCTTTAGAGCCACCATTGTAGGCGCGTGATCAATAAGGAGGCCCTCGTCTTTCAAAAGGCCGGCCATTTCGTTACAAACTCGGAGGCCGGTCTCGTCGCTCGGTAGGCCAGTCAAAATTACTTCATTCAGGGTGCATCCCAGCTGGTGCGATGCGACCTCGTGAAGTTGGGGCGGCGGGTTGTTAAACATGTCTTCACCAAAATTCACGAAGTCGATGCGAATCTTTTCGAGAGATGGTAGTAACTTGGGTAATGGAGTAGAATACGTTGTGGAGGAGCCATTAGTATGGGAAACCGAAGATGGGTCAAAGGGGGGTAACATGGCCATGAGGAAGTCGGTCAGTTGGTACCAACCATAAGTTCGAAAACCACGGCGAGCAAGGCTGTTTTCCTTGGGCCGCTTATGTACAGTTAGGGTGATGGCCTTTCTAAGATCGGGATGGTAATTGCGACTAATCTTGTGCACTCGCTCCTCGTCGTCGTAAAACTTTGCAATGACGCGAAGGTTAACCTCCTTGATGTTTAGTCGGAAGTGAAGAGGGACCTCCGCGAAGTTCCTAAGGGACTCCGGACTCGTAAAAACAAAAGAGTTATTAGTCCATAAAAACTTGGTGCCCTCGGCATAATAAGCCTTGCAGGTTGCGAGGAAGTGGATGGCAAGTCTGTTAGACTTGGCCTTCTCTCGAACGGTTAAGTTCTCCGGCTTGACCTTACATAGCGGATCAACGATAGGAAGTGAACTGGTCAGAGCGAATGACATAATCCTAAGCTGAATCTCAACCGGGATATGTGGAAGGGGTGGGCGAACGGCCCTGGTGGAAGCACGAGTAATTCGCCCAGCAGAAGCTCTCGCGCTTGCAGACTTGGGACGAGTTTGCCACGAGATCCCGTTCTCGCGGAGTAGACGCTTCAAGGTCATGTTCTCATCTTCGAGACGGCGAACCTTGTTGCGAAGGGGTTGATTGTAGTAGATCTCGGCCTGATCGGCCTGATCACGACATTCCCAGGCGATGCTGCTCTGCGGCGACTAGTCAGTAAAGAGAACCAAAGAGAACGAGGATAAAGTAGACTTGATTTCGTACCATGTTGAATGATGCGGAGGATTATAAGGGTTCGTAACAATGGTCATAACCAGAGGTCTACTAAAGCACCTCGGAAACCCGAGGTTTGGCAAAATGCCAAAAAGGTATACCTAACAGGTATCAAAATCCGGGGACGATGTTGGCTGCTTGTTCCGACTTCTCGTAGATGTGCTGCAGTGGGTTGTTTTTTGGAGGATGAGAGAGGCTGTTTGCACAAAGAAGCTACCCGAAGTCAAACGAGTTTTGAATTTAAAATTCTTGGGGTCCCCGAGCTTCGGTCAGAAGTGGTAGTTAGAAAGTTGTAATGCGGTAAAGAGATGACCTTCCGCGGAAAAACAAGGCCTAAGCCTAGTTTCCTGATCCGAATTTTGACGAGTATGACTTAGTGACGAACATCAAAGACAGGACGCGGGACTATGACCATCTGAAATCGTAATAGTTAGGAAGGAAAGGAGAAAAGATTAAAAGGATCAGCGGCCCAAAGAAATGGGGGAAGTGTCGCGAAGTCAGGTGATGCCGTTTAAATGGACGAGAAAGTCCTGGCCTTTTAGGTATCTAGAAATCGTTTCGTGTGTTGTATTGTATCGTGTACCTCTAAGTTAGGTAATTGGGAATGATTTGGGGATGATGTGTTGTGCACGAAATGCACCAAGAGGCTATTATGCCGAAACGGGAGGTATACCTAGTTGGTTGTATGATTGTATGGTTGTATGGTTCCTGGTTGGAAATGTGTAAATGGAAGATTTATGGTATGGATGTATGGATGTAAGGATCTAAAAGGTTAATAAGATGAGAGAACAAATGGGAGTAAGTGTAGGTTCTCCATCAGGTGAGGGACATGGAAGTTACGACTTCCCAGCTTCCCAGTCACGTATCTACCATGTACCTAGCTCTAACATTACCTAACCTTACCTACCTATATACAGGTACCTGCAGTATCTGCAGTAGGTAATTCCACTTGTAGTAGGTAGGCAAGATTAGCGGATACATGTATCTACCGCTTATTGCCCCTTTAGTGCAGCGCACAGTTGCTGAATAAAAGGAGGGGAAGGAGGACTCAGGTCAATATTAAAGTAAGATAAGAGGTAAGTATCTACTTCTCACCGGCTATCTATGGCTCCGCTGGGTAACTAGTTCTTTCCCGTTAGCATCCCTAATCTTTTGTAGGTACTACTATGGTAATATCTGCATTAGGTACGACATTATAAAACAGCTTTAATTGTCCAATGACAGAAGCCGAAAAAGCAAAAAAGGTTCGCCCTAAAGATTCAAACAGGCTCTGCCAAATGCCAGTGTGTAACAGAGATTAGCGTATCGCTCAGCCGTACCTCTCTACCCGTTCATCGAACCGTGGTCCGGATTGGAGATGTGATTGATTCTATTTAAAGTCCCAACACGCATACCTATAACTACCTAATTCAACGCGTACAAAAGCACCCCATGCAAGATCAGGGATTGGTCCTAAGTGATAATGACTACCTTGCTTACCTCTATTGGGGTTAGTAATTTTAGCGCCCCAAATACGTACATTATCTTTTTTCTATCTTGATTGATCAAACCCATACAAGCTAAAAAAGATGTAGGTAATCTTCATTCACTACCGTCTACCTGAGTCTGGAACTAAGCTCAAGATAATCGGATAACTATCATTATTTACCGGGGTAACTTATCTGGAATCATCTTATGTACCTACTTAGGATAACTGCGATAATGATCAGCGGCTCTAATGTTGACGTCATAAAACTTACCCCTGAGAAGCAGGAAATATTGCTAGATATTGCTAATTATGTATATCTATGATAACAGACTGATGTATCGCATCGCACAGCATATAATAGCTAGGAGGTTACATCTATTAATAAAGGAGTTGGCCACAGTCAAATTAAGTGTTACGAGTTACCATTAAATGAGTATATACGTAGGTCACTTGGGATATTAGTGAAGAATTGATTTTGATTTCATGAAGATGATATGTTGGTTATCTAGGTAGGTATCTATAAGAGATCTAGGTCCAATGTTAGATGAGTAATGATAAATCATAAGGTGAATCAAAATAGGGTATAACCATAAGTACCTAGGTAATATATTTATATTTTTAGGGTCTTTTTCTTCATTGCTTGCCGTAATCCTTGGCCCAGATTGTATCCCACGTCTCCTTGTCTACCGCGAACTCGCGCGCATAATCTCTCTCTAGCTCGTGTGCTCTCTTTCCCAGTAATACCAAGCTATGTAGTGGCGGCCCAAGAGCTTCGTCCGCATCGCAGAGCTGCTTTAACGTCCCTGCGACAAACTTTTCGTTTCTGCCGCCGACCCTCGCAGCACCAATGGCAAGACTGTCCGGTCCGTAGACGCCTTCCTTCTTCTCTTCTTCTATTTCAAGCATCTGCTGCGCGCATTGTCCGACCGTCATATATCTAGGAGGCTCGTATATCTTCCTCCCTCGTGCCATGTTCTCCAAGCTCTGCTCTTTAACTTTGATATCTAAAAGCACCAGTGTATGAAGACCGATGGATCGATTCTCCTTGATGCGGTCGTAGAATGATGCCGGACGCCAATTATCCAGGAAAAAGACCATAGATACCGTCTGGCCAAAGTTGTAGAGCTGAAGTCCCGTAGCCCCTATCCCTGACATTATGGAAGCATTTGGCACCGTCTGAACAGGGATCGAGAGCTCGCGTGCTCGAAGGACGAGGTCAGTGTGTGTAGTTGCGCTGTATAGACATATTAGTCCTATTTTATCTCTTCTAAGCCATCTAGGCGGCTTGGCTCTTCTTCAATCTTTTTGAGATATTTCTTCATACCCGAAAGGATCGCCAACTACTAAGAATGCGACGTCTTCTTTATCCGCATCGCGTAAGATCTCTTCACTGTTTGACTCGACCATCTCGCGGTCTGCAACTACGATGGACCTGCCATAATAATTCTCCTACTGCGCCATTAGCGTTAGCTTAACAAAGAAGAGATCATATTGCGCTGATGTAGGGTTGGCCTACCAAGACGGACTGGTCTACTAGGAGAATACTAGTATACGCTTCGAGGTAGACGCGCGACGCCTTTTTGACGATCTCGAGGCCTTTAACTGTGATGTCCGTCTCATCGGAGAGACCAAGACCTACAAGGTAGAGCATTGTAGCGCCGGAAGAACTGATTTAAGTCTTCTATAAAGTGACTTGCTCTTGAATAAGACTTGATGTACAAGGTGCCGTATAGAAAGTCTGCGATTGAGTGGGGGAGGAAGTTTTACTTAATATGCTTACAGGCATAAATGGAGGGGTAATCTATTAAGCGTGTTTTCTCTCCAAAGGACAAGCCAGGGGTCCTCCTTCATGGCTAGGTGTTACAATACTACTACTAGTGTATGTAGAGATGCTAGGTGTGGGTACTTGAATAAAGGTCCCCACTAAATTGAAAGCTCAGGTCTACTTGCCCCATCCCTGTCTTATCTATCATCTACATTCATTGAAATGCCGGTTTACTTTATCGCGTCTGTCGCAATTCCAAGCTGTACAACTTACAACATCATTTACCTATACCATTCAGCAGCGCCTTCACGTCGATACTCAAAAAGGTCTAACTCTCACATCCTAACCTCTTCCAAACTAAGCCAATTACACGCCTCCGAGACACAATCGAAATGGCCGACAAGAAGGGCTCGGCGTACGGCACGCCGGCCGACGACACGTCCTTTAGGCGGAGCTACGACCTAGACGAATACGCGCAGAAAGCCAAGGAGAGAGAGGCGACCGAGAAGGAGGAAGCGAAAGCGCGATACGAAGCCAAGCTAGCTGGCAAGAAGTATTACAAACCACTAACGGGCGACGAGTCGCTCACGCGAGCGCGGCGCGATGTCATCGACCTTGAGGCCAACGTGGGCAAGACGATGCTGGTGCCGGCAGGCGCGGGCCAGGGAAAAAGGGGGCGCGGTGCTGGGTTCTATTGTAGCGCCTGTGACCTCACATTCAAGGACAACATGCAATGGGTCGAGCACGTCAACAGCATGCAGCATCTGCGCAACATCGGCGAGACGGGCGAGGTGAAGAAGGCGAGCGCGGAGGAAGTGCACCAGCGGATCACGGAGGTGTGGGAGCGGTTACAGGAGCAGAAGAAGGCTAGCACCACTACGCTGAAGGAACGGTTACAACTGCGCGAAGAGGAGGAGGCCAAAGAGAGGGAGGCGAGGCGGGCTAAGAGACAAGAGGAGCTAGCGAAGAAGAAGGCCGAGAAGGAGGCGCAGGAGAAGATTAAGACGGAGTACGGCGAGGACGTACGGATCGAAGGAGAGCACGACGAGGATGATATGATGGCTGCGATGGGGATTACTGGGTTTGGGACGTCTAAAAAGAAGTGACTTGGTGCCGATATCATGACTATTCTCTTCTGGGGTGATATCTACCTATGCAAAGATAAAAGATATCAACGGTTAGGTGGCGTTAAGGATACATTGAATTCGGAGTTTGGTTTGGCTCGTGACGCGGGTATCATGGTATATATTAGGGGCTGAGCTTGTAATACCCTATTCATGATGAAAATAGAATCATGCTAAAACTGTCGAGACTCATTACTACCAGTTATTACCTTTATCAAACAGGATACGTGATCCACATATAGCATAGGTAGTTAGGTAGGTATATATTAGATTAGATACACGTAACAGGTAGTATCTATCAATATGATAAAGCTCAATCGATTTATGTAAGTGACAGAACGGTGTAAGTCCTTAAGTGGCTGCTACTTGTTCCGTCGTACAAGCCTAAGCCTGTATGCATCATCCCGCGCTTGCAGGAGTCAATTTGCCCGGGTTCAAATTCGGTTACTTCTTACTCTCTTTGGAGTTTGTTATAAAAAAGACATAACTAACGTAATTAATTACAAAGTAACCAGTAAATTGGAAAATACAAATTAATCTCTTTGCTTTGTTGTAAAAGTACAAAATATGACATATATATGGATTCATTGCAAGCAGATCGAATTATCAAGTAAAGTACTTACATATACACAAACATCATTATGCACACATAAGGTAGCAATTGTCTCGCAATCCAATGCCATACTCCTATACCGTAACAGTCACATCTGCCTTATCCCTGCACGCATCCGTTCATACCTGCATGTAATTCTTACATATAACAGGTACCTAGGACCTAGGCTAGGTAGGTAGTTAGTTAGGTAAACCACCTACATACCTAGGTATACTTGGTACATAAGTAAGTTACCCCACCATCGATTCCAGGACATTCGCTTCGGCGTATCCATTGAAGCTTTCACATTTCTGTTTCGCTCCCTACCCTCGACTGTTAACGCCACCCCACTCAACAAAAGGGTTTTGACGTTAAACTTACATACTTCCTTCTAGCTTGAGGAAGTTACCTTTAATACATTAGACAAATCCCGTCGCCCGACTTGTCTAAGGACAACTTAACGGCTCCTGCAGTCCGAACCTGCGTAGCTTATCGCCTAAGACGTAGATTAACCAAACCCCAACCCATCTAACATCGGCTATCTGTGAAATACCAACACACATACACGTACATAATACATAGGTACATATCTTTTGTCCCTCCCATCCAATCACCTTTCAGCGCGTATCACGTAACTATCGTCATGTCAACACCCAGTGCTGCGGCGACGGCGTCGTCGGCGCAGGCTTCGGGAGCTGCCCGACTCTTACAGCGCCAACTCAAGGAGATGCATACGTCATCCGACCTATCGGGTATTTCGGTAGGACTAGCTAAGGAAAGCAACGTCTTCGAATGGGAGGTTATTCTTATGATCAATGACGACTGCAAATACTATGGTGGTAAGTTTCAACACTTTCTCTTCTAGATCATTGCTCTTGCTACGGACATCAAGCCAGGAAGATCCTTAGATTCGGTATAGCTAACATACGGAGAAAAACAGGCGCTTACTTCCGTGCCCTCATGACCTTCCCACCCGAATATCCTCACCTACCTCCCAAGATCGTCTTCCAGAACCCGGTTCCCTTCCACCCCAACATCTACCCCAACGGCGAGCTTTGCATATCGATCCTGCACCCGCCAGAGGAAGACAAGTACGGCTACGAGAGCGCCGCCGAGCGTTGGAGTCCCGTCCAGACTCCTGAGACTATACTGCTGAGCGTACTGAGCCTCTTCAACGAACCCAACGACGAGAGCCCCGCTAATCTGGATGCCGCCAAACTGTTGCGCGCCGAGAGAGAAGGTGGCCCCAAGGAATTCAGAAAACGAGTGAGAAAGTGCGTCAGGGAGAGCTTGGGTGAGGATTAGGTCGAGCGGTGCATGCAGGCCAACAGAGTTCACCAGCAAGCGAAATTCTAGACCGATGAGTCCCTCTCAAATGAAGGGGGGTGGGGGAAGCCAAGATGGGCATCCCAGAGGCACTATCTTTTGATGAATAACGTCTGCTTATAGACACTAGCATAGCTGATTTTCGGAGCATTCGAGAAGGCGTATAGGTGTTACTTATTTGATAAGTAATTGAATTCCATCCGTCGATTTTACGTCGTCGTCACTAGTAATCGCTCTTTGAGACATCGTCGTTTCTTAGTCCATAACCCCTAATACACGGCCTAGAACTCGATCCCATTCCTCATCCCACCGTAGATCACTTTCTTTCTTGGCTCCTTTACGTAGTGTCTGGAGCTCGTTTGTCCCCTCATCCCCTAGTAATCGCGTTAGAATTGCCGCTAGCTCATCTGCTTTCTCGAAGCCGCATCCGTTTACGCCCTCCTTGACTAGTTCGCTGAAGCTCTCATACCCAGAGTACGCAGCGACCGGCAATCCAGACCCAAACATATCCACAACCTTCATGGGCAGATCGACGCCAGAGCTGGACATGTGAAGGCATATTCCAAGATCGGCACAACTCAGGAGCTTGGCATAATCCTCCATTGTTAACCAAGCCGTTAATATGCGGACGTTGGGTAGTTTGCCCGCTTTCTGTAAGTTTTGGATCTTCTCCTCGTAAGTAGCTTTCTGAGGCCCACGCCCTGTAATAATCGCCAGAATAGGATGCGCGGATCCATTCTCAGCATATGTGACTAAAGCATCCAGCAGTAGGGAGAAATCTTCATCCGGCGTCCAAGATGTGCTGCTTACTATGATCTTCGTGTGGCCTGACATGATATTTGAAGCAAATTCTTTAGTCTCTGGTAACCTTTCGAGGAAGTCTCTACGGTCTGATAAAGACTCTAAAGGCTGGAATAGGGAGGCTGGTCGATCGTGAAGCACGAGAATCGGCGCCTTGACGCTATAAGGTGGTTTCTCTAATTGCCGCCTCATCGCATGAGTAACTGTAATGTTAGCTGTAGGCGCTGCTTGAGCCAAGGCGCACTCGTAAGCTTTTGAGATTTCCACAAAAGGGTGGTCTCTCCCTTTGGTCCCGGCGAGGATTGTCCAGCCATAATTGTGCCAGTCAATGATGAGATGCGTATTGCGTAGGACGGAAATTAGAAGAGCAATGGCTAGAGTTGGAATAGACGGGGGGTTCTGGGTTAGGTGTTAACGAATACTCACACTCATAATAAAGGCAGCGGATAGTCGTTTACCTGAACCATGATCCATCTTGCGGGTTCCGTCTGGTAACCGAGGACTCGAATCAGAGTCCAAATTTGCCATAATACCTTTAGAGGTCCCGAGATGATGAATGGAATAGAACTAGACCTAAGCACGGCTGGCGGGGGTGCCAACGGATGGATCTTGATCCTGGGGTTATTGAGAATATCGGGATGAGGGGTTGACTCTATACGATGACTTAGTACGGATTACTCGTCAACTAAGAAAGAGAAATAGAGATACCGTGATAGCCAATGAGATCAACTCTTCCGCCATGTCGAGCAACGCTCAAAGCATGATATTGCATACGCGGGCTCCGACCAATATCTCCGAGAACGAGGACTTGGACAGAAACAGACTCCTTAGACGCAGGTGAGTGCTTAACGTAGCGTGAGGGTAGCATTGTTAGAACTGCCACAAGGCCAAGTAACAATCCGAAAGCTGTAAAAGCAAGTACAAAGGCGAGTAATGCCATTGCAAAATTAGTAAGGCGGGGTTTATCTTTGAGATGATGATAGAAATACGTTTGCAGGTATAGGTAAGGTAACTATAAGCTTACTACTAAGTTGGTGTAGGTAAGCTTGAAGCTATTAGTAGTTATCACGATGTGTTTCTTTTTCAATAACAATTGTTTCTCATCTGCAACCTGTCCTCTTCCCTCGTGTATGAGTTGCATTGGTAAAGTACATCTCTAATGGGTGGTAAGGTTGGGTACCTAGGTAATTATGATATTAACTACCAAGATTGGTGACGGATATAATGTTTGTTTGACGTATACGTGGTGGTGTCGCGTTGACAATTAAAAGCTTGGTTGCCGAATTATACGTTTATACGTTTTGAGCCTTACAACAACCTGAAGTTGATGTTCATTGGATGGATATTTGATGTCACTCACAGTACATGTACTAAATACAGGTACTATGTAATCGGCTTACTTAACCTGTCCCAATACCCCTGGCTTGTCCGACTAATCTAATTAATAGGTAATTAACTTTTAACTTTCGGTACCTGTAATCTGATAGGGGAACTCAGGCACGTAAACTTTAAACTTGGGGTACCTAACATAACCCCCTAAAGGCCTAGTAATCTTACTGTAACGTACCCTAACATACCTATCGCTCGAGCAGTGACCACTCGGCGAAAAAAGTACTACATCTGATTACCTATGTAGTACATACATGGTATGTACTAGTAATAATGCGGAGTACTTCAAGCTGCATCATAGATTGCGGGCTGGCGCTAGATCGGAAGGAGAATGATTTAGGAACCGCATTCAGGGACAAGGGGGGGCTGAATGGATCTTTCCTCCTTCTCGACGTCGTCGCTCTCTTTTCTTCCTCCACTCTTTTATCAGAACGAGATGGCCACAATTTGCTTGTTCTCTTTGGATTGCTTTTTTAATCTTTAAGTGACAAAGATTGTCTAGTACCCTCACGCTCACTCTTAAACTTGAACTAGATATTTGAATTAATTACCTCTTGCCCAGGCCTCAATCGCTTGTCGACGCGTTTACCAACGCCAGTCAAATAATTGCCCCATATAACCAACAGCCAGATATACTGATTCAGCACCGACCATCATTGATCATCACCTCCAAAAAGTATTATCTAGAGATCGTCGGTTAATAAGCTTGTTCTTATTTATGCACTAATAATCCTATACATATGTCATAGAGTTGGAAATCGAAGAGAGTCTTTGTGACTCTAGACATCGTCGCTTTTAGACCACCAAGCAAACATTGTATCCCCAAGTCAACTTGGGCATTGAACGACATCATGGCATCCTCTTACGCTCTACCGCAGCCTCCACTTCCGCACAATCACGGCCACTCCCACGGCCACTCCCACGGCCACTCTCATTCCCATTCTCATTCTCCACCGTCCTTCGGCCACTCGAGATCGGCCCGTTCTTTGCAAGCCTACCCTCAAGGCCAAGGCCTCAGACCCGATTTCAACCATAATCACAGCCATAGCCATATCCACGACCACGACCACGACCACAACCATGATCATGATCACGACCATGATCACGGCCACAATCATGACCACAACCACGACCATCTTGATCCTGATACTCAGTCACACGCTCGACAGAATCTAACACAATACCGAGCAAACTCGTTCGTACCGCTACAAAGACGAGAAAACCGACCCTCGCCCTTGAGACAGACTGCCGAAGAGCTGCTTAGCTCGGAGAAGAGTGATATAGACGCACCAAAGACCCCAAGTTATAGAGCACCTACTGCTACGGTTATACACGAGCATTCCCATGATAGCCACGGAGGTTACTCGAAATTTACGGCTTTGTTGCTCCCCTTTACCTCGAGGTGGCCCTTAATACATGCCATCATGACAGAAAAAGACTCGCGTCGCATTTTTTATTTCATGGGGTAAGACCAGACCAATTTCATTCTACTCCGGATTTATTACTAAACTTGCCTCTTACAGCGTCAATTTCACGTTTATGGGTGTTCAAGCCGTATATGGGTATTTGACCGACTCCCTCGGGCTTCTCAGTGACAGTATACACATGTTTTTCGACTGCGTAGCTTTAGCAGTTGGTCTATTTGCGTCAGTCATGAGTAAATGGCCTCCTAGTGAGAGATTCCCTTATGGTTTTGGAAAGATTGAGACGCTGAGTGGGTTTGCGAATGGTGTATTCTTGATGTGAGCTTCGTTGCCACCCGGTTGAAATCTTTAACTAACAACTTTCCTAGACTCATTAGTCTCGAAATCATGTTTGAGGGATTTGAGAGGCTCTTAGAAGGTCGAGAAACTAAGAGACTTCGAGAGCTTTTCATCGTTAGTACGTTGGGACTGGTTGTGAATCTATTAGGCATCTTCGCGTTCGGCTCTCACGGTCATAGCCATGGCCATTCGCATGATCACGGACATTCTCACAGCCATGGTCATAGTCACAGCCACAAAGATCATGATCACGACTGTAGTTCGCACCATGAACATAACCACAGCCACAGCCATGGTCACGGACATGCTCATTCCCATGGTCACGACAACGAGAATATGCACGGCATCTATTTGCATATTCTCGCAGATACTCTCGGAAGTGCCTCGGTGATCATATCAACGGTACTGACCTACCTTATCCCATGGTCCGGTTGGGATCCGCTAGCGTCCTTCTTAATTGCGTACCTAATTCTTATCACGGCTATACCCCTAGTAAAGTCATCTGCCCAGCGCTTACTATTAACGATCCCAGCGGATACTGAGTACAATCTTCGCAACACGCTGTCTGAGATTACGAACCAACGAGGCGTCGCCTCATACTCGGTACCAAAATTCTGGGTGGACGATGGTGTAAGCAGCGAGGCTGGAAATAGGATCTTAGGGGTGATTCACGTGGCCGCGATTCGAGGTGCGGACTTGGAGGAGGTTCGAGATAGGGTCCAGAGCTACCTTGGCAAGCACGGGATTGATCTGACGATACAGATGGAGAGAGAGGGGGATACGACATGCTGGTGTGGGATGGGTCGGGTCAACGCTATAACTTCTAAGGGACTAGGGGGGTATTGAGGGGGGCTGTAATGGTCGGTGCTAGGGGCGTTTCTATCTCGCTTGAGCTACCCATGGACTGGGGTAGATGCGGAGTATTGTGGGTGAGCTTGTTCCTTTCCCCCGGAGTAAATGTGCATTGGGGCGTTCGATGATGGGTGATATTCTTTTGTTGGACAGGGCGGGTGTGGTTGGAGAGAGAGAATTGCAAGGCGATGAAGAGGTTGAAGATAAAAACGGAATAGAGGAAAATAAGGAGCAAGTATACCCCGTTCTTTTACCTAATTTTTTGAGGCTCTTGATGTTCCTTATTTTGCGGAGAGTGCATGCTTACCTGTCTTATATGGAAGTGAACCATTTACACGTGCATTTTTATTCGAGTTCTGTTTCTACAGCGGTTTTGGCATATGATTATGACGTATCGTTCTGGGTACGTACTACTTCTTATTCTACCTATGCATAAAGCATGAGCCGGGTCAGGAACGACGGCTTCTGCCGGTAACTAAATTTTGGCGGGCCGGACTAAAGAATGATCGTTGCTGTAGGTTTGGTAACACATAAAAGGCTTCCATGCTGTGACTGGTGAATGTGTGATGTGAGGGTTGACGGGTGTTCGTCCGGTCTATATGTAGTGTGTGAGTGTGTGCGCGTGTGTACTGAGAGAATATCTGCATCGCAGAAAATATGTTGAGAGCTAATGCAGATGGATGTACAGGGTACGTGGGGGAATGGACCTACGGACTTTTGGCGGGGTAGTTTATTTCATTTTTAACCCGTTCGGTACCTACCTAGGTTTTTTTTTTTTTTTTTTTTTTTTAGTACGTAAGGGACACACTTTGATCCATTAAACCGATTTGACCGAGGCACGGTATAATTCATTCGGCTTTGGAGGATTGATTACTCTGGTAGGTGCTGTGAAGGATTCAAGTAGTTGTTACTGTTAGAATCACTTATACATTATAGATAAATTGAAGTTTACCTTAGATATATTAGTTAAATGGTTGTAACTCTCTGGCAAAATGTTGTGCATCTTTTTTTTTTCTGCTACGATTAGGGACCTACATGTATCTTGCGCAGGGAATACGAAGTACCCCAGGGCCTAAAGTTAGCGAAAGCGGGTACCTATAGATCAGGTATAGGTAAGTACCTGTACCCGGTACTTTAGGGAAGCCCTTTTTTGTCTCTGCCGAGGCACGAGTCAAAGTATCTCTGACGTTTTGCTCGGCTTTCTACTATTACCGACTCTTGCTTCTTTTTTTTCGATAAACCTACGGCCCTCTAATTGCTTATTTATTTTTCTTTTTGTATCTGTCTCGGACCTTTTTGCTGTGTTGAAGGGTACAACGCGGGCGCAGCAATATCGATATTTTAGATTTGAGCTTCTTTTTAAGAGTCCGCCTTGAAAGAGTCAACCGTTGTAATACTATCGAGCTGCGTGAATTTGCGCAACAAGGACAAAATCAACTCTCCGACTTGTTCGATAGGTACCCGCATAGTCCCAAGCCAGGTGGGAAGAATATTGGTATACCGGATAAAGAAAAATTTGAATCGAGACCTGAAAACAGCGCCGCCATGTCGTCGAACGAGAAGCTGCACTCGTCGCTCCCGGCCAAAGTCGCCGACCACCTGCCGCACATCCCCGAGACGAAACAGGAGCTCGAGACGGAGTTGAAGGCCGAAGCGCAAGCCGCCGCCTCGAGCTTCTCGTCCCAGGTCCGGTCCTTCGCCGCTGGCGGCTTCGGCGGCGTCTGCGCCGTCGTCGTCGGACATCCGTTCGATCTCGTCAAGGTGCGCCTGCAGACCGCCGACAAGGGCGTGTACTCCTCGGCTATCGATGTCGTGAAGAAGAGCGTCGCGAGGGACGGGTTGAGGAGGGGGTTGTATGCTGGTGTGAGCGCGCCGTTGGTGGGCGTTACGCCTATGTGTATGTCTCGTCATTTTCCCCCTCTCTCCTCCATTCTTTCTCGAAACTAACACCAGAAAATTCTAGTCGCCGTCTCTTTCTGGGGCTACGATCTCGGCAAGCAAATCGTAACGTCCTTCTCCCCACCCTCCCCCACGGGCGCCCTATCCATCGGCCAGATCAGCGCGGCCGGCTTCTTCAGCGCGATCCCCATGACGGCCATCACTGCGCCCTTCGAGCGCGTCAAGGTCATCCTGCAGGTACAGGGCCAGCGCCTGAAGCCCGGTGAGGAGCCCAAGTATAAAGGCGGGCTCGACGTCGTGCGACAGCTCTATCGCGAAGGGGGCGTGCGCTCGGTCTTCCGAGGCAGCGCGGCTACGCTCGCCCGCGATGGCCCCGGATCGGCGGCGTATTTCGCCGCGTACGAGTATATAAAGCGTCGCTTGACGCCACGCGATCCGACGACCGGAAAGCCTAGCGGCGAGCTGAGTCTGATGGCTATTACGGCGGCGGGAGGCGCGGCGGGAGTGGCCATGTGGATCCCCGTGTTCCCCGTCGATACCGTCAAGAGCCGACTGCAGACTGCCGAGGGCAACGTGAGTATCGGCGGTGTTATCCGGGAGTTATACGGCAAGGGCGGTGTGAAGGCGTTCTTCCCTGGTTTCGGACCGGCGTTGGCGAGGGCGGTACCGGCTAATGCGGCGACGTTTTTAGGCGTCGAGTTGGCGCATCAAGCTATGAAGAAGGTATTCGGTTGAGGAATTGGTTCCGCGACGACTGTATGATTTTGTCGTGGAATATAGTTCGAAGACCAATGGGATGAAAACCTCGCGGCCTGGTTCTCTAACCTATCCGAGGTGATGGCTCAGAGGAGGGACTATTAACAGGGAGAGAGAAAGAGAGGCAGTCTTGAGCCACGACCTCTCGGTAACGACGGGTATATATAGACGAGGAAAGTGGGCTCGAATCTCGTCCCAGACAAAGCGGCATCTATGTGCGAGCATGGGAGTATGGAGCTGAACTGCATATCCAAGGCGTTTTTATTTGTGTATATGAAGAGGGGGCGGATCGTAAATGAATTCAGTATTGTCTAGTTTAGATTTGTGCTAGACATGTCGCCCCTATGGCTAGAATTGAGACTTTCAATTTTCAACTCAATATCTTGTATTTTAGGATGTGAATACATGTTCAGCTGTCTTCGTCGTATTTCAAGATAAACATTAACCCCGCTCTCTTGTATCTCGTGTAGAGCAGATAGGCGTTTATTCCCACGCGCCAGCGACGCGATCGATAGGTTAATAGGCGTGTGTCCATGCTGTGTGATGATGCGCGAGGGCGCATGCAGGTCGAAAACCTCCCGGGTTCCTAGCCTAGGCGTTGTCTTACTCGTGTTACTTAGACTTGTAAGTTTTACCGTCTTTCTAACCCGGTCTTTTCGAAAGTAGTAGTATTATAATTGGAATTAACTCTTATTTAAACTACAGAGGTTTACCACCTCCTGGGTATTCGTCTCTGGTCACTCCTGACTCAAAAAGTTTGGACATTCATTCATTTATTCGTTAACAACTAATAGCTAGTAAACACTTCATCTAGCGTCTGGATCACTACTACGATTCAAACTTGATCCTTTCATTTTCAATCAATCCCCTCCTTCTCCTTCTTATTCCCCAATCATATTACTATTGGCTTGTTAAGAGGTATCTTCTCCAAAAACAGCAAAATGTGAGGATGCAAAAAAAAAAAAAAAAAAAAAAAAAAAAAGGAATGTTCTCAGAATCGAAAGGGGTATTGATGGATACTTCCATATCCCTTTAGCCGAAGAACTCTAAAAAATAGGAAATATCTGGGAATATGGCGATGATAATGTCGACAATTGCATAAGTCTAAACCTCACCCGATGGTGAAAGTAACATATAACGAAGCACGCCGATAAGGTGAGTGGAGTGGGACAACGATTCGATCCCTCAGGACGCTGTTATAATTGAACTATTGCCGCTCGTTGACGGTCCATCGTCGCTTCATTGAAGTAAAATCTCTAATTCTCTCAGCCTCTCCTGGAGGCCGAGGAGTACCCCACAGGCCGTTACTCGCGCCACCCCATAAACGGGGGGCAGGATTCTCGTCGAACTGGTCATGTCCTTCACCATAGGAGGATTCTGATCCAGTCTTCGAAATAGTCTTCTTCGCTGGGGCTAGGGACCCGGCGCCATTGGGTTGGGAGTTACCCTCCTGTGTGTGCGTGAACGTTTCCCCATTATTCTTCGTCGCTTCATCCGGGTGGCCATTGTTGGGTATGGATGAAGTTTCTGGCTGATTTTCTGAAGAAGCATTGTCTGGAGTGGGTGGTGTCCATAGTCCTGCTGAGCTAGAACGATCCGCTTGGGTAGATGAGGCGCCCGAAGTACCATTGACACCCGCCATCTTAGGTGAAGATTGTCGAACCGATGCCGGTACTGGTGAGCCTCTACGCATGCTGCCGAGCGAGGCGTTAACCGAATTGCTACGACTTAGAGGTGCTTGGCTTCCATATAGCGAGGTACCGAAGCCAACTTCTTTTAGTGCAGAAGCGAGGCCGTTACTATTTCTGCCGCGCCCGTTGCGGCTTGCGGCCGAAAGAGAACGACTAAGGCTAGTTGGGGTGATTGCAGAAAGATGTTCGGTATTAGCGAATAATCTTAACTCGAATATATCTGATAATGAAGGTTGCTTGGCTAGAAGAGGCTCCTCGAGCGAGGAAGCGGTCTTTCCATAAACGCCAGTAACAGCCTTGCTGTTATCAAATTCTGGCTTTCGCTCCGCCATCGTGATAGACGACATCCCGACATCGATAAGGACTGGTTGCTGCGTAATAGCACCTATAAGGGCGTTGCAACCGGCGCCATGAGAAACAAGAACGACGACGTTTTCTATTTCAACTTCATCGTCCACGGATCGACCGTCATTATTACTTTCATTTTGTGGGAACTTGGAGGATATCGGACTCGAGCTTTTGGCTACCACTTCCGCAGGACTTTTCGTTGTGCTATACCATTCGACTAAGCGCTTCAACCCCTTCCTAAATCTCTGGTGCATTTCGGCCCATTCTTCGGGTAGACTGCCTCCATCACCCCAGCCCATATCATCTCTACTAGAGTCCCACTGGTAGTCAACGTCGACGCAAGCATCCCGAGCATGTGCCACATAACCCTTCGGTATGGGTTCTGAAGTTGACAGAGCATAGGAAGGAACCGGACTAACATACCCCTGACTCCATGTAGGGTCGGATGAGGATACCTTATGTGCTGTTTTTGGGTCGAGTTGGCCGGTTGAGTCGCTTCTATATCTTGGTAGATTGCTTTTCAAAGAGGATAGACTATCGAGACCAGGGTTGGTATCGGATTCAGGGGTAACGGAGGTAGCTAAGGGACTCCCGCGAGTAGGAGAAGCATTCCATAATTGAGAGGAAGTGCTTGGGGCATGACGAGCGTGGAAGTGAGCGTATTCATTGTAATCTTCGTGGCGCATCAACTCAGCTTTTGCTGTTGCTAGCATAAGGCTTGATCTTGGTGGTGGAGTAATATGCTCAAAGTAGTCTGGTGATAACCATTCTCCGAGGAAAGCATCTAGTCTCAGAACAGATTTCTCCACGGATGTAGCCTTGGAGGGACCGTGAGATGATTTCGCAAGCGGGGGTGTAGATGTGTTGGATCGTATGGGAGGTGAACTCAAGGGTGATACATGCGTACTTCGTGGAGAGGGAGACCTTTCTGTAGGAGTAGGCAAAGAGGGATTAGAGGCGAGACCAGCAGCTATGGCAATGGATGTTTGGACGCATCGAAGGAAGGGCGAACTATGTATTACAACATTATAACGACGTTTCTTGGGTTTGGTAAGGCTACCGTTGGGCTCGTAACTAGAAGCGATAGCTTCATCTTCTATTTCCCTCTCTTGTAAAATAGATGCTATCCTCGCCCCGACAGTTTTAGATTGTAACCATCCACCGTATGTTAGAGGCGGGTCGTAAGGAGTTGGAGAGGATAGATGCCATTGCTTCTCGGCGGCGTCGAGACGTTTCCCATGCCTAGATTTGAATTTCCATAATTAGTTTTAAGTTCTGAGCTTACAGATGGATGATATGATATGATATGATATTGATATGTTGGAGGGAACAAACCTAACTATGAATATATAAGCTGGAGGACGGCCCATAGCAACTAACAGGTTAGGCTCGGCCGAGCCTGGTTTTGTTAGGTAGAGATCGAGGCTTTTCTTCTTTCTTTCTTTCTTTTTCTTTATTTGGGATTGTCGAGTAGAAGATAAGTATCAATAGTAAATAAAAAAAAAAAGTGGTATATATAAATAAGATTTCCAATTTTCTATAGTTATCTTGTTTTGCTTTTTTCGGACGGACCTACACCTGGCCTCGAGAGTAATTTTTTGGAGAAAGTAGTAAGTGCAATAACTAAGTAAGTTAGCTAGCTACCAGGTAGCTTGGGCTCATGTGCATGCACTTTTATATTGGGCAATGCAACACAGGTCTCTGTTAATGTCATATATGTTTCTCTCTCTTGGGGGGTGACGCGGGTTTCGGTCTCGGTCAGAGTGTCGTAGACGAGTCGTGAAGTTTGCAATGAAACATCTTCACTGCAATACAATCTCCAAAAAAAAAGTTTGTATTAATTCTTAAGCGAACCGAACCAAATAGAACTTCGTAATATGTGAAGAATGCGGAGTGCAGGTAGCTTGGCGAAGATCGTCGTGAGGGAAAAATAACGACAAGGAGGTTAAGATTCAATTTAAGGTAGGTATTTGCGGTTGCAGTGCCCATTTACGGCGCGAGCGCATCTCAAATAGGTACCCTACGTTAGGTACCCTACAGACCCTACAGTGTAAGTCATGTAATGTATATAGTACTACTACCGCTGCAAGGGCGGAGATGGCGCATGACGTAAAACTTAGACAGATACGCCTGGATACGTTACAATATCCAGGGTATAATAACCCTGCAGCCCGCTTAACAGTTTCGTATTGTGTACATAAAAGCGGATTCGAGTTGCATGTATTGGGGGAATCTAGTGGTCGGTCAGTGGTAGGTCAGTGGACAAATCTGGGGCATTTAAACAGTCAGCCCTTCTCGCGCTTAAGAGGCATGTGGTAGAATCGGCTTAGAGCTATTGGGTAAGGGCACTTTTAGTCCCTGCAGCTTGCTAGGTTTCCCGGGCCGATGACGCTACAATGCTTGAAAGTATTGTACCTGAGAGAATGTACAATAGGTACATGTACTTGACAGAATACATACATGTACCTAGGTACCTTAGGTACCTACCTCACTAGCTACTACGTCGGAGATAACACTCGCCGACCATAGATTTCGGTATCATGGTTAGAAGAACAGAAGACCCCTGGCTTTTAATTGACACTCCTTTGCCATTCTACATTTTACATTTTACTGAGATGACAAATCAGTATCCAAATTCAATGTTCCAAACTTCTACAAAGATATTGACGATATCATAATTGACATGATATGACATGACACTGATATCGTCTAGTAGCCTGAAACAACCTTACCATTCTATTATTACCCCGTCGACGACGAGACGCTAGAGTAAGCGCCCATCATGAAGTTATCCAACGTGTTAAATCTCCCCGCGCTTCTCGCAGCGTCAATCTTCGCGCCTTCGATCGTGTCGGCCGAACATACAAGCAACTGGGCTGTCTTAGTTGGCACGTCAAGGTTCTGGTTTAACTATCGCCACCTTGCCAATGTCTTATCCATGTACCGAACCGTCAAGCGGTTAGGCATTCCCGATTCGCAAATCATCCTTATGCTACCCGACGACATGGCTTGCAACCCCCGCAATGCCTTTCCCGGAACCGTGTATAGTAACGCAGACCGCGCTGTCGACCTATATGGGGACAATATCGAAGTCGATTATCGAGGATACGAGGTCACCGTCGAGAATTTCATTCGCCTACTAACCGATCGCGTTGGGGACGAGATGCCCAGGAGTAAGCGACTGCTGACTGATGATCGGAGCAATATCTTTGTCTATATGACAGGACACGGAGGAAACGAGTTCTTAAAATTCCAAGATGCCGAAGAAATAGGTGCTTTCGACTTGGCGGACGCGTTTGAACAGATGTGGGAAAAGAGAAGGTATGAAAGGCTTCAGATTTCGGTTTAACAAGTCACCCCGACTAACATACGTATTGGATAGGTACCACGAGATTCTATTTATGATCGATACGTGCCAAGCAAACACCATGTATAGCAAGCTATACTCCCCTAACATCATCGCTACCGGGTCTTCCGAACTCGATCAGTCGTCATATTCCCACCACGCCGATAACGACGTCGGGGTTGCTGTAATTGACCGATATACGTATTATAACCTAGAGTTCTTAGAGTCCGAAGTCAAGGACTTAAGTAGCAAGAAAACGATCGGCGACCTCTTTGACAGTTATAACTACGAAAAGATCCACTCAAACGCCGGCGTCCGATACGACCTATTTCAAGGTGGTGCGGAAGCAGCCCGAAGTCGGTTATTAACCGATTTCTTTGGGAACATTCAGAATGTCGAAGTGGATGGAGCTAGAAATAACACAGTCGATGAGGATATGCTAGCTCTCAGCAAAACTATCGCAAAACTAAGAGTTCTTGCGGATGAGGAAGAAGCGGAGGCTAAGAAGGCAAGCCAGAACAATAATACAGCGCCGAGCAAATCCAAGTCTCAAACGCAAAAAAGGGTACCAACAGCCAAGCCCCTGACGGACGATAACTGGTACGGCAAGAAACTTGTAGGCGCGACAGCGTTAGCTAGTTGTGCTGCGCTATGGATTCTGGGATCATACTTAGAGACCCCGAAGAATTAAACGTAGTTAGAAATTTGCTTTGCCTTGTTAGTAATAAAATAAAAATACGATTTCGCATTATTGGCATTGGCCGATACCAGATAATTTGTGATGGGAATGATTTGGTGGCTGTAGAACTTATTGAACTTAGTAGGTTTTATCTTTTGATGCGATGCGGTTCACAAACACGTGCGAGGCGACGCAACAATCTTCAGTTTCATACGGGTATTAATCAGTTATCTTTGGTTAGACACCCCTAGGAGGTAACTATCATGGAAATAAAGTTGGAATAATATAATTGTCTGGTAATGGATCAATTTATAAGAGGCGAAGAACTACGATTATCTCGTATGAAAAGAAATAGCACAATTGCAAGTATTTACCTAACCTCGTTTCCATCGACGTTAATTACTTGTTAGTTGAATCAACTTTGATTTCTTTTTTTTCTACACCACAAACGCATCTTGCATCCGCTTCACAATAATCAGAAACTTACCTACCTCTCATCTCTACTCATATCTCCCTTCTTTTCCCTCTTTAACATATTAACCAACACTAAGGGAATTCCAAGATGACTTGAAAATATAAACAAGGCGTGTTAGCTCTCCGAGATGGCTTCTGAAGATCCACCCCAAAATATTCTTCCTCTGGAATCATTCAGTCTTACAGCCGCTCCCTCAAGTACACATAATATTGTATGGTCTCCCGATGCGGAATTGGCTATTGGATGCGACGATTGCGTCTTCGTTTTTGTCCCGGAATTCTCCATTCCCAAAGCTTCCAATGGCGGGAGCGGCGGAGTGGTTCGACAATACAATGAGACTACACTGAGATTTCCAACTGTCGAGCATAGAAGCCCAGAGTTGAATCGCCCTATATTCGATCTCGTGAAACAGAGATTTCCCGACTTTGAGTACACTCCTGGAGGTGGTGGCTCGGGCACAGTAGCGAGCCAAGGTAGTTCCATGAATCACCTCGTCGCCCTAGAATGGTCACCTTGTGGTCTCGGCCGGATGAATCGCTCAGTCCTCGCTGTACTTACAGGTTCCGGCTCCATTACCATCTACTGCGAAGGTGCATCAGACGGTATGAATGCATTCAAGCTCCGCGGTCGCAACGCTAGAACCTTGAGTCCATGGGTAGCCGCTTGGGGTGTAGGGGCAGGCATGCTTCTACCGCTTGCCAATGGACATGAAGCAGACTACACTAAGGAGTATATCACTGCCTTCGCTTGGGCAAGAGATATGGATAGTCATGGGGCCTTACTGGCATACGCGAATGACGATGATGAAGTCACCATCATCTCAGTTCAGGCCAAACACGACTCCAGCGCAGCCCCGGGAGATTGCGGTCAATGGAGGGTTGAAGAAGTAGCAAGATTTGTTGCTGAAGGACCTCACCCTAAAATAGACGTATGCAACTGGCCCATTCCTTAGAAATTGCATCTCAGACTGACCTTTGTTGTAGCCTACCGACCCAGATTATTCACCCTCGGGCTCATCATATGCACTTAGCTGGGGTCCATGGCTGAAAAGGGGCAACTCAAAAACCAGCATAATATCCTACGTAGCCAGAAATTACGTTGGTTTCAGACAAGTTACCATCCACTCGCCCCATCAGCATATGAAGTCGCCAAACGTGGAAGTTGGTAAGGTCGACTCTAACGGGGCTTGCCATTATTTATCTACGGATGCATTCGTAGTGTGGGAAGACCTGGTAAGCTCTTGAAACCCTACTGCTCCTATAGTAACTTCATATTTACTTGACACCAGATATGGACTATTGGAGAATCAAAGGTCTGTCGTGGTATGATTGCCACGCCCTCACAAGCGAAAGCTTTTCAGATACAATTTGACAGCAAACCGTCTAGTCGGATCGCCAAGCATACTACAGACGAGTGCAAAACAACATATCCAGATCCAGAAAACGAGGGCTTAACACAAAATCCGATTACAGGTTCGTGCTAGTTTCTTCATACCTGTCTGGCGTTCTAGCTTATAAGTGACAGGACTCATAATTCATCCCCCTTCTCTCTCCCAAACTACCGCTATGCCTTCGTACTCGCTCGTCAGACTCTCGGCTACGCACGAGAATGACGGCTGGTTCCAGACTAATCTCCCGCTACCCCCAAATCCTGAGGATGGATCCGTTGGGCCGCGATGGGCTACAGAAATCAACCAGACCATTGAGCACCAGCTTCCACGAGCCATGGCGTACAAGCCACTAGCTGATGCTGACAGTGCCGGGTCCGACGACGATTCGGCCGATGAAGAAGAAATGGATGCAGATTCAATGGAAGGATCCGATTATGACCCCGAAGAAAACTTCGCTGGCTTAGATACCGAAGATCAAGTTCACATCAGCCGGGTCCGTATCTGGGGAATGACGGCTAGTCCGGGTGGAGGGGTTACGGCTGTTTTCACCAGCCACTATAGTACGGTCTGGTATGGGCGAGATACATATGCGGGTGTAAAGTGCCGTGTCCTGTTTGGCCGTTATGACCGTAATGCAGACCGTAGCCAAGAAGTAGGTACGGCTCCGACTACGAAGAAACTCAGCACCGAAGCGAGGGTGTTCGAATGGATGTATGGAGGGGGTCCCCCGGTAACGGGAGTCTTAGACTCGACGGCACAGGATAATGAGGAACAAGTTGCGCTGAAAGACCATTTTGCGATGATTGGTCGTAGTCAAACTTGTTCATTCTGTGGTCTGCCCCTTGAGCCGATGGGCAAGATGGCCCGCTGTGGTAATAAGCACGTCTTCGGTAAGAATCAACCATCAAAACACCAGGCCCCATGGTCGCGCAAGATACTAATAAGCCTATAGCTACCTGTGCAACCACTGGACTGCCAATTCTTGCGCCCGGCATGTCGCGTACCTGCGGCGTGTGCGGCTGCAAGTGTTTGAAGCGGGAGGACCTCGTTAGCATGGCCCCTCAGCTTAAAGACATCATCATGGATGAAATATCGGCCGAATTGTGCGGTGGGTGTGGCGGAAAATTCATCAATTGATTTAACATGTTTGGGATTGATGTACACACCGCTACGGTTGGTGATATCGGAGGTGTCGCCAAACCCCCTATATAGAGATGGGACTATACCCCAACGACGGAATGGGAGCATAGCTTTAGCAACTCTGAGGAGCTACTACTGAGACTTTTTATTATGACGACGGCCTTTATATTCCATTCGTGGTTACTGATAACCTTCTATTGAGTAGGCTTCTATCAATCCTAGTAGCAAAACCTTACGTTGATAGAGGTAGGTAGGTAGTTTTAATACCTAAACCATTAACTAGCCAGTATCTAACCTATGTCCATACTCTTCTCAACCTTAGATATTTTCCGTCTCTGACATTTTTAATCTATTTTCTCTCCTTCTGCTATGCTAGGTATCATGCCGGTCGCGATTATATGTTTTCCCTCTCGTAGAACTAGGACAGTAGCTTGGGCAATTGCGAGGCTCTATTTTAGCTCACAACGAATTCCTACGAGAAACCGAATCATAGGTAGAAGTTGGTTTTAAAAAGGCCCAGTATGTATAAAAGATATCTCACATCCCCATAATTAACTACTAAGATATCTTAGGTAACTTGCTAGAACGTAAATGCTGGATCTTACTCACAACCCCTATTCTTAGAGGTAGACGTATTGGGATATGCAGATAAAGAAATTTATGGCAAACCTACCTCTTCTCGTATTGTGCTTCTGGCAAAGTAATAGGATACACGTAGCAGGCATTTTTAATTCCATCATGTATGACAACTTAATAAGTGCGAGCTCCAGAGTGTAGGCTATTCTACGTGAGAAGTTGAACTTGGTGAAGTCAGAGATTAGAGGCTTAGATAATAATAACCCCTGCTGTCCCCTTAAGCATGCCGTCGGCTTCTCGGTACTTGAAGATCATGACGTGAGGCTGACGCCAGCCTCAAGATCACAAATCAGCCGCAGCTGCAGATGGTTTATTATATCCACTAGATAATTCCGTAAGGGGAATATAGAGTGAGAATGTCTTCATTCAATACCCTTGGAATACGAAGACGGGTCGACAGAATGGCTCGTATTGCGCCTAAGTTGGCTGCTTGCATTGACGGTCTGGAGATTGTGGTAAACACATGGCTGCGATGCATCTATCTATCTTGAGACAATGTTCGTAAAGACCTACTGGATTGCAGTTCGATGAAGTATAAAAGGTTTGTCGTCTTCCACCGATCAGTGATATTTCCGGCACCATCATCATCAACGCTAACCACCAGTTCTATCCTATAGATTTCATCGCATATTTACATCATACCTAAGTTTTAATCAACTAATTCTTATTTACCCAATTCAAAATGCATGCCCTTTTCACTGCCGTTCTCGCCCTTGCAGGCACTGCTCTCGCCGCTCCGGCTCTGGAAGAGCGCCAGACACACAAGTTCCGCCTCCGTGCCACGGACAAGCTTGCTGGGTGGGCTCTCAAGAACGCTCACGTCGAAGCTGGCCGAAATGTCATCCAGATCCAGCGTCCTTCGGTCTATAGCTCGGACCCGTCCTACTTGAACGGAACTCACCTGTACTTCGGTAAGCAAACGAGCTTCATCTTGCGGGTTGCTTTGATATATGTATTCGGACGAAGACTAACAACATGTAGACCTTGGAACTACTCCTCCCTACGGTGTCAGCATTCCCGAGGTGCCTGCCGGTACTGTTGCGCAGGTCTCCTCGCAGCCCGGGGAGAAGACTCCCGGTTTCAGCGTCGGACCGGACGGACTCCTCACTTTCAACTCCGTTTCCACTGGTAATTATTCCTCGGTGTCAAATACTCGCTATAGCTTCTAGGAAAAGCTAACATCATCTAAGGTTTCTGGGCGTGCCCCGTGAACAACGTGTTCGAGCTTTTCTACGGCGGTAACCCCGACCCGGCCAAGCTCCCGAGCAAGGACTGCCTCGCCATCCAGCTGTCGGTTGGTGCTATCTAAGCGGTGCTCGATGATTTTGCGGCTCATGCCAAGATACCGCCAAGCTGCCGGGTATAATTATGCGACCAGCAAAATACTCTGTATAAACTTCTTGGATTTTCGCGATCTACTATTTTTGCATCTTACTTTAGACATAGACATACATAAGGCATTTTAGCCCTTTCGAAGCAGCCAATACATCTCCGGAAGGGTTATCATATATGTACATAGCAATAGAGCTTATGCCTTCATTGAAGATTCTTATAAGAAATTGTGTGTTGCCGTTGTCATTAGTATTTATTTTTACCTAAACGCCCTAAATAGGCTCTAGATACTTGAAAATCACGCCGATGCTAATTTCGACCAATATGTTACCTATACTATTAGCCCCCGGCAATTAGTGCGAGATATGGACTACAGGTAGCCAATTAGACGAAGCATTTGGTGGAGCACGCAAACGGAATATAGCAAAATTTTACACATCTCATTTCACATCAACAAGCATCCATCAAGAAGCACAATACAGCATCAGTGGTTTAGTGGTAAAATCCATCGTTGCCATCGATGGGCCCCGCGTTCGATTCGCGGCTGATGCATCTTTATCTTTTTGCCATTTCTTTCTATCGATGCCGATGGTGTGTTACTTAGCTAACGATATCTTAAAGAGTGAGAGTTCTACGTGAATCAGCTAACTAGGAGGCTGCTGGGATTAGGAACTAAAGGTTCATCATAACCTGAACCTTATGGATTGATTTTTATTTACACTCCTTCGTTATTTCTTGACGGTATTATGCGAGAGTGTTGAATCACGGCTACCCGTAGGATGACGAACGAGTTGCTGCTCCTAAACCAATTTTCCAACCGCGATCTATCAAAGGTCTGCTACACTAGAGAAAACTACTCCCGGGAACTCAGACGAGGGGCCATCCAAGAGAGCAGAAGTCTTGCCCAGCAAGGTAAAGTCAAAAAAGGCCTTAACATAAGCGTTCAAAATCCTGACTTGCTCGAGACCATCAATTGGGCCTGCATGAGGGTCCGCGCCGACTTCGAGGGTCTTCCAGAAAGTATCGTCGAAGAAGTCGTGGTGCGTCGTTCCATTAATATTTATCTTCCTGTGCCAATCCGTCTGCCACTGGGGGAATGTCACCCAAGTGTTATCACCCGTTCCACTAGATCCGTGACCTTGACTGCCTATCAGGAACGCTGGCTTCCGCTCGTCGGCGGCGCTGCTATTCAACGCTGGGTTTCCGATAAGAGTGCCATCTAGATTTAGTCCTGAGACAATCTGCCCATGGCTTTGGAGTGAACCGAGAGCTGCCGCTCCACCGAGAGAGTATCCGAAGGCGCCGAGCTTAGTAGTATTCAGGGGAAGTTTTCGTCCGAAGTCGGGGAGATGATCTTTTAAGAACACAGAGTTGTCCCCCAGGCGCATATTGTAGATATCTACGAGATCTATATCGACATTGTCCAGGTTGATCCCCGTAACGCCTGTTCCGTTCGGGTACCGGATGAAGGGCTGCTCAAACGGGTGGTCTATGCCAATTATAGCGTAGCCATGCGACGCGAGTTCGGAGAGCAAGATCGTGTTTCCTTCGACGGGAGGGCCGCCGCCTCCTGGACCGAATAGAATGGTTGGGAGGCGGAGGGGTCCGTCGGCTGCACTTTTTGGCTCTAGGAAAGGCGCGTCCTCTTGCACAATCCAAGTAATCGATGAAAGGGTCCCGTTCGAGTAGTGCCAATTTTGTTCGAAGTAAGCCGCCGTCTCCGGGTTCAAATACGGCTTCGGAGCACCTTCAGGCTTCTGGGATGTGGGGTAGAAGATGGTCGCCAAGAACGCTGTGCTGACATTATTCGGCGCCACGGGATCGTGGTCATTATAATATTCAATGGCATATTTGCGGACACCAACATGATACGGACCGGTGGGGGGCGGGAGTGATACCGCCTCGGTAATGCCGGGTATACATAAAGTTACCAGTAATGTGGTGATGATGAGCTTGGTACGGCTTACCGGCTGACGATATATACCTATTAGATCCATTCTTTTCTTTTTCGAAACAACTGGGTATGGGCACTCTTTGGACTCAGAGGGAGAATAGGAGGGATGAATATATAATATATAGTAGCTCGGATTTTATTACCATTTTCTGCATCTCGCGCACTGTACGTAGTGAAGACCTGTGGCTTGAAGGATTCATTGCGTGCTTCTCAATGGGATGAAAACACCGATAAGCCTAGGGTCGCAATGTACTGAGGACCGTGTTGTACCACTCTTTTGGTGTCAGCCACGCTCCCAAATGAGCTTATACGATGCCGAATGACAGCATGGATAGTGGACAAGAGTAAGTAATTTTGGTAGCGTTATTACATGTCGATTATGTAGTACAGCGAAGGATTACCTCAAACTACGAGATACTCGAGAGTACGATCTTGCTAGAATGAGACTTGTTGAAATAAATTATTAGAATTAGGATACCTATTCCCAAGACTCGGATATTCATGACGTAGAATCAAAGAAAGCATTTATTAATACAAGCAACCTGTAGTTGCAAATCTCATAGAATCGCAATTTGAATTCATTCGCAATGCAAACATCGTATTCCCCTTATTAACTCATCGAGCGAGGCCAAACTAAACACTATTATGCGTGCCCCTGAACAGAGTGGGAACAAGGCAAGGGTATGTTCGGCTTTATAACATTGCGACTCTTGGAGTCGAACTGTTTGCCATGAACCGATGTCTACTATAAAGGAAAGGGAGCTCTGGTGAGACCAAGGTCGCGGCATGTGTGTACTCAGGTAACCTCTCCTCTTCTCGGCGTCTACTTGGTCACAATCGGGCCCGATGTGCCTCTGGAAACGGTATTCGATGCGGGTCGATTTGCGCGAGGCTTCGTAATGAAACAGCGATAGCATATAGCAATGAGATTACCGTCCTCAGACTTGACGATATCTGCGTAGTGCGAACCTCCGCCGATCTCGAAGGGACTAATGCCGCACTCGTCACAAGCAGTGGGTGTGAAGGTTCTCAATTCCGGCCTGTCCTTGACTAGCTTGAAAATAGCCTGGGATGTTCAAAATCAGTCATCATAACGTCTAGTCGGAATAATCAATGTGGAAACTCTCTCCGGAACTATTCTTGCTTACCGCATTGTATCCATGGATTCTCGTTGCCACTGTGCGGAAGTTGGGGACGTCAAAGACCCAGAGATGGGTATCGCTGACGAAGTCCACGAACATATTCTTCAATTCGTGGTGACCTTTGTCGTAGGCAAAGCATATTCCACCCCAGAGAGTCCCCACATCAATTACGGGAGTTCTCCCAGTACACTTCAAACGTTGCACCATTACGACCAACTTGCGTAGGTGTTCTTTCATCTTTTCCTGGCAAGCAAGCATCAGAGTGTACATCTCCAGTCGGCTGGCCATATCCAACAGTAGGAAGTTGGCATTGAAGGCACGGCTGCCTTTGAATGATTCATGAAAGTCCAGAGCTGAGAGTAAGATTGATTTTAGTTCTATGATGACAATGTAAAGCCTGCGTAAGGGTTAAACTTACTATTACTATAGATCCAGACGAGGGCCTTGTAGACCAAAAGCGGAGCTTCGTTGACGACTACCTCATTACTTCCGCGGGCTAGAGCTTCCTATATGGCAAGGGAAATGTTAGAGCTCGATACTTAATGTTTCTAGCGCATATTTATTGAAGTATTCAAGTGGTGAATTCCTATAGACTGAGGGGGCATAATTACTCACCTGGAACCTTTCTCGAAACCATGTAGATCGGATGGTCATGATTCTCAAGTGAACATTCCAGCTGGAGGTACCAGCTCTGACTACAGCATCTGCATACTCCCCAACTTGCAGTTTCCTAAATGTTTCGTGTTAGTAAAGTTCATACGGTAGATACATGTTCTCTAAGGGGATTCCTTCTATTACTTACTCAAGGTCCTCAAAACTCTCTTGGTTTAGAGGACGGGTAGGAACGTACGTGACCGGCCACAACTTCGACATGATGGAGTATTGGGACTGCAACCACGAAGATGATTGGACGTCAATATGTAAAAATTGAGAAGCGGCTCCCAAAGGTTATCGCTTTTGTAGTTGCGTGATGGTGGCAACTAGGTGTTTTGTATGATACTTCGTTGCTCGAGTTGACTGGGGTGGGAGAGTGGGAGGCTAGGTTTAAATAGACCAACCTAGATTAAATAGAAGGAAAATGGAAAAGGAAAGGCAGACTGGGCTCTGCTGTTTCCCGGGAAATGATGAGAAACCTGAGTTTGATTTACCCTAAGGAACAGAATTCAATCAAGAGTACGCGGGGCATAGGCACAAACTAAAGTTCCTTCCACACTGTATTGTAAAGAAGAGGTGAGAGAAGGCAGGAGGGGACCGGGGGAGAACAAGAGCAGGTCACTAGGGAAGGCTGCGAGAATGTTTCATCCAATAAGGCGCATAGAAGCAAAAAGGTCTGATCGTGCTACTCGAGTATGGAGGCTGAAAGCCAATCAAGCGAGGGGTATGAAATTGGAGGTACCCCTACCTTCCCAGGTCAACAGCAGTGAATTCCGTACTTGTAACAGAAGACAGTGGCCGGGGAAACAGTCAACAGAATAACGGGGGAATGGGCATTGTCTGACTTCAAGGGCAGGAGTGAGAGGAGATTTAGTTCTGTTTGGGTTTCCCCTTGAGGCTGGTAGATGTTGCTTGGTCGAAAATAATCTACTTGAGGTACTTTGTGACTTGTTGAGTGCTTACAGGCTCATGTAACGTCTACTTGGTATTCTCTTATAGACCAGAACAAATGTGATCGAACTTAATCGAGTATTAGTTAAAGCATGGACTCCTACATAACATGATCCTTTGAGTGACACGCGTGAGTGTTTGGTTTATCTTGTGACTTAACCCTCGTAACTCCATTGTCGACGCTGAGATGCTGAACGTCACTACGACGGTTTTGAACGGCATTGGCAGTCTATCTCAACATTCATATGTGTATGGTAACAGAGTGTCGCCGAAGACCAGGAATAAGACCCCTGGGTAATCTAAGGCAGGAATAAATAGACATATCACCATTTTCCTTCGATATCTCTTGAAGAAGCTGGACATTAGATAGATAATAGGATGTATTTCATGAAGACATATGGTTCCACAGGCTTCCACTATATATAGGTAAATAGTAGAATAACATGTAAATTTTGAGTAAAATGAGTTCTAGTTTCGTCTTGCTGTAATGTTTAGAGTCCTAGTCGAAACTGGTGTGAGTGAGAATGGTGGATTCAAGCCAGTGAAAGAGAAGACTGTGCGCCTTCAGCACCCAGATGAATTGTTCGTCCCAAATCCCTCTTAGAAGGCTTGACTAGAATTATTTAATTTTGCAAATTCGTGTACATCTAGACCTACTACATCACGAGATAAGTTTATCTAGAAAGGCGTGAAAAGGGGAGATATGTCTTTTAATTCTTATATAGGTAGCTACGTAGGTACCTATTGTAAAGGTTCGGGAAGATATCTATCAAACTGCTATACTACCAAAAGACAGAACGATGTCAACTCGAGGGGTTTAACGTTGCTATCTCCACCTATAATGACCGTACCATGACACCCATCTTCAATGTGTTGCGAAGTTGAGGATATATTTGTTTGCCGAGGCCAGTCTGACTCTATCTTGGAAACGTAGTGATTCTAGGCGATTATTAAACAGGAGGTAAAAGAGTCAACGACGACCTTCCACGTACATAAAGGTTTTAGATCACTCCTGAAGTTAAGTCATTATTCGATGTCTGATCATTTTGTTTATTTAACAAATCTATTTTGCATTTTACGAATATAGATATTAGTGAGGCTCTTGAAAACCAAAGCTATATTTATTTCGTCATAAATATATCATCCCTATTAGGTGGAGTGGAAACTAAGCGCTTGGATACATAAATCTGAAGAATTACCGTTCCAGCTTGGTTATCTTGAGATGTCCTCAAGTGCATGGACCTAAGTGTAGGTATTGTGCGTAGGAATATTTTAAATGGAAAAGGAAAGTTGAAATGGATGGGGTGTTTAAAAATTCAGTGTAGAAAAAAAAAAGAAAAAAAGAAAAAAAGGATTGCAAAAAAGTGAAATCGAACCTGGCGCTCGACCTGAGGAGACTGGCCTTTTCAACTTGCCCCGACTCAAATTCGATCTCGAATCGTCCCCTTCCTTTCCTCAACCACTAGACCACGGCCACATTGGTAGTAAATCTCGGATCAGGGTTTCGTGAAAGGCAGCGTGCTTATTACACCTTTTAACCTTAAGGCGGGGAGGTAGGTACGAAATTGTTGCCTGGTAACCGCCATGTAGGGACCTAAGGCTCTTTGTCCCCTCGCTGCATTCTGATTTTAATATCTTCCAAGTCATTTTTAGGTCGCTAGGAGAAGCATTATTTTTCACATAAAAACTTTTATTTTAAAACCTCTTACTTGCATTATTTATCGTAGAGTTTTCGTAGCGAAGATGGTCAGTACTGGGAGCTAGATTTCAGAGCGTCAGCCTTAAGAAGCATGTCAAAAGGGGCCACTGATCTATCCTAACGTTCGATGTTAAAGTACACAAAGAGCTCTTTGCCATATTAATCAACTGCAAATATCCCCAGGTATTGAACTAGTGCTCATCTTCCGAAGTAGGAAATGCCGATACAAGATGGAAAGATTTGCATTCCAAGTGAATGGCTTTGTACTTTTACCTATCCCTCTGCTTTTTCCCTCCTTGATAAAACTCTGAGAGCGATCCAGGCATAACATGTATACTAGGCTTGTATGTATAAGTACATACAACACCACACTATGATAACCCAAGAATCTAACACCGTAATGAATTAGTACACTTGCAATATACACTTAAATGGGTTATTGGTAAGAGTTAAACTTTCAGATCGCTGACCCAGATTTATCCATGTCCCAAAGCACATCGTGAACTCCCTAGATTGTGTAACTACCCAGGTAGGTATCCCAACCCCGGTCCCGAACCCCCCGTTGACGGAATTGGAATAATATATGTTATCCAGTTGCGATGCACTTGAAGATTGACTAATAGGATTGCTAGGAAGAAAGATAACGTATCTATGCCACAAGGGCAATATTATAGAGATGCTGCTGTCGTTCACTCTTATCTGGATTTCTACCAAGAACCCGTGACACAACTCTTGTTCTAGGACGTCATGAAAATGTCGGACATTGTCTCGTCAGTAGGTATGTACAAAGTAACAATTAAGCCATGGATCATTAAATCATTCAATATATAAGGATTGTAAATCCCCTAAGACACGATGCCCAAAAGTTTAGATCCTTATAGCTATACCCAGCCTTTCAGTATTTTAAATATAGTTTCAATACAATGACATCGTCTGCGGAGTATTACCCAATCGTGGGCATCCAAGATGGATTGGACCCAGAGAAGGATAAGCTACTCCGTGAAGTCCCGCTCCGCATGGAGTTGGATGACTGGTTCACGTCTAAAGAGTCAATTCATGTAAATCAACGGGCGCTATTCTTCCCTGCTGTTTGGAAGTTTTCCCAGATGGATCCACGCGAAAAGTTATCTTGGTTTCAAATTGCTGGTGAGTTTATGATTATAGCTGATACGTTGAATACCAAAAACTAAGTATTAGGGATTCATGGAATGCCATTTGTGTCTTGGGATGAACCCGGAGCCAAGCCAGAAACCGAGAAGGAGGGTTATTGCACACACAATAGCATTCTATTCTGTACCTGGCACCGACCCTACCTCCTTCTTTTCGAGGTAAGCCATCCTATTTGTGTAGTATGATTATACTAACATATTTCCAGCAAGTTATCTTCGAGCGTATGAAAGAGGAAATCAATAAATACCCCGAGGAAGATAAACCGGCCCTAAAAGAAGCAGCAAGAACATGGCGTCTCCCGTACTGGGACTGGGCACTAAAGAAGCCCATCGATGGCGAGGAAAGACGGGATTATAACGTACCCTTGGCTATCCTCAATAAGACTGTACATATCAGACAGCCCGCAAATGAGCTTCTCGTCCCTTACGAAAATGCTTTATATCAGTTCACGATGCCTAACCGTATCGCAATGGGCGACTGGAGTCTCAAGTCCGAAGACCAAGATTTAAGGGTGACTGAAGTTGTAGACGAGGAAGGGAAAATTTACCCTGTAAGTAGAATGTACAGCTGCTCCATACGGGGGGCTAAATCATGTCGTCTAGTTCCAGTATTGTCAGGCTACAAGTCGACATCCCAAGGTGGAGGGCGCGGACGCGGACAAGGATTGGATTTCTGGAAAGCAGGACAACGAAGCAATTATTAAAAAGATGAGAGACTGGAGATATAAAGGAGACAAAAGTAGGGTACAAGAATACCAAAGGAAGGGCAATACGACAGCAAGTCTGAGAGGAGCTTTCTCCCGTGTTCTTGGAATTGAAAAGTTTGAGGATTTCGCGACTAAGCGAGCTCCCGGCAGCGGCGCGGACAAACCAGATGAAAAGGTCCCTCCATTTGATTCGGGTGAGAACATCCATGACCTGATGCATGTGATGTGCGGCGGCGACGGGGTCAGGACGGACCGCGAAAATATATATTATGCAGGACACATGTCTCACGTACCTGTCGCTGCATTTGACCCTATATTTTGGTTTCACCACTGGTATGTAATGGATCTATGCTGTCTATATCCCGATTTCTAATGTTGAATAGTAACGTGGATAGAATGATCGCCATCTGGCAAATGTTGCATGATGACAGCTGGTTTGATCCCAATGACATTCGTAACGAAGACAATGGAACATACTCTATCAAGCGTGGACATATGGACAAGCCCGATGATCCACTTCGACCATTTCACAAAGAGGGAGGGCAGTATTGGACTTCTTCTGATGTTAGGGAGGTGACAGCTCTGGGCTACACTTACCCAGGTCTAGAGAAGTGGGAATACACAACCAAAGGGATATATGACAAGAAGAAACATACCGACAAAATCAAGGAAAGAAATAACAAAGCCTATGGCAGCGACTGGTCGGCTGTACAGAAATCAAGGCTAACTGCTGACCCGGGTGAATCGGCCGGTTTCCAACTAGCGAGTATGGGTGGCCTTGGGGGGGACCCTATTGACTTGACTGTTGATGACTACGTTGTAAATGTGATTTATGAGAAGTATTTCGGTCCTGCTACCGTCCCCTTCGCAGTGGACTAATGCCTTCAGGTTTGAACTTAACGGGAACCCGTTTGAAATCCATATTTTCATCGGCAAGGTGCCAGACGAGGCTCAATACGGATCTGGAGTTACTTATGTCGGCGAAGTAGTCAACTTCTCAACTGAGCCAAGAGGTTGTGAGTATATCCCAAGACGAGGACAGGCGTCGCCCTATATTACATGAGACTATATAAAGACAAGAAATCTTCATAGAAGAATGACTACTAATATTTTACCATTTACTAGTGGGCATCTCAGATAGGGGATGCGAAAATTGCCAAATCCAACGGGCAAATCATACCCGATCCACTGGACGCGTCGCATTAACTAACTCTCTGATTACACGATGGAAGAACCAAATTCAGCATGAGAATAGTGACGGTGGGCCACCAGTACTGAGAAGCATGAAACCAGAAGACGTAGTCCTATTCCTAACGTCCAACCTTCACTGGCGTGTAACCTCGATGGGCGCATTGGTGAACCTGTCCTCGCTGAGGGTTTCACTCGCCGTAGGTGAAGCTAAGCATTTTGCGGACCGCACCAAAATGTCTATATATCATAAGTACAAGCCTGCGTATGAAGTCACTCGCGGTCGGCGCAATGGCGCAGGCCCCGAAGATCATTTATACCCGGAACATCTCCAGTATATAAGCCCTTCAGCGGTATAAGAGGAAGCTAGTCATAAGAGACTAGAGTACACTGGAGCGTTATACTAGGCATCATAATCCCAATCAAGGGACTGTCACTCGTTACATTTTGGATTGGATGTATGTTATTAGGGCGGTTGGAATAGTCAGAAATTTAAATATTAATGTCTTGGTGTTCTACATGTTCCCAGGCCATCGTCCTATGTCTTATACAACCGTTATTTTTGACTACATACAAGCAATCTTCAAGGGTGAATGAGCTATTTCCCCAGACTCACATAGATTATGACAATAGGTCAATAAGGTTAATTGCTACATTGTAATAGAGTCAGTTGTGCTTCATGTTTAAAATTCGAATTTACCATTTATATAATACAGATTTTTTGCTTCGACCATTTAGCCCCTATTTTCATGATCCTATATTAGGTACGAATGTTCTGTTAGATAGAACGATTGGAAAAATATAAAGAAACCCCTCTTCTCCTTTCAGTTACCTAACCAAATGGGCCCGTTACAGTTAAGATCTAGCTCCGACAGATCTTATATAACCCAAGACTTCCAAGACTATTTCGAACTCAGGGTTTAGGCTATTATAACAATACTCACCACCACATCACGAGGATATCAACGGTCTTTGCCCAATTAGCATAACCGACCCCGCACACCCTGGATTGACCGTAGCATATCGAACAACTACTACTAATTGTCTAGACATAAGGCTCACCACTGGTATAATCAACGGACGTCACAAACCTTGCAATCCGGAAACCACACGGATACTTAGGTATATAATACATAGGTATATAGGAGAGAGATAAAAATACCATGGCCGCGGCGGTTGCAACGACACAGGTCCCCCTAACATTCCAGGGAATTACGGAGGAACCTCCACAGACACGGACACGTCGCGATGTACTTACGAATATTAACTACTACAAAGATCCGGGTGACGGTTCACTACCAATGCCTATCGTGATCGCCGAGTAAGCGCAATACCCCTATGTACACTTACCTAGGTACCTATCAATTGCGCACAATACTAACCAATCCCAAAGCAACACGGTAAAGAACGAGCGTCCACATATTCCCCAGCAGACCATCATCCACGACGTGACGGGCGAGGAGGACAAGTACACGCTCGACAGCCACGGATTCCAGTTCCTACGGCACGAGAGCGCCACCAAGTCCCTGCAAGATTTCCAGGACGAAGAGCACGTCAAGGCCGAGTACTATCCGGAGTCGATACAACTCCTGAAAGAAGTGTAAGTATTCTATTAATAAGAAAACTATCAAATACATGAAAGGAACTATATAAGAGCTAATTCGTAACTGGCACGATGCTTGAAGAACTGGCGCGTCACGCATTTTCCTCTTTGACCACAAGACGCGCTGCGGACCGTCCAACTGGCACAAGTTAGGCAAAGGCAATCGATCTTCGCGCGGGCCGCTATTCAGAGCGCACGTAGACCAGTCGTACGCCGGTGCGGATTTGGTCTTGCGGCGCTGGTTCCCGGACGAGGCGGAAGAGCTGCTCAAACGGCGGTATCAAATCATCAATGTACAACCCCCCCCTTTTCCCTTTTCCCTTTTTCTCAACCACGAGCGGGGAAAAAGAAAATTTGTTAACAAAAGAAAATCAGCTATGGCGCCCCATCCGCCCCGTCCTCAAAGACCCCTTCAGCGTAGCAGACGGCTCCTCGATCCCTGACGAGGACCTAGTCGCCGCGTCGATAATCTACCCTGTCGACCGGGACGAGACGTGGACGATCCTGCCGCGCCCGACGCACAGGTGGTACTACAAGCACGCGCAGCAGCCCGGCGACGTCCTGCTCATCAAGTGCTTCGATTCGGACACCGGGGTACCCGCGCGGCGCGCGCCGCATAGCGCTTTCGAAGATGTCGAGTACGCGGATAGGGAGCCGCGGGAGAGCATCGAGACTAGGGCCTTGGTTTTTTACGATTAATTTGTTCGACTATATCTTAAGGAGGTACCTTACCTATCTACCTGGCGATTGGCACTGTAGTTATTTATGACAAACGGGATGCCAAATCTCGTAAAATAACGCATGAACTTATACATGTTTAAAACCCCCTTGAAAAGAAGAACGTCAATTTGGTATCATATTCCTAACAATAGCCCTGTAAACTAAACAAAAGCATCCTCATTTGACAACATATACACGCATCTCGCCCATTTACACATTTATCTAACCTAACCTACTCCGCACTCCACATCTTCGCCGGGCTAGGCAAGGGGCTCGTCTGCACGCGCGGTCTGCTCTTGAATATAGCCTCATAATCTTCCTGGCCGCCGTCGATAAGTTCCTCAATGATAGACGTGTCGTTAATATTCTCACTCTCAAGCTTCGGGAACTGCTCGCCTTTTCTCTGTATCATCTTGCTCTTTCTCTCAGATCGTCTCCTCTCCAGCTGTGCCTTTTGCCGCGCTGCTTCAAAGCCGACCATAGACTTTCTAGTACGGGCCACCAGATCTTCGTATTCGTCTTTTTCAGGTAGGTGATTTGTATTGTTATGACCGCTGCTTTCTGCGGGAGGGGGTTTGGTCGGGGACGGTGGAGATATTTCGTCCTCCTTTTCGAAGGAATGGGCTCGTGTCATGGATAGACGAGTCCTCTCAGCTAGCGAAAGGGTATGGCGAGGTTTTTTTACTGGCGATGGGGACGCATTTGACATAGATTGCAGTATTTCATCAGCCATGGCCTGCGTTGGAGAAACGGAGGCTGCCGGCGGAGATAAGGATTCCATCATCTTGTCAGTAGGAGATGGTTCGGGAGATACCTCAGGGGAAGCAACGATACTATGTGACGTGATAATTTGAGGTATAGGGTTTAATTTCGGTGACTCTTGCTTTCGGGGCATAGCTTTTACTGGTGTTTGTTCTTGAGAAAAGGATGGCTGCTCCGATGGCCTAGGCTCAACCTTGGGTGACAGGTCTGGAAAGAATTTCTTGTTTCGGCTGAATGGTACGTCAATCGAGGATGCCTTTGGCACATGTGTCCGCCCTTGAGCTTCAGTGCCAGCCTTGGGGGGAACGAGACGATAACGATGCCTGCTGGTAGTTTGTATAGGCTTTTTAGTGGGAGGTGCTTCTTCTACCTCATCTTCCCATTCGCTAATATCAGAGATCGCTTCGGCCGGTTCCTCTGGCTTCGTAGCATATGAAGCGGCACCGACTCCTAAACCCCTATTTGAACCTCCTAATAGACTAGAAAAATCGGGGATCTTGGGTTTTCCAATAGCATCGAGTTCAGCTTTCATGTTACTGACAATCGTGTGATATTGTGTGGGTGCTGCGTTTAAAGGCAGCTTATCTTTGACGCGTATCTTGTCGACACCCAGCTGCTGATGAGCTGTGAAGCGCAAACCAACATTCTTTGGCTTAATCGTTCTCTTCGTTTCGACCGTAGGTGGCGGTGGCATGTTTCCGAACATTTTCTTTCGGAAATCGTCCCATTTTTCTAACCTCGCTCTCTGCGTCTGAACCCGATTGTCTAGTTGCTCCAAGAGACCAGTATGCTGGTCTTCAAGGTCGGAGACTTTCCCCTGTTCCACGCCAGCCCAAATATCGTCGAAGCGACTACCAAGAAGTCCTCCTTTTCGTGGATTCGTATCGTTATATAATAGACTGTCGATCCACTGGTCGTTTCCAGTCCAATTGGTCTTAACGATCTTATTAACCTCCTTTCTTGTCCGTTCAGACGTTTCGGCTACACTTTTTGCGGATTCTGCCTTCGCCTTTTCCTTTCGCTGGGTGATGACATGTTCCTTTGAGGCTAGTAGTTGTTCGAAGTCGCGATACTTTGCTCGTTCCGTGTTCTTCTTGGCTAGGAGGGAACTTAATGAGGCCTTGTGGGCGAGTAGCAACCCATTAAGTTCTGTGCGGTCTCCCGAGTAGCCCCAATTCTCGAGCGCAAGCTTCTCCGATATGGTCGGGCGGTATTCCGGGCCTGAATTGAGCGCACGTTCGGCTACCAACTTCTTCAGGACCGCCGAGGAAAAGACGGCTAGAACTTCTTCGAGTCGCTCCCCTTTGCATTCGTCTAACATAGTCTTTCGCAGAACGGCATCTCGACCAAGAACGCCATTCTTCTTAGCCTGTTCGAGAGCACGGAGGAGGGCGGCTCGGAGGTTGATAGATTGGACCTGGTCAAGAGGTGGGAAGAAGGGACGTAGTTTCTAGAGAATTAGAGGCTTTTCGCAATAGGATAGGATAGGATAGGATATAGTAAGCATACATTTTGAGCTTCATTATGATCCCATAGAGTAAATAACTGGTACAAAGCCCATTCGACAGATTGAATTCGCTTCTTCTGTCCGCCGGCGGCGTCCTTAGTGGAGAAAGTCGCGAGGGTTATGCCTGGCCAATCGGGTTCTTGATCAAGATCCAGTAAACGTAGGTTCGTAAGGAACAGAGAAAGGTTAGAAGTAGAGCTGGGTATCTGAGTTGAGGTAGCAGCAGGAGTAGGCTGGGGGGCGGTCAAGGATGGTTTAGCGGGAACGCGCAACGATCGCGAGCGTGCGACTGAAGTGCTGCTGATGGTTGACGATGGGTTGGCATGTTGAAGCGACATGGTGGCATTGTCGAAGGTAACCAGGTTTGAAGGGAAAGAATTGCTCTATAGAGATGTGACCTGTGACCATCCGTCTTAATATAATTGACTACGTAAGTAGAAACAGCTCCAATTAATTATTGGAGAGTTGATAAATTCCCGGACGCAAGGTCGAACTAATGGAAAATAAGTTATGGAATAAGTTATGGATTGGTTTGGTGGAGTTTCGAATTATTGATTTTCTGGACTCGATGCCGCTACCTATAATGTTCAACTATCGAGTTTTATCGATAAAGCTACGGATAACCCTTTCAAAAGTAATGTCCATAGAGAGACCCTTGTCAGCCCCGGCACGCACTGGCCAGGCTTGGCTACAGCTGCTAGTCGAAAAGTGCTATGTACTTCATTACTCTTTATATATCTACAACGCAATTACTATGCTTATATAAATCGTAGAATATTATAATTAAATTTTTGATTTAAAGGGAAAGGTCGATTTTGTAGAAATATATTTTAAAAACTTTCGATCTTGGGTTATTTGCGAGAAATCAGTATAGTAAATAAGTTGAATTTGAGATGTACATAGACCATAGACCATTAGATGGCGGCCGGCACTGGCCAGCTGCTGACAGTCTGACAGGGGCTTCCCTACACCTCCAGCAGGATGGTAAAGCATAGGGTCTCCACTGCCCCATATACATTCCGCAAGTAGTTGCTAGAGAATTTTGTATGAGAAATACTTCCTAATCCTCGAATTTTCGAGACGTCTTCCCTTATACACCAAAGCCGAATAGGCCTACCACGTATTTTCTTATACAAATTGCTGCATCAGTTACTTATGAAATATACGTGGGGCTGTGGAGACCCTATGCTTTACCATCCTGCTGGAGGTGTATGGACAAAACTTTTGAAAGGGTTATCCGTACAGCCACTAAATATTATTATTTTAGGCCATGGGTCCCGCGGTAACACCCGAATAGCTAATAGCCAATAGCCAATAGCCAACCGCAATTTAGGGACCACCACCACTTACACGAAGGACTCAAGGACTTATACAAAACATCAATGTCACCATAACGTCTTTCAGTCTTATTACGCCCATTTCCGAGAAGGCAATAATGAATAGCATATAGGGTTTATGGTTCCGTTATCTAGGTACCTAACCTTCCATCATGACGAAAGCAAAGGTTCCTTGAACGTGTATTATCTCTCCATCTGTCGCACATCTAGGGAATGTTATACTGTAAGAGGTTTTTGTAGGTATGACAGGTACTCAGACAGTGTGCATCGTATCGTGATTCTTCCCTCTCCTTTTCCCTTTCCACCTCAGTCCCCACGGTGTCCTTTAATTGTTCATATATCATTCTCCTGTACTTGGTGTGTATGTCACCGTATAGACACCAATTACTCCGTCTCTTCCTGTCCGCAGCCCCGCGAGCACTGGTCCGCGCTTACACACTTGCACGCTCCGCACGTACCGGCAAGAATGATCGTCAAATCGCCGGACACAGGGTCGCAGTGGGCACCGCTGTTGCTGGCCGAGCACAACGCTGTAGTACCCGGAGACCCGCAGTCGAGTCTCCACGACGCTGGCGCCGCATCCGCTGGGGTAGGGGCAGCCAGGACAGCTGCGGCTTGGAGGCTGATGAGCGCAATGGCTGCTGATATGGTCTTCGTAATGAGAGGCATGTTAGTTTTTGTTTNTTTTTTTTTTTTTTTTTTTTTTTTTTTTTTTTTTTTTTTTTTTTTTTTTTTTTTTTTTTTTTTTTTTTTTAAGAATCAACTTAGGTGTTATTTTTCAGGCTGTTGGGTTTCGCATAGACAAGTGCTTAAGAGATTGGGCTCTTTTTCACAGAGAAACGACATACCTTCATTTTGCTGGTTGGAATCGGTGCCAGCTGACGACGGTTTAAAAAGTCTTAAGCTTTATCTTGCTGTATGCCACGCAAGGTGCAGTCTCTCTTTCTGTACCACGAGAAGCAACAACGACGACAGACGCGAGGAAAGGTCTACTGCTGCAACAAACTTTTTATCAATTGTTCTCAACGATCGGCCGCGTCCTTGACTTATCTAGTATGAGATTTACGGGGCCCAGCATCCGCAGACCATGGCACCTTACCATCAGAAATATTCGCCACAACATGGGCTTTATTTATAATTTCTAGTCCAGAACCTCCCCGTACCCGTGAGCCTGGTCTCGAACTTCCCGACTCCTGGACCGATTTACCTCCTTGGCGGGTTACCCCTTAGGTCTCAACCCCCCTCGTCCTTGCTGCGAGAGAAAAAATGATCTCCCCGGATGCAACCCTTCTTCAGGGACATGGGCAGTACCGAGTGGTTGGCCAAGTCGGGTCTTATTGAACAAATCTCGAACTTGTTAATTATTATCCAGCTAATTATTATCCAGCGGGCGCTACTAAAGAAGTGACATGTGATAAGGCCGTTTGCAGCTTAAAGGGTTTTTAATTCGAAAGCATCTTTGACGAACCTAAGCTTATGGGTTCGGTTGTAGTTCTGAAGGAAACAAGTATAACGCATTCACGTCGAGCGTAACCCCTAATGAAATAAGTACCATGGTAGTCTACCCAAATTTCAGAAAGGGTCAAGAAACGAGGAGAGACTGGGTCTAAAAATATGCACGTTATCCATATCAATTATCCGGGACGTGGTAGGCCGGTTTCTACAGAGGCAAACTCATTTATCCATATTGCTATGTACGACCGACAAGGATAGTGGAATTGATAACATGAACTTCAGATTCCCCGACGCCCGCGAGACCCTCCATCCGGACAGCGTGAACACATATGTCTTTTCTAGGAGCCCTTTTCCCATTAACGCCTTGGCGACCGGGACTCGGTATCAACCCTTCACCCCAATCGTTCATGGTAACAGGTGAGCTCAATATCAGGATTGCCCCGACCATCGTCCTGTTAATCTAAATAGACATGAAAAACATGCGGCTCCTTGAGCTATTAATATCATACAAGCAACTTTAATACAGGGTTGAACAAATTTCTGAAAGCGTACAGGCCAGCTCCCGGCTTCCAGTCCATATTGGAATCTATGCGACCAAAATAGCGTCTAAGTATGAAGCATACCGCCGACAATATGCATCTACTTAAGCCATATTCAACCAAGTGACGTGAGAGAAGTGTTGGATACGTGTAGATGATCGACCAAAAATAGATGGGTTCGACCTATTCTATCGTAGTTAACCCCGTAGGTAGCCGAAGTAAAACTAAGGCGAAAGCGATAATGACTCTAGAACACTAGAGTAATTCGCTCACGCCAGGGCAAGAAAGCTGAGGTCAACGACAACCGAATAAACCTTTCAACTCCGAAAGGCTCAACCGGCCAACGCCTTGGGCACCCTCCTCGCTGAGAGCTGTATTAACCAGCCTGCGTTTCTTTTCCTGCAGCACTCGAATGCGGTCTTCAACTGTCCCTTCGATCAAGACGCGGTGGACAGTGACCTCATTCTTTTGACCAATACGATGGGCCCGATCAATAGCTTGCTCTTCAACAAAAGGATTCCAAAAGGGTTCGAGGATGATGACCTGGGTTGCCGCTGTGAGGTTCAACCCTGCGTTGCCAGCAGATAAGCTGACCAGCATGATCTGTACCTCGGGTTTATTCATAAACTTCTTCGCGGCGGCATCTCGGTCACGATGATGCATGGTCCCGTCGTAGCGCGTGTAGTTGAAGCCTTGATCGTGTATGGGAATCTCCAGTAAGTCAAGGAAAGATGTCCATAAGCTAAAGATCAGCGTTTTTTCTTTGGGATTCTTCTCTCTAATCGCCTCCAATATTTCCATCGTCTTACTAATTTTAGCGCTTGGTACCCAATCCTTTCTTAGACGTTTGAGATATTTGGCTTTTGCGGCGGCGTTAGTTGAGCTGGCTTTCTTGAGGGCTGCCAGAGACATAAACTTCTTCTTGCCACTCCTACGTTGCTTCTTACTAGCTCCACTGTTCGTCTTCCTCTTCTTTGATTTTGTAGCATCTTCGCGACCAGGACGTTTTCGCTTATCTCCGCCTCGAGGGGATTTCTTCCTGTCTGCATCGATTTCAGATGATGAATCGCTCGGGGCTTTGCGCTTGTTGGATTGCGCAGATGTGTCTTTGTTAAGGGACCTCATTGCGTCGAGCCGTTTCCATATTTCCTCCAAGGACATTAGAGAATCGTTGTCGGAATCTTCTGCGGACTTTCCCTTCACGAATTCCTCATTTGCATCAGCTGATATAGAATGCTGCATTAAATTTGCCTCTCCCGAATTAGAGGCCTCATCCACATCCGAAATACCCTTTTCCTCTTTCTTAACTTCTTTTTCTTCTTCCTGTTTCTCTTCCTTCACCTGTTCATCTTCATCTTCATCTTCATCTTCTTTGCCTTCTGTCTCTTCCTCCTCTTCCTCTTCCTCTTCTTCTTCATCCTCATCTCCAGACACGATGAAGCCCTTCAAATTTCCACGCGCATCTATCTCGTCATCTGACTCGTCGAAACTTTCGAAGCCGTCCGAATCATCATCCGAGCCATCACTATCATCCAATCCGAGTTTCTCAGGCATATGTGCTTCCAGAAAAGAGAAGTGGCAGATGATATTTTTGGAGTCGATTTCCGAGTTACAATCTTCATGCAGACAAAACCTTTGTTGTTCGGAATCCGGGTCCTGTATCTCCATCATGACTGAGAAACAAGTACTGCAGATCAAATGACCACATGGGTATATAATGAGGGGATTCTCGACCTTTTCATAGCAAAGTGGGCACTCATATTCATTCAGCGATTTGAGCCTCCTCACCACACCGGGTTTAAACTTCCGGGCGAGTTCGCGCATTTCGTCCGATGAGAGTTGTACCCCTTCTGGAATACCGAAATCTCGAATAAGGTGTGGGTGACAGCAGGCTTGACGTAGGCGTAGCAATAACAAGAGAATGTAGGTGTACTTCTTCATTGTAGTCCCGGCCTTGAGGAACTCGTTTACTTTGAGTTGCTGCTTCTCTTCCAGGGCTTTGTAGACTTCCTGCTGGTCTTTGTTAAACTTAGTCATGACCTCTTCCTTCACAAGTGCGGGAAGCCGAAGGATTGGTTTTCCATCAAGCATGCTCGTCTTGGTCCGCCGTAAGGTTATGCTCCTGAAGAGGGCCTGTAGCTTCCTCATGGCTGTATCATGAAAATCCTCGTTCCAACTCTTCAGTGGTTTGGTAATTTCCCACTTGAATGTCTCCCATTCATTGTAAGGCTTAATACGAAGGAAATGAATAAGTGGAAATATTTCCTCAGCTTTATTCATGAATGGAGTTCCAGTCATACAAAGCCTATAGGTTGACTTGATCCTACATGCGGCTTTTGTAGAGAGCGCACGTCGGTTTTTAATGGTATGGGCCTCATCAAGTATGACTCGATGGAAGGTAGCATCGTCGGCCAGTATCAGCGGCTTCTTCCTTGAGTCTCGCAGAGCTTTGTACTCTGAAAGTACAGTTCCATAGGTGGTCAGGACAACATCATGGGTGAGGAGTCTGGGAACAGTCATTCCACGCTTTGCTTGGCCATGTAATATAACTGTTTTTAGTTTATAGGCTGGTTTGACCTTGGTCTGAATTTCTCGCTCCCACTGCTTAAGGAGGGAAAGTGGAGCGACAATAAGCGTTGTTTTGTGGGCGCGGTCTCTTGAAGGACGTGCTAAGATCAAGGCCAGCGCTTGAATAGTCTTGCCAAGTCCCATCGTATCTTGTTAAAGAGACAGTTAGCTAGCCTCACCGTAATCAACTATATCTAGTAAGTGGTGTTATAAATTACCTGCTAAAATTCCCCCTTTCTTATGTGCGTCTTCCTCCTGCTGTATCAACCAAGTCAGACAAACCTTCTGATGCTCCATTAGTGTACAAGACATGGCAGCCGGCGTGCCCTTTCGCTGTTCCGGAGGGATGTCAATCTCCGGCATCGACAAGAGATTATCTAGTTCTTTCTGCTGTACCTCGTCTGACTTTACTAAATTCGGGTAACCATGGCTTCTCTGTCCGGTGCTATCAACGCTATCATCGCTATCATCGTCACTGTCATCATAACCATTATTGACATAGCGAGGCCGTCGATTAGTTACGGAATTAGAATGTCGCGACCCAGCCGGTGATTGATATGATTGACCTGGTCGAGATTGCTGTGACATGGCGCCCGATGACTCAAGTTCTGTGTAAAGTTCGCGTGCAGTTTTAAATGCGTTGGCAGCGTCGGGGAATAAGTTACCAACAGGTCTTCTTGAATCCGTCTTCTCCTTCTTTCCTCTGCCTAGACCTTGTAACTGACCTATCGCTTGTTCTTGGGGAATAATTTCTTCGGCGTTCTCTGTTTCTCGATCGGATGGTCGGCCTGGTTGGGTTACTTGGAAGGTGTGAGCCTCGTCAGTCTGTCTATCTTGCCTTGTCTGATCTACATTTGTAAGTTTATTAGCTGCCAACTGCTGATTTTCTTGATCGAATGAGTCAGGCCCCAGGTTGCTTGGAGGTCGATTAACAGAAGTCGAAGTTAAGAGGGGGCGTTCGGGCGCCAGACTTTGTCGATTCGACGTACTGTCGGCTTGTAAAGCCAACGGTGGCATAGTGGCTTTTATCGCTTTGTCCAATCGATATTATGCTCGTCCAAGTTTGCGCGATTGATAAGGTACGTGATCAAAGTATGCGATCGGGCAATGCGGTCAAAGTCGCACACGGCAAACGGCAAACGGGCAAAGGCAGAATATTAATAAGGTTGCAGCCTAAGAACCTGATGATTGACACTGATTGGATCGAAAGTTTAGGTATTCCTGCAGATAAACATATACTTTTATTTTTCTTTTTTTTTAATAATACTAGGATGAAAGTAATTTTACCATCGAAAGCTATGAGAACAAACAAAAAAAAGAAATAGGTTTGTTTATGATAAGTAGATGAAAGTAAGTTTGCTTGGAGTTGGTTAAAGTTGTTGAAACTTGAAATATTACGGAAGTTACAGAAGTAATTGATCATCAAGTCAGGAACGAACGATCATTGCACTATTACGTCGGTCCAGATTGCCCATGCTGCCATACCTCTCGCCCTACGGCCGGGGTTTTTGCCTAGGAACTTAGCGTACTTTCCCTAATGTGTTTTAGTCTTGGCGCGCATACTCGCGACGCCACGTGCCTTCCCACGCGCAGATCACTCACGGGTAGCAGCATTAGTTCAGGACACTAGTATTTATGTACCTGTGTACACATGCATACCTCAACAGGCAGAAATTGAACCTAGCAGACAAGCCACCTAAATTCCATATGAGGCGTTCTTATGGCGCCAAAATGCGGTGATCAGGCAGTGCTGCCTAACACTTCTATTAGGTATCCCAAATCAGCCAGCTTTCTCGAAGAGTCTCAAGCTATTGCCCTTGAAATTTAGAAATCATCACCGTATTTCCCTTTTGTATTTCTATTTCACTTTGTGGCATTTTTCTATAGACCGTAATTAGCAATCATAAAGCTCATTCGAAATACCTGTTAACTAACAGTTTTGAAAGATCCGTCAAGTACTCCTTTTACACTTCCGCGAATGGTATTAGTATTAGAAGTTGGTCGAGAAATAGGTACCTACTAACCAAGGATATATGAGGTATATATGTGGGAAAGTCATCCAACCAACTTATATAATACCCCTCTCTCCTTAGATCCGTCGAGTCATATGCTCTGGTTATACCTTAATTAAAGGCCAATTAGGTATGGTATATAAGAGCCTTCCCCCCTATCTTCCCTCGAGGGGAAAGAGACCAGTTTCCACCCCGAAGTTTACCCACCAATAAACGCCATCTCTTTCATTATTGGGAACTTGTCGTGCATGATCCCACGGCCGTTAATTCAAGACAGAATCATCAATAGCATAACCGACTCACCGCTCTCAATATGCCAAGTCTTGATGAGATCAGCTATTCACGCGACGTAACTGTCGCCGCGGCTAGGGACTACTACACTTTCCTCACAAAAATGTATCTTAAAGAGTCGGACGTGATTGAGCCTCCTGAAGGAGGCTGGCCGAACCTTACCACCAACCTGCAGTCACTGGGCAAGACAGATGAGGTTCTCTCGCTACTCCGTCACCTACCATATATCCGCCGACATTCTGATGACAGGGACCAGGCTCAGGGTGCTGCTGAGTGTTATTTTGCAGACTGGCAGAAATTAGGCCGTTATCTTGCTAGTGGCCGTACTACTGGAGAGAAACTCAGGTTGGTCACAGAGGGTGCTTCGATATATGAGAACGTACCTCCTTACGTCGTAAGCCTCACAGCTGGTGGGCGGAGCAATCCGGTTTTCCTATTGGATACAAAGTTCGGTGTTGGACATTGGTATGAATGCCCCGGTGAGGTCAGATACGAACCTTCGCGAGAGCCGATCGAAGACGATCCATACGACTATGCGCCTGAGAAAGAGGCCGAATGGCGTGCCGATGGTCAGTATTGGGCAATCCCTGATTTTTTCGGGGAGCTCGAGGACCAGTTCCGGGAGTTGAAATTCATCCCAATAAGCTCTCGAAAGGTAATAGATGTTTACACCACTAGAGGTTCTCAAGCAGATGGTATGATCCCCATGTTACAGGAGATCTATCGTGAAAACGGCTGGCCCGACCTTGTGAACTATCGCAAGAGGGAATGTCTGGAAGCTGTGCAAACTGCACTAGAGGAGCGGTATCCGGACTTTGCCGATCGACGCGACGATGAATAGGAGGATTGCGGTAGGCGGCACTAGGCAATCTACATAACTAAAAGTCTAACTTACACAGAGTCTATCTAAATTGATAATGTAAAGTACCTAGGTGGGCATTAGAAACATATATGGTAGGTTAGGTGCCTAAGAAAGGAGATGCATCATGTTCTATGCAGGAGATCTGACTAGCAACACACGTGCTGTATGCTGAAGAAAGATCAGAAATTCTAACAATTAATATCAATACGCATAACAGGTCAAGTTAATATTCTTCTGAATCGACCGAGGCGGTGCCTATGATTCGTGTGGCAGCTCAATTAGAAATTATTGGCAAGTAGGCGATAAGTCTGACGATATCAGGAGGTTTTAAGTCCCTCGGGTAAGTCCGAATATGATCGCTTACATGCTTCTATTCGTCACATGCATTATCCGCATAAAAACATTGCTTCATTTTACATATGTACCTATTATATATATTCCTACCTACCTAGGTAGGTAGTCTTGGCTTGTTTCCGTAGCATTGTAATGAAGCCATGTATATCGATACGGTGATGGTCTTACGAGTGATTCTCCTTGGAAAGACACATAGCCCTGTGTATAATTAACTACAAGGGTATAGGTAGCAAAACTCTACGAGAAGGATCCTATGTATAACAGAAGATATCTGCATTTTTACTATTCTCGTATTCTATCTTTCTCCTATTTGTTGCGCAAGCCCACGAAAGCTCCTTTCTTAGATCTTCTCAGGGGAATAGTTGATTCAAGATTATCATACCCCCCTTAATGCAAGAATAATCATTCCCAAGATGAGAGCAATATCGTTATTCAAGACACTCATTGGCTTCGCTATCAGTGCGATCCAGGTGTCTGCGATGTATATGACGCCCATGCCCAGGCAAGCGGCGACAGAGACATCAACAGCAACAAGCACTCAACGACCAGATCCGTGGCAGTGTGCAACGCAGAATCTAACGCAATTCTTTGATGTTCCCAAGCCTACTGGCGCCCTGTTAAAGGCTTTGGACTCATACGGCGATGAACTGATTAAGCCGTGTTTGTCCACAGCTACCGGGCTTGACATACTCTCTTGCACGGTTTCAAACACATCACAATGGTGCGGCTTCGCTACGGCTGCACCGACCAGTGTGATAACCGCCTACTCATCCTACGGCGAGTTAGTTGCATCATGGTGGTCTGAGAAGAGCTCTGCGGCCGTCTCTCTCTCCGCTGAGTGTCCGAACAGCTGGCAGCGTTTTGGACCGATCGAACAGGCATGGTTTAACCAGACTCTCGCCCATTTGAAATGCTACAACGAAGCGCATCCTAGCAGCACGAAGACTACTTCTACATCACGACCAACTGCAGAACCTGGTACTGGAGCAACTACGAGCGGGCCAAAACCGACATTGGTTTAAAGTGCCGATGGTCGTGGGTGTGTGGATATTTGCAAGCCCAACAATGGTCGCCGCAACTGTGAACTCGGTCCCGTAGATTGTGGATAACATGGCTGAAAGTGGGAGCTATACCTAAGAGAACGCTTTGGTATTAACTGAAAGTCAAGCTTATGCCTCGGTAAGAAAGAGATAGCCAATGAGAAGTTAACATAGTCTTAATATAACCCATTTATAGTAAGAGCATCATTATCAAGTACCTATGCAATTGAGCCAATGAAATTCAAGAATGGCGTATGGAGTTCTTGTGCTTTAACGAACGCATCTTCGAAAAGATTCAACTAGAGAATATTATAGAAATAGTATTTACCGCGTAAATCGATGTTAAACGTATGAGACTATCTCGCAATATCACGCTCTTTCCATTCGATACGACGCTATAGAACCTGGTGGATTCATTTATACATAATATTCATTAGAGTAAACATCGCATCTCACCGATGTGACGCATTTGAACATATCCAGCTGGTTGCTTCGCCTTCCTTGCTTGCTACGTTGCAAGCTACAACGAGTCGCAAAGAATTCTACGCCGCTAGCGCTCGTACGGGCCCGAATCATTCCTGACGTCTGATTGGTTGTTCCTTAATAAATATCATATTGCTTTGCTTCTGGAACATGTTAGGTTATTGCTCACTCACAATCACTCCACTGTACCCCTTGATCTCATTATGTTATATTAACATCCTGAAGGAATCTAGATCGAGAAATATTCTTTTATCTAATGAATGCAGCTGAAATATGAAGTGACATCGTGAAGCTAAAATGTAACTTAGAGCCACGTGTGAGACGGCCCCGCCACAGGACTACATAAAGCGGCACTGCAAACACTCATCCTGATATCATGGGGTGATGAATCGAAATACGTGTAGCGACCCCGTTAGTAAGGACTGCGAGTATTACTAGGTATCTGACAAGGGAGATATATTGCATATCACTGGCGTATATCAGGGGCAACCCGTTCGAACTAGGCTGAGGTAAATTAATACTTCAAGATCCATCTCTTTCGTTCGTGTTATACCGTAGCCGCGTCTAATACCTCTAGTTGGATCAGAAAAACGCGTTGATGTTCCATCGACTTAAGCTGGTTGGTATCTCGTGTCTAACAAAGAAGCACATGCATGACTATCGGCCCAGATTCCATTGCGCTCCTTACTAACTGAAGGATCTCGCATCGAATGTTGAACCGGAATGAAGCCGCTTTTATGTATAATGAAATCATGGAGACCGCAATTTTTGGCGAGGTAAAACTAATGCAATGGTTATTCTGATTCGGATAAGTTGCATATCCTAGAAGATCAACTACTAGGCAATGAGAGAGTTCTTTAGGATGATTCAGGAGAAAGGTTTGATAACGCTAAGTTCGTCCACCGTATTCAATACATTATATTTCTTGAATTGAATAATAAGGCAAAAATTGGAATGTTTTATAGAAAGTGAACACCATTTAAAGCTTATTACGAATAGAATTACTTTGAAGTCTTAAATGTTTGGACAGAACCTGGGACGATGTTGCGATTGTCTCAAGCATTGTATCTAAACCTTCGTTTTTTGAATTATATGCGTTCTTCATCCTCTCTAAAAGACTCCCAATCCTCAACTCCAACAAGGAAATTTCCTACAACGTTATCGTAACAACTTATCAAGCCATGAGATTTTCTTGTCTGTTCTCGCGTGATGTAATCCTTCATTTTCTTTTTCGCCCCTCTCCTAGATCTCTTAACAGAACTCAATACGCAGACGTTTATCAGAGGTAATTCGATTACGTTTAGGTATATATTCATATATACAGGTAGATCCTTCGATACGTACCTACATCATATTAAATTGTATCCTCGGCATGTGATGATAACGCGGGCTTTCGCCATACGATGCAACTACAATATGCATAATTTTAATCATCAACACCATTGGGTTTGAGAACATTGACTGACTTTAAATCATAAAGCTAAACTCAGATTAGTATCGATGTAAAATTGTCGTGTGATATATCCCGTTATGGAATGAGATGATCCAGATAAAATACAACCGCACGGATTATATGCGGTCTGGAGGCGTTAACTGCTTGGTAGCTATTGCGGGCTTCGCCGTCTTGATATCCTTCTATGCAGTATTATGCCTTGTTAGCGCAAGGCATATCTAGCCTTACGTCGGGTTATGTTCGTGTATTTACGGACTTCAACTATATCACCTAGTTGTGCATCTTGTTGAATAATGCATCTACTATGGATACTTCCTCTTCTCTAGCTGTTATACCTATATTGGTCTTCACAGTGCTACTTCTATTATAACCTTTTATCCTATATAATAATTCCTCGTACCATGCCACGCGATGGATTTATATAGGTATATATATAGGTAGGTATATATCAAATGGTATTGCTCTTTCGCAGGTGCGTACCTAATTACAATAGGTTGACCAAAACTTAACAGTATTATGTTCAACCATCCATGGACAGACCAACAATCTAGTCCTGTTCTTACCAGATCACTGTCCGCAATGCTATAATGCTGCTGGAAATGAGATCTATCATGGCCCCCCTCTTATGGGGGGCCAGCTTTGTTTTTGCCGCGGTCGACCTCGAAGGAGAACAGGTTGTGTCTCCTGTAACTGAGGACGACCCATCGCCAATCAGTGACTCCGAAACTTATTATCCCGACCAGTACGACTGTCCGCTCGCATGCGCGGACTACTCGAATATGCACAGCTGGACTCCTTATTTCTCAGTTGACCGTCTCCAGCGTTGTGAGGAGCCTATGCTTCTACAATTTTCTGTGTCTCAACTTTTAGATGACCCAAGCACCACTGTCCTCATACGAAGCTGTACGCTTGGGCCTATCTCGGTAGTGAGCAACGTTACCGCTGAATCTGCGACTGGCACGCAAGTCGAAAATCCAAAGAAAAATAGCGAGCTTCTTGATGCAGGCCTTGACGTCGCTTCCGCATGTACTGTAACTGGTACAGAGATCCGAAGCAATTTGAGGCTATTATCAAGTAGCGACAATAGCAAACAGGATCCAAGCGAAGCACTCGACCTTCTGGAGGGCATCCAGAACTTCTTCGACCACGGCGATAACTGCGATGAAAACTTCTTATTTGCTTACTATAAGCAAACCGTTGCGGGTGTCTATATTGGTGCTGGTTTGGCTAAACCGACTGTAGCATCAGTACTCAAAACATTGGCTACACATTTGCGACCTGGCAGCTCTATTCCTAAAAGTGTAGTTACTCAGTTGTGCAACCAGCAGCGTCATGCGCAGAAAGTTTTCGGAATCTCCATTGATACTACCGGCAACCTCCCAGCTGTCCAGAAGACGGTCTTGAATTGGAACGAGGGAAAGTGCGCCGAAAATAAGAAATCAGGGGCTGTACTTGACTTGCCAGATGTCAGCATCTTTGACATTGACGAAGAATTCATGGTCAATGATAATGGCATCCTTAGTCGGAAAAGTCTAATCGACAAGCGAGCAGTCTGTAGTCATATTAAAATCGTATCTGGAGACAGTTGTGCTTCCCTTGTGAAGAAGTGCGGTATTACGGCCGCCGAGTTCACCAAGTATAACCCCAAAGCCAATCTATGCTCAACTCTTATGCCGGGCGATTATGTCTGCTGCTCTGCAGGTGACCCCTACACGGAACCGAAACCGACACCGCCGAAGCCGGGCAAAGATGGTACTTGCGCAACGCATCTTATTGTGAGCGGAGATACCTGCGCTGCGTTGGCTACGAAGTACGGTCTCACTGTTGATAATATCGAGAAGTTTAACAAGGGTAAAACTTGGGCTTGGACAGAATGTAAAGACATGCTACTTGGCTACAACATGTGTCTCAGCGAGGGCACGCCACCCTTACCACCGCCTCAGCAAGGGACTGAATGTGGTCCGTTAGTTCCCGGCACAAAGCCACCAACTAACAAGTCCATATCCCTAGCTGATCTTAACCCTTGTCCCCTTAAAGCGTGCTGCAGCAATTGGGGCTTCTGCGGTCCATTCCCTGCGCACTGCGATATTCATGCACCTAAAGGGGGTGGTCCGGGTACGAAATTACCGGGCTTCCAGAGTACCTGTGTGTCCAACTGCGGGAATGAGATCAAGCAAAACTCAGGTCCACCCGCGGATTTTCAGCGTATCGGTTATTATGAGTCTTGGAATCTGGGTCGCGATTGTCTGTGGCTGAAGGCCAAAAATGCTAACACGGATGGTAGCTATACACATATACACTGGGGCTTTGCCGAGATCGATCCTAAAACCTGGAAGCCCGTGATCAAGGACCCCAACAAACAATGGGCTGACTTCAAGGCTCTTGAAGATGTTAAACGAATTGTGTCCTTTGGTGGCTGGGCTTACTCGACCGAAGCTGCTACCTATAATATTATCCGACAGGCTATTATTGATAACGCAGAAACGTTTGCTACAAACGTCGCAAATTTTGTGAACAATGAGGGCATTGACGGTGTCGATATTGACTGGGAATATCCAGGCGTGAGTTTCGACTCTTTTTTCTAGCTTATATATGTCTGACAACAGCGTGACCTATCCCGCCAAATATAAATATAACGTAATTCCTTCTAACCTGAAGATATTATAGGCCCCGGACATCTTGGTTGGTGGCCAACCCATCGGCAAAAAGGGTGATGGCGCTGCATATCTGAAATTTCTCACGACCCTCAAAGACAAGCTTAATAAGAAATCAGTATCTATCGCCGCGCCAGCATCATACTGGTACTTGAAAGCATTCCCCATCGATAAGATTACGGAAAAGATTGATTATGTTGTCTATATGACGTATGATTTACACGGCCAGTGGGATTATGGGAATGTGAATGCATTTGATTCATGCCCATCTGGGAAGTGTATCCGGAGTCACGGTACGAATGAACTTCGAGTTTGTTCTACAATGCTATATCATCGCTAACTTATATATGTCAGTTAATCTAACGGAGACGCATAATTCTCTTTCAATTAGTATGCTCAGAGCCTTCCCCTTTTCGAAGTATACTCTATGGTTCTAACTTCCTCGTGTAGTCACCAAGGCCGGCGCTGCTAACAATAAAATATTCGTTGGTGAATCAAGCTATGGGCGATCATTCCACATGGCCAAGGATGGTTGCTGGGGTCCAATGTGCGAGTTCACGGGCACGAGAGAAAGGTCCGACGCAAAACCAGGTCGCTGCACGAACACGGCAGGATATATTGCTAACGCGGAGATCAACGAAATTATCGCGCACGAAGTCAGTGCCCAGCTATTTCATGATGGTGATTCGAATACGGATATAGTATTATATAAAGGTTTGCTATTCCCTACCCATCACTCCCTGCCTTCGTCCCACGGTGATAATAGTACTCATGAATTATAAATAGGAGATTACATTAGCTACGAGACACCAACAACGAAAAACACACGTCGAACACTTTGGAAAGGTCTAAACTTCGCTGGTAGCATTGACTGGGCCGTCGACTTGCAGGCTTTCACCAAAGATGATATGGACGCCCCTCCAGGAAACGGTGCACCAGGTAAGGAGGGATGCGTCGGCGGTGTAGACGACACCGTCAACACGGGAGATCTCTGTGCGTTCTCCTGCGCCTTTGACTTCTGTCCAGCATCTCTATGCACGTGCAAGGTTAGAGGTACGATAAAGGCCCTTCCACCTGAGAATAAAGGGGTAGGAGATATTATCGCGTGGGACGACCTTAATGTGGACATGAATCGTCTTTGCAGGTTCGCATGCAAATACAACTACTGTCCAGAGGAAATTTGCACCCAACCCGTTGTCGACGAGGACGAAAACGGATTAGTGACAATTGGCGACCCTAATAACCCTGATGAATACGACTATGAAGAAGCAAGGCGACAGAATTCAATGAACTGTATGATATTCCAAGATCCCAAATACAGAGATGCAAGCACACAACAATGCTATGCAACTTGCAAACCAATGCTCGACCAGGCCAAAGAAGAGGGCAGGACGTCCAACTATGGTTGTGTGGGTAGCTACCCGCTTGACAAGCCAATCCCATGGCAAAAGATCCCAGGGTCATCATACGTTGTTGCACCAGCAAAGTGCTCATGCGACAATTGGCTCGTAAACGAGATCGCTAATGACGTTATTGAGGCAATGCCAATCATCGCTCAGGTATGGTTCCAGCCCAACTCAAGCTTGGTTTGACTGACATTGGCAGATTGGATGCTATATTCTTATGTCTTCTCTTAAGTTTGTGCTCGACTTAGGCTCTGACTTCCTGACTGGAGGTATAGGCAAAGCTCTAGACGCTGGTTTAGGTATGTGTGTTTCTCAATTACCTACCTATCTACATTCCGTTCCCATTCGCAATCCTCCTCCCCCTTTTTATTCGTGGGCAAGTAGTGTACTTACACTGGTGGACAGATATGGCTACTACAGCCGCACAAATGGCATCGTACATCTATCCGGAGGAAGAAGACCCCGAAGGAGCGTTTTCGTGGTGGTTGAGTCCGTGCGGCGGGACAGATTTGGTGCCGGATGACATTAAGAAAATCTTCGGCATCCTCAACCAAGTATCAGATGGTGTATCAAGCTTCAAAAAACCGAAGAACGTTCCGAAGGGAAGCGGGAGAAAGGGAGATGGTGCTAACCCGAAAGATCGGGGCAAGCCCAAGGCAGGGACCGGTCTTGGTCCTAACGGAACGGGAGGCGTGACGAAAAAGAAGAAGTGTAAGATTCCCAAGGGAAAGGAAACCACGCGGATGGGCTCGGCCAAGAACACTCTTAGGAAGCAATCCTGTGTCAATGACAGGACGGAAAAGGAAGACATGGTTATCACGTCAGTGATATATGCAGCAGGGGCTCCGGCGAATAAGATAATTGCAAATTGTGACAAGGTCTGGTCGCAAGCTTGCTTCCATTACAGCTCTGCTATACGGGTCAATCCAAGTTGGAAGACGATTACTTGTCCCCAAGACGCAGCCTCCACCTCTCACCGTTTGGATGGAAAAGCAACTGCTACCTGGAGTGTTCAACATAATGGTGACGGCTGGCAGAAGGCTAAATATCGCAGAGAGCCGAACTGCGATAAAGATGAGTATCCGCCTGCATACCTCCTACACCCTAACGACCCAGCATTCGTCAATGGCGGCCTGAACACGCAAGGCCAACTGGTGCGTTGGGTCCCTTGGAACGAGAACCAGAGGGCCGGCCAAACATGGAAGGGCGTATGTTTCATTCCTCCCGTCGTAGCATTATCAGATCGGAGCTTTGAAAACGGAGTCAAGGCAGATACGAATAGGCGTCTCGTCGTACAGCCTGGAATAGTTCAAACAATGGCCAAGGTGACCGTCAACCAACGGCCCGAGTTCAGCTTCGGTTCGTGGGATCATGAAAAGCAGCCTCCTAAGAACGACGGTCTTGAAGATAATCCCTGCTGGCCGCGCGATGTTGCCAAGAATGATCCAGGGTTTGCCCTTTTGACATTTGATGGCTGGTATAAGGGGATCCCGCCTCCCTACAACTACAAGGCAGCCGTGCCGTAACACAATACTAAGCACTTAGGAAAGAAGTTAGGGCTACTGCTTTTAAATTCAAGGCGAGGACTCGTTCTGCGTTCAATGTACTTCCCAAGGTATTATAGCAGACGTAATGATGTCCAATAATCTAAAAACGGTTCTCATGAATATGCCTCCAACATTTTGTGTTACGAGCCTACCTATATTAAACCTGGAAATGATGAGGACTGATATTAGTTGCTAGAAGTAAAAAATTCTATTTATGATGACATATATAAAATATTAGTATTGAGGTAAAATCCCGTAGCACGTCTCGTTGGACTCTCGGTATGTGCAAGTTTCCCAGTTTTTAATAATCCTCTGACCCCAACGAGTTTCAGCAGGTGGATAGCAATCTTCCCAGACGAGACCAAAATCCATAGACCAGCCAGCTGCCATGGTGATAATTAGCATTTAAGATGGTTCAGTACAGTGAGGTATCTTAGAAACGTTCCTAATAGTCGCAAGCGAGAAAACTGAAAGTCGACATGGAGTAAAAGGGGCTACATACGTGCACTTGATCCTGTTCCCTTCGTCCAGGCTTGAATCATAAAGGCCATTTTAGTAGCATTAGATCCATAGCCGCCGAAGCAATTTGACCACTAGAATAATTGACGTGAGTGATACGCCTAGAATAGTAAACCAAAACGGGTGCCTTAAAGGAAGGCTTACGACTAAACTGGGGTTCTCCTTGGTATACTTGAATTCGCCATCATAGCCATCAAATTCAGGGCCCGGCTTCTCGTTGATATCAATCTAAATTCCGTTTAAGCTGCTATTCTCTGCTATGCATTACATCTAAAGAAACCAGAGTATTATGAACATTTGACGCCGAATAATTGTAGGCTTACTAGTGTTGCTCTACTCAAATCCTTAATGAGTGGACACCTGACTGGCGAGTAGTTCTGCAAGTGCTCTATGCTCAGCTCGACTCTCGATCGTAGAGTGCTGAGTCTTGTGTTCTTAGGTAAGTTGAGGTGATCGTTGTGCCAAGTAACATTTGCGATAGCGAATCGAGCCAAGGAGGGGAAGCCATCAAATTCCACAGTTGCACTACATCCTAGAAAGCCATCTCCACCTGGGTCGCCATGAGCGGGCGGTGTCTCTATAAGTTCAGCTTTAGGATACCATGCGCGAATGCTGTTTATGTCCGGCGCAAAAGAGATATCGAGGCCGTTCATTACATCGCAGTCGACTGGTGAATGTGATACCACCGAAATTGGATACACTGCGGCTGCTACAGATGAGAGCGCAGCGATTAATAAGAGCGAATCAACATCAACTTTAAGCTTCATATTTGCGAAATACGACAACGATATGATATTGCCCGTATACAATAGCTAGGCAAGCAAGGTTAAAGGGATAAGTAGCAGTAACCTGTCAGTAATACTATCATACCTTGACCAGATATTTATATAAAAATGCCTTTGATTAGGCTATACTGATAACCTTTGGTACTTCTTCCAGTGAGATATCCAGGTGATAATTTTGATTGTACACTACTCCTTTTTATGTTGTATCCTATCTACCGGCTAAGTTTATAGATTTGCCTGATCGTCGAAAGGGGAAATCCTAAAGTAACACTTCTGAGGACATCCACAGACTAAACTAAACAGTCTTTTGGATACAGTACGAAACGACGGTTACAATACCCAGTTCATCGGTGTCAGTATATTGCTCAACTTCTGAAAAAATACTAAAATTTAGCCCTACTAGATGCAACTTATGCAAAGCAGGTTCAAAATGAAAGCCTGGGGAAATTGAGAAGCAAACTCAAAAATACAATACAACTACCTGCTAGTTATCTGATTCATTTATGTGAGCTAAAGGCATAGGCACATAAGATCCTTCACAATGCTTACCGGGATGGCAGCACCCCCTGGAAGCTACAAGCACGTGACAACGACACCTGTTCATCCATCAATCGTGCGGCGTTGTTCTATCACCTAAGACTGCATGGTATAACTTAATCAACCCCTTTACTCTTTAACTACACATTGGAGTAAGTATCTAATCTAGAGTCGCTCGTGGGAAACTTACGCGTAGTTAACGCGTTACACCAATCAAACATTCATTCCATGACATCCACAACCACATTTCAATACCAACCGCTGCCGGCAAGGTCAATTCGAGTAATTAAGCTATTACCAGCACGTCGTTCTGAAGATCCGCTAAGATGCACTATCGAAGCTATCTCTTTAGATAACCCAAAGGCGCAGCCATACGAGGCTCTCTCGTATGTATGGGGCGAACCCGCTCGGCAATGGCCCCTGGACTGCGGGGGCGCAAGGCTGCTAGTCACTAAGAACTGCCATGAAGCAATGGTAAATCTGCGGCACGGTTTTATGTCAAGGGTGCTGTGGATAGACGCTATCTGCATCAACCAGGGGAATGACTATGAAGCTATCCAGGAGCGAAATGGGCAAGTGGCAATGATGGGAGAGATTTATCTCAAAGCGAAACGGGTCCTAGTCTGGTTGGGGCCGGGAGACGCGTCGACTGCGCTCCTCTTTCGCTACCTACCAATCTTTAATTCCTTAGATAGGGTCCAGGATGAATACCCAGCTCTTGAAGGTATTCTATACGCTTTAATTGCTCAGCACTTTGATATACGTTATGGTAGGCCAACGTTTATATCTCGTATCCAAAGATGTGCGATCCAACAGCGCTTACGAAAATGTAACAGGGTTTCTGGTTAAGCGCAAGTGCTCACAATTACGAAAGTCCATGACCAACATCCTCGAGAACCCGTGGTTTGAGAGGGTCTGGACGATACAAGAGGTTGCATTTGGACGAAAGTGCGTGATGATATGTGGCAAGTCGAGTGTAGATTGGGAGGCATTCTGTGGAGCTTACATGGCAGAGCCTAGACTACGAGGGCCGAGAGGTTCTTCAGGGGACCTAATTCTTCCTCGCTGGAAGTTATACCTGTCATTGCGTGGTTCGAGTCTTCAAGCCATCCCGCAGTCACGTTTCGAGGGAGACGGGCAAGTAAGATTCGAGCTCGAGCTCCTGTCCGGAATCCGGAACATGAAAGCAACAATTGCCCACGACAAGGTGTATTCTCTGTACTCGGTATTTCAGGCTATGGGCATTCACTTACCGAACCCTGATTACGGGAAAGACGTAATGCGGGTTTTTGAAGAAGCAACGCTAGCTTATATCAGAAGCCGCAAAAATCTAAATATTATCGCGATTACGCTACCTCCGGACATAAGTTCCGGATCCCCTTCATGGGTCCCCGACTGGTTGACACCGGGCCGCAATGGCTCTGCGCTAATTTGGAAAATAGCGGACTTTGATACACAGTACCATTCCACTACTCCCATACTCACGGATAGTACCCGAGGCAGCAAACTAGGCGTAATGGGGAAGCTTATCGGGAAAATAAATAGGAGGTTTAAATGTCCTCTAATTTTCGACGAAGGACTCAGTCAAGGTCAAGCTTATCAAGAGGTTGTTTCGGGATGCCTCGACTGGCGTCATTCAATCAGCAGCCTTACTAAATACTCATCGGAAAAAGACCCGATACTCATTAGACAGACACTACTTCGTCCTTATCACGCCGACGTGCCTAGGAGTAAATTGAGCGCTCTGTACCAGTGGTGTTTGCGGGGTGATGACACATCTCCTCCAGAGGATGGTGAGTTCCTATACTGAAGTTTTATGGACGTTCATTTCGTTGACTCTAGGAATAATCAGAATACCTTCTTGAATCCATCATGAAGAACCGGAAGCTCCGGGGAAATTGGGTAATATTCACCCTTGACACAGGTTACTGTGGTACAGCACACCACAGTTGCCAACCTGGTGATGGTATCGCGCTCTTGAGATCGCTCAACCCAGTCGTTCTTCGACCACAGTCAAAATCTAAAGAGTTCAGAATTGTAGCTCCGGCTTATTGCGAGGGAGTGATGAATAGCGCTACCGCTCCGAATAACAATGAGCTCGAGGAGATGATACTTGTATAGAATTACGAGCTTCTCTCCTTAGTCAAACTTACCCCAATTGTAAACTATATTTAAGTGGTTAGTCAATAACCGATACACAGTTTTAGTGTATTAAGAAGTGCTGCTAGCCTGTTATTCGATAGCTTCAATTCCGCAGCAACTATCATGCAACCGTAGCGGCCTTTCTACTCCGGAGTGTCAGATGCGTAGCTTTAACATAGTGTTTATCGAAACACGACGGTTCAACTACGATGCCTGACGATCGGCGGTATACCGAGTTTAGGTCAAAAGTAGTATACGTCCGGTCTTAATATAGCTATTTCCAACGAAGCCACGAGTCGAAGCCATCCGGAAGTAGGTAGCTACTTGTTGTTAAAGAAACCCCTGTCCCCCTCTTTTACAAGGGGAATGGAGTATTCAGTTTCGAACCATGCCTTTTAACACATACCGAGTTCCTTATAAATAACAACGATCAGGTCTTGTATCAAATGTTGCACTTTTTGTGCTTAACAATAGGGAAAGTCTCATTCGTAGGAAGACAGCATGTCGGCTGATAAGTAGCTCATATCTTGGGAAGACGACCCGATTGTATTGCCAAGACTTACTGCCGCGACAATACCAGATACCCGTCTGATAGAATCCAGAAAGGTGTCGGATTACGACGTGTTTTTCGTCATCTGTACGCTGCTGCGTACTCTTGGTCAACCCAAGACCGGCGCGGCACGCAAGGGTAGCCGATAATAAAGGCGGCGAGTTTGATCCGGGATGCGATCAAACTCACAACTAGGTAAATTCGTGATCCTTGATGGAAGATGCGCTAACGTGTGGGGGAGGGAATTCAAGCAGCCTTGGTAACCTGAATGCGAAAGTGTAAGTCCTTTGACTAGAGTAACCAACGTAACCAACCTAGGAGTACCTTTAATAACTAGCCGCTCGCTAATGAGTTCTCGTGTATGATTGGATATGATAGCCGAATTTGCTGCCAATTATGAGAACGAGTCTTTATAGCCTATCGTGATGCTAAGACTTTTCCCTCTCAAAACATTCACGTTGTAATTTGGTATTTCTTCCTTTCCGTCCTTTTATTGGTCTGAGAGGTACTCGTCGGCGTAGGGAAAAAGCGCCAACACGAATCCTTCGTTTCTAATACCCACCTACTATATTACTACTACCAAATAAGCTGGCGTCTTCGGTGATGTGGTTAAAGAAGGAACAATATGTCTTACCCGAGACAGGTTATTGTGAGGCATTCTCGAATAAACTTACTCTTATTGGTTAATGAATAAGATGCGAGGATCCCGCAGGTTCATAGTTGAAACTTTGAGTTATTCCTGTGAAAAAGGAACATTGCATTCAGCTTAGGTGCTGGTGCTGGTGCTGAAGGAATAGAAAATGTAGAATGTATCAGATAAACAACTAACATAGTACACACCTGGTAATAATCAAATGTGTAGCCGTGTTGGAGATCAAATAATATATCTTCAAATAACATTTGTGTTGCATGTCTCGGGTTTCTATTAATGAGGATGGGGTTGTGTCACGCACCATTTCGGACGTTGTGAAGATCCTTGTGCGAATCAAATCCGGGGCTTTATTTGGGATCACACAATATAATACAACACAACACAACAACAACAACAACCCAACCTCCAATCCTGATATCGATTAACTGCTAGATGATTCGATCTCTCTCTCTCTCTCTCTCTCATATGAACTTCCATGTCAGTTGGCAGGGCCGGACAGGTTAATTTGATCCAACCTCCAAAGGCATTTTATGAATAACATGACGACTAAAGGCCCCGCCTTTCGGGATCAAGCGCTGCATTGAACTTATTAGAAAAAAGCCGGCCGTCTCCGCTAAGTTTAGCGGCAAGATGAAAACGGTGAAAATAGTTGTCGTAGTCAGGTTTCGTTATAGACTTTGTTAGTTTTTTAAATGCATGACTGATTGCAGTCTAACTCTGACAAGCGACTTATAACGACCGGATATTGATTTTCTTCTTTCGAAATGAAAATGTACTTAATCTATTTGTTAAATAATGTGTAAGTTAGTTGAAGTTGAGATGAAAGTAAAGTTACATTTTGTGGGGGTCAGCAGGCTTGGAATTTGTCCCGGGACGATGGTCACCAGATCTGGGTTGCATGCGCCGAAAATGAGCTTGCCTGCTTTTTACTCTCTGCTACGTGGTTGAGGTTATGACGAAAGCGGAGGGGTTATTGTTACTTTATGGGAGGGGTTGTTTGTTTTAGAGGATGCTATGGGATGTTACGGGACATTATGGGAGAATACAACGCGCTAAAAATTTCATGGATGTTGCTTCCGCAGGTGGTCTGTTACGGCTGCAGCGTCACTGGGGCTTCATCACTTGGTCAAGGTTTTAGGGCTGGGGATCCTATTGGGGGGGACTGGGAATGTGTAATACTTGAAAGGTTAAAAACGCCCAGGCTCTTTTAACGGGATTGCTTTAGAACCCTTACACCGATAACTACCTGTACCGTACCTACCGCAGTAATACGCGAGAGTACAGTAACCAACATTGCACACCTGCATCCTTTTTAAATGTTAGGTACAATACATTAGGTACGGATTATTTTGTGTACATATTCCATTATTTCTTATACACAGGCATTTCTAGGCAGTATTATTGTTATTATTATTTTTTTATTATTATTATTATTACGATGATGATGATTATTGTTCAATTATTGTACGTGCATGCAACCTACTTACATACACATACATACATGACCATGACCATGCCATGACCTGACATACGCTTTTTTCTTGGTTCTACTTCACATCCCAACGTTCTTTTTTATCCTCACCGCCACGAAAACAGACCGCCAACGCTAAAAATTCCAAGTTAGTATATCCCTTCATAATTTTTTTCTTCTTTGACTACCTACCTACTACCTATACTTTACCCCCCCCCTAACATATGTATTCTTTCTTATGTCCTTGTAGCTTTATACCCTACATCAAAAAAGAAAACCTTACCCTTATTCAGGTACGCACAGCTTGGACCGGCATTTACTCTTAACCTAGTCAATTACTGCATTCCTACGTTCCTAGCTCTCATACCACTCTTATACCGTTCTTATACTGGCGTGGGCTTGCGTGGGCTTGTGATTGCCACCGCATTACCGGATACAGAAGCAATTATTGACATATTTTACCTCTTTCAAATGCCGTATTATGTGCAATATGATGCTTTAAGTCCGGGTTGACTTCCCCGAGCACGCTATGCATGACTTGCATCTTAGGGGATATGCTTTCCCACAGCCCGGCGCTTCTTTTTGGGAGTCGATGTGAACTTTATTCACTTTTACTCCTACTTACTACTTCTCTTCTTCCTCACTACTTTTCAAACTTGTCTCTCATACCCGATCGATTCGGAAAATGCTCACATTCTGACATATTTGACCTATTCTTAGGCATAAAGAGGATAATAGAAAGGGCAAATTGTTTTTTTGCCTTATCCATACATTTCATCAAGCTGTCTCTCTTATAGCAGCTTTCTCGAAAAAAAAAATAAAAAAAAAACAATTACAATCTCGGTGGCCTCCGATCCCATCTGCTCACTATTTCTGGCCCTCACCTTCACACCAACAACCGCCAGCAAATATGAGACTCGAGATTCGATCGAATTAAGCAACTCGTTGGAAGCATGACAGACCATCTCTTGCTTCAATTGCACCCCGAGCCTCCATTCTGGCCACCTCAGCAAAGATGGCTCCCGTAGCATGGCCACCGGGCACAGCATCCCTTGCTGAATCCCTCGCATCCTATGCTATCATCACGAAACGTAACCCCACTCGAAATTCGGATTTCAACGACCCAGAAACCGTGGCTCTTATGTCAATCTCGCTCATTACAGCTTCCATTAGCGTACTTGCGGCTCTATGCGCCTTTTACTGGTTTGTTAGGATGAGGAGGAGCTTCCGCCATGAGTAAGTCGACTGAATTAAGCAACTTTATTCTATGGGGGTGGTTTTTGACTTTTGATGAACTTACAATCGTGCAGCTTGATCATGCTTTTGATCCAAAGCGACATGACCAAGGCACTCTGGCTTGTGGTCTGTCCGCTTGCTTTCTTCGCTAGGAAACCGATCGACTCGGGGTCGACCTCGTGCCAAGTCCTGGGCTTTCTCCTTACTATGAGCGTCGAAGCCTCGGATATTGCTGTGCTCTTGATCGCCGTTCATACGGCCTTGTTCATTCTCAGGCCCCGAAATTCCAGTGGCGCAGCTGGTCTGTATCCGTATAGACGAATAGCGTACATTTGTTGGGCCATTATTCCAATCGTATTGGCAGCAGTTGTACCAATCACGGGCGGCCGTTTCGAAGACAATGGTCCCCAATGTTATTTACCTGCTCATCCTACTTGGTATCTCCGTGCCCTCAGTTGGATCCCAAGATACATCATCGTTGCTGCCATCGTGGTTACCTATACCTTCCTCTACATCTACGTCGCCATTCGATTTCGACGTTTCAGCAAAGACCAAAGACGTGCCAGCACAGTACATGGCGACGATCCTCGCCCGAACCATAAGCGCGATCACCGCCGTGCCAACAGTGGGGATGTCCCACCCACACCGCCTTTCGCAGACTACGGATTTCTGGATTCGGCACGAGATAGCCTAGCAAAAGACGATGATCCCAGCGATCATCAACGCTCGGTTGCCTCGACGATGAGCAGTCTTAATTTTGGTGGGACCACTCCCATATCTTTACGACGTCCCGAACAATCTCTCCGAGGTTCAGTTAGATGGAACCCCTTAGAATGCGCTATCGACGGATATTTCGACTCGAGAGTAAGGCGAAGCAGTCATGCATCGTTCGCTGGTCCTGCTGCTTCGTCACCGCGCGCAGAAGCAACAATCCCTATCCGCCCTCCCGAGTTCATTCATTATAATCCGCCAAAGTCTTCCCAATCCACCTACGGCCATTCTCGGTGGAGGCATTCAATGTCATTCGGCACAAACAGTATGACAGGCTCCGCCTCTAATATGACCAGTTCCCTGAGACCAGGACCGCTACAGGCGAACGTCTCGAGGCAAAGTTCCGCGTCGAGTTCCGTCTGTTTGCCCCAAGAAGAAACCGAGGACGCGATGCGGCGGTCACGCGAGAAGCAGCAACGACAACTCCGTCTCCTATTCGTCTACCCGCTGATTTACATAATAACGTGGGTCGCACCATTCGTATCTCACATCCTTCGGTATGACGGCAACTACACCTTACCTGGGGAAAAGTCGGAACCAGTGGCGTTGCAGATTGTTAGCATTGCGAGTCTGTGCATCGGCGCTGCCGTTGATTGCTGTTTCTTCAGTGCTTGGGAAAAACCGTGGCTTCATTTGCATGGTGGTTTCTGGGGAGGTTTGGCATCGAGGCTGCGAATACGTAAACCCTCACGAAGACGGCAGAGGGGTATGGGCCGTACGCGCGAGGAGCGATTTGTAGATGCGATGATGGCGCGTGTACGCCGCGAGCAAGAGGAAAATCTAGAGAATATGAGTAACGAAGCCGCGGCGGCCGCGGGGAGACCTTCGGCACACTGGACGCGGCAGAACTCGGCACGTCGCGAATGGTGGGACGCAGTAGACGTGGACGAATACGACGACACTTCCGAGACGAGCCGCCCCCAATCACATGGGAAGCAAGCTAAAGCTTAACATAAATAATATTAATTACGAATAACACGACACATGTGAGGGCTGGGCGCCAATAAGTATTAGGGGAACGAAGGGGCAACGGCACCAGCATTCTACTGGATGTGGGCCAAACTGGAACATTTACGCGGGGTACAACGAAGGTCACGATAAGATTCATTTGCATATATGCATGGCACGGTGCTCGGATTTGATTTTGGGGGTCACAAATGGTATTATGGTATACATACGCCTACCAAGTAGGTCTAGAGGAGGAGACGGGGGGTTGGGGGGAGAAGACCATCCTTCTGATACCTCTTGACATTAACTGCATATATTGAATCAGCGTTACCGGAGGCGGGGAGCATTAAAAAAATAGGATGGCATTGGGTGGCGTTACACACATGTAATAAGCGTTGAGTTACATCAAGCAATGCAACGAGAGGAGGCTACCTATCCGAGTAGTCTAAACATGGGCGTTGAGGGTCATACCATGGAAATTATAATTCCTGAAGAAAAAGGGATGTGGTTAACCAGGTTTATTGGATACAGAATAATCCAACACGTGATATTGTCTCACTTATTTATCACTTTCTTCGTTGGCATTTTTGTGCGATGATGATTCTTATATTTATTTTTTTCTCATGGTTTATCTTTTCCTGTCTTATTGGTATAGTCTTACTCTTACTCGACCTAAGACATTTACCTACTACATTGTCTTTTTTTTTAAGTAAACCTGCAGACTCACATAGGAGAAACAGATAATAAATCAAAGGTCCTCGTCTTTGTTACGCTCAAATGATAATTGAGTTGGTAATAGACTACATAGATCATAGGTCATTCTGCATCAAAAAAAAGAGGTACGTATCGCAATCATCATGAGACTTTCATGGTGCCTTGAGAGGAGTTACCATTTCCCCCCCGGGGCACGCAACCGATTGGACCTCCTTAACCGGTCAATAAAGCACAATCCTGTTTTTGTGTAACCAACACCTGCGGATCGTTTTCTTGATCCCCCGTCTTATTGCGGTTTGCTGTTTTGAGGATGCCTTAGGTAAGGTAGGTATATAAATTTCCATTCTCCCTCCCCATCCTTTACTTTTTTCTTGTTTTACTTGCTTTGCTTGGATGCGGTGTTGGAATCGAACGCTGCGGGGAATCGCTTTACTGTCGGAGGAAACGCAGAAAGGCCCTAGCGACGGCGACACCATCATGTTTATTACTAACACGGCGCATCCCGTCCTCGAATATTTCGGGACCTAAGATGCCACCATATCGGCGCATCTCGAGGATCTCTCTCACCATGTCGTCGGTGAACTCGGGGTGGCCTTGCACTGTGATGCATCGGTTCGGGATATACATGGCTTGCACGTCGCACACATCGGTACGGGCTAACTGGACGGCGCCCGGAGGTAATGAGAACACTTGGTCACGGTGCATTTGATGAATGGCCTGTGATGCTCATAGGTAAGTAAGTGTCTGACCAAGTGAAGGTAGGGTGCATTGGGGGTATACGAACCAGCTTCTGCATGCCAAACAGTTTCTTTCCTTCTTCAGTGAGTTCATGTTCAGTGACACTGATCTCCCATCCACGAACGTTCTTGCCGACCTCAACGCCGAGGGCGCGGGCGACTATCTGGTGACCGAAGCAAACACCAATGACACGAACACGGCCACCCTCGAGGCATCGTCTCGTATACTGTGTGAGACGGACGATCCAGTCGTCATTGTCATAGGCGGAGTACTTAGAGCCGCTGATGAGTATGGCGTCGATCGTCTCCGGGTCTGGGTAGGCGTCGGGGTGGTTGACGATGTCGTGGGACGAGAGCTCAAGTATGGCAGAGAGGGGTTGGGGTGGGTTTAGAGATGCACACGCCCTCTCGAAGAGGTATTTGAAGACCCCGCCGTACGACCCGTATTTAGCTTTGATTCCAGGAACTGGGGTGTCGGCTTCGAGGATCGCAAGGCGGATCGGCGGGATGTATACGGAACCCATTGTTGTTTTGTTTCTTTCTATTTTATTCTATGTTATTTCTTATTATTCAAACCCAGTATAGTCGGGTAAGATGTTGGGCAATGGGTTGGGCAACTAAAAGGTATTGGGTTGGTAAAAGAGTATATGATGATGGTATACTGGACCGTGACGTTGGGACGTTGGGACGTTATGGAGAGATACAATAACCCGAAGGGAAGAATGAAGGGTGGACAGAAGAACGATTTAACTAAAGGCTAGGGAATCTACCAGGTGGACCTGATGAGAAGAAGGTCTCAAGACACTCGAACTAGGCTTTATATATATACACGGTCAAGACGCCGGTAGTGGAGGCCAGCTCGTGCGTCGATAGGATTTAGGAATTGAGAAAAAAAAACCTAAAAAAAAAAAAAAAAAAAAAAAAAAGAAGGTCCCCCCTATTCAGAAGTGATTCAGAGGTGACCAGCGATAAACGATAAACGTGACAGTAGTAAATGCATGAGATCCGAGAAATCCCCTCTCCCTCCTGCCCCTCATGGCGACATGCCTTGGCCCCCCAGAGGTTACCTAGACCCCCATTAATAACTGGATGTTTGAGCTTGTTCCTAGTTGCGCTTGCATGTGGTGCATGTGTCTGTGTATGCCAAGAAAACAAGGACTGGACAAGTTCCAATTCGGAGATAGAAATGTCGACGGGTGGCGGGGGGTTTAAAGTAGGTACTATGGGTACTATGGTACGTGTATAACGTACTATGTATTAGGTATATATAAGGTATGTATGTAGGCCTTAGTTCAGGTTATATAGGTAATTGATATAATTGGAGGAGGTGAAAAGAAAGGAAAACTCGTGGCCAACAATACGAGACGAATAATTCGAATTTCACTATCAATGGGAAAAACTTCGATAGGCAGAATTTCATTGGCGGTGAGCATTTTCGTCATAGCTGAGGGAGCTAACCAGGTTAAACATTACCCAGGTAGTCCTAGTGTTTTCCATCTAACCTGCATATACTATAGTACATTACATACCTACCTCTACCTACATGTAGGTAGTCCTTCAGGTGTGTATGTATTATCATACACATATTAAGCTGAATAGGTACCTGATGTATGACCATGTATGACCTTGTATGTACACTACCTACGCTAGTGTATGTGCTACGCCATTTGAACCTTAGTGGGTAGCACAACTGCATAGGCGGGGATCATCACTTTGAAGCTATGTACCTATCCTTGTCATTCGCATCATCTGTATCGTGCCAGACCCTAACCTAACCTTTTACACACTAAGACCCCAACTTTCCTTACGCATTAGCAGAGTTGGGTACCTAACATCAAGTACCTAACGTGGTACTGGGGACTACTAAACTTCCAGGTACGTGATGCGCCTCAATGAAACGGCACAACGCGCCATTGCGGCTCGTCATCCGGGTTGTGGCTTAAGCAACTTCTGATTCGTCAAAAACGTCTATTAGGTCTCACGTCCCCAGCAACATATCAACTTATTTACTTTCTCATATCTGAGAGCTATTCATAAAATGAGGCTTAGAGGACATTTCGTTATTTCCTTTTTTTTTTCTTATGGCTTACTTGAGTACAGCCAGCCTCACCTCAGAAATTTCGGGAAACATGATAGCCGCATTTTCTATTATTTCCCCCCTTCTACTAATATTTCACTGCCTCCCTCCCTCACTCCCTCAGTCTCTCCTCTGCTTCTCCCTCTCACACCACTTTTTTAGCTCCGGCAAAGCTCAGTGACGACTATTCGGTCCGCATGCTAAAATATTAGATCGGCATCCGGCCACTTCAGCTATTACAAATTTTACAAACCGACGTTAAATGTGACTATGTGTGTATCGTAAACCAATCAATAAACACTCAAGGACCGATGGTAAGCTTCCCATTCGCCAGACGAACGGCGCTGCTTCAGCTACCAGGTCGTTCGGTTGCTCGGAAAGAAGCAAGGTGCTTTGCAAGATAGTGTAAGTTTGTTGCAAGGTCATCAGAATTGAGGCAACTATCCGCGAACATGGAGCCTCTTCCTAGCACGTATCCACAGGAATAGTGCTCCACTGTGATCTGATAGTTACGCTTCTTGTCCCTGCAATGCTACGCCCGCTTCTGGGGAAACCGTGCCTCGGCCTCGGGGTCTGCCAGTCGCGGTGTTTGCTATTGGTGTGGGGGTGGGCTGCTTAAACCGTCTTGTATGTGCTATTGCGAATCGGGATATGCAGTAAGCAGCCCATCCACTGTGGCACTACCGCAGTGCCACGTCGGGATGGTGTGTCAAGATTGCGGTACCTGGTTTAGGAATCTATATAGATGCATCTACTTCGACCGTAAAGGGAGATAATGCACGACCTTACCTGTAGAAAAGTGACAAGAACGGTTCTATTATACTTGATAAAGCATCTCATCCTCCACATCGATGCTAGATGTGATCGTCAATCACTGCATGAGGTGGTCTGCTCGGGGGACAAGGTCTCATCTGCATATTAGCTGCAATCTGCCGCGGATGGCGCTGCCGTACATGTAAATTAACGGGGGTACCCAGGCGTAGTGCTTCTACTTTGTCTATAGTAGTGCGACGCGGTGCCCCGAGGACTTTATTAAGCCAAATGAGCCTAGACCAGATTGTTAGCATTTCTGTCCCGCTATCGTCTTACTATCAGGCGAAGCTAGTTGTAATATCAGGAAAACCTATATCTTCAAGTGCCTACATAGAGGAAGCTTCGTACGATGAGATGCCATTAGGCTCTAAGGGGCAGCATTAGAGCAAGCCAATATAGCGTCATAAGCAATTATCTTATGCATGAGCAATAGCAAGCAGATAATAAGAACTCCAAGGAAGCTCGGTTTCCCAGTACTATTCACATATTTCTACGCTTAGCGATGTAACCGCGCCCGAAGCTAAACCGAAGCCGACTGCGAGATACGAAAGCAGCATTCACACTAGCTGTTTCGTAAACCAGTCTAGCCGTCAAAGGCCGAACTATACGATCCAAGCGTGCATAAATGGGAAGGGTCATAGGGTCCTAGGCTCGCAATTTCGAACCAGAAAGAAAGAGGAGGGTTATAATAACGGCACAGGATGGTTCGGTGCGGGATTACTTATGTTTTGATGCCGTCTTGCGAGGTGACGGTGGGAATATCTGTTTCGAGCCCACCACATTGCCACTGCTCCTGTCCGGGGAACGAGCTTACCAGTGAGAATATGGTTGGCTAAGAAATTCACTGATAGGACATGACTTAACCAAGATTACCTAATTAATTTCAGATCGCCCGTAAATAGCGCTGATATCAATGATCGTCTGATAGAGAGTGATCATGAACGACTATATGCGGACATCGAGATCTTAGAGCTAACTTCATTTCGTTAAGACACTCGATAATATATGTGCCAGATCGACCGGCATTTAGTTTCTGCGATCGCATAACATCGATTGAACTTACCGGCAATTTAAAGGAAAGGGATGTAGGCACACGGTACGTCTCAAATACTTCATAATAGTTGATTTTCATTGCGTGCTTCTTTGCTGATAAGTGTGATGGGTGGTTAGGCTACGACTATCGATTGAGACGAGCTAACTGCAGAAAGGATTGAAAAAACTATTGTCTCGTGTAGTAACTGCAACACCATGAGAGCTATATTGATATATGTTTTGGCAATAAGGTAGCTATATTTAATCTCTCCCGGTGCCTAACGTGCATAATCACTTCGACTTTACTAGATTAGCAAGTAGAAACTCTCCTGTTAACTAGGACCAACTTCAAATCAGCTTAGCTGTTTGGATCTTTTGTTTCCGGCAATACAGTCTGTCAGATAGGTTTCTGAGAAGAACCTTTGAATTGATTAAGCCATTTGATCTTAATTATCAACACTATATCCACACCATTCCCGGGTGTAGAATCAGGTTTAGAAGTTCTGCATACTTCTCATGCCCGTACATAACCTTAACTCGCTTAGAGTAGCCAAATTATCTCAAAGGTGATACCCGAACGAGACGAAGACATATAGATACACCTGCAACACGATTGTGCACTTATACTAGATGCAGATGATAGGTGCAGAGAAAAGGAGTTGCATCTCGGGCGCATTATGTTGGAACTCTTTTGGGAGACTTACCTCCCTGGCATGAAGGCTATAAATGATGGGTAGGAAAATTTCACACAGTTCAGTCGTATCAGCATATGCGTGGCTCAAAACAGCCCAAGGGATGCTCATCACCAACAGTAAGACTTTAAAGGGTTATACTAAGTTTTTTCCCATCTACGTTCAAGGGTGTCTGTGACTTTGTGAGTCTTGGTTGGTTTAGGTACCTATTTATCAAGACAGTTAACTTGTTTGGTTAGGTACCTAAGAATAGACATACTTATTTATTAGACTTATAGACTTTAGGTTGTTAAGGCTTCTAAAGGTATATAATTCTAATCAAGAATATTTACTGTATAACAAGGGAACCCGCATTTGGGGTCACATGCATTTAATTTTCACCTGCATGTACCTTTATCCAGAGTCTTGGAAGCTGGTATACCCCACTCTGGCCCTGGGAATCACCAATAAGCCCATCAATATCCATGAATGATGAATAAGGCTCTAGCTATTGAGTCAAACGAAAATCCCATACATCTTGTTATCTATCAGAATTATGGTCTTGCAGCATTCTCCTCTGGTCTGGATCTAATAGATTTCTTTCTCGGAACATTCCATTTGCCTATGGTTTGCAAAAGAGACCTCATAGTGACCTACTTCTACTTATATTGATCACCTCCTAGAGACCAGCTGATAGTTTTAACCTAAAATGGAGTATCAGGATTCATCATTATCAAACCCAACTAGCTGGAGTGATTTGGGTACGTATGTTGTTGAACCTACAACGACTCATTGTCATACTATAATTCTCCTCCATGGATTAAGCTCCAACGGGAAAAAGTTCGGGAGCGAGCTTCTCGAGACCGGTGTAAACTTGAGCGGCCGAAAACTCCCACAATTGCTGCCCAACGCTCGCTTTATCTTTCCCACAGCAAAACCTCGTCGCTCTTCCGCATTCAAGAGAATAGTCCTCACACAATGGTTTGATGTTGCACGTATCCCCGATCCAGAATATCGGAAAGAAACGCAGATTCAGGGGTTAATGGAATCTGCCGTAGAACTCGAGCAGCTCATACGCCAAGAGGCTTCAATAGTGTCACCACAGAACGTGGTCATCGGGGGGCTGAGCCAAGGCTGTGCCATGTCGCTTTCTGCACTGCTTGTTCTAGACTTTCCTCTGGGCGGATTTATCGGGATGTCTGGATGGTTGCCATTCCGTAAGGAAATTGAAGAGGCGATCCAAGATGATGATGATGATGATGATGCAGAAATAGATGATGACAATCCATTCGCGACCTTAAAATCAGTTAACGAATTTGAGCTACAGGCTCGGGATCCGCCACTTAAGGCTCTTATCTTCGAGAGAGACCTTCTTAGCCTTCCGCCCTTGGCAAACGCCACAAAAGCAAATACGGCACAAGACACACCAATATTTCTCGGCCACGGCGATTCAGACGAGAAGAAACCATATCAGCAGGGTGAAGCTGCAGCGCGGACGATGCAGGCTGCCGGATATGAAGTTATCTGGAAGCTTTACCACGAACTGGGTCATTGGTACAAAATACCAGATGAGATCGACGATATAATTACCTTTGTTAAGTCAAAAGTTGGTTGGGTTATGTCTGAGGGGTAGTATGAGGCTCCGTTGGTGCATGGTATCTGTATACGGTCGCAGCATATATCAGGTACTGCATCCCAGGTAGATTAAGTACTTGTCATGACTTGAAATGGCACTGGAATAACAACGCTGTCATGTTTTATCTTAAATTCTAAGTAGTAATTGACTATAGCTATTACCACGACGCGTTTATAGCCATATAGTTATGCTTGATAGTATACTAATGTTCGGATTGTGGTTGATGAAGCTGTAACTGGTTGAAAAAAAAAAACCCCCCGCGTGGTCAATGGTCTCACCCTCTTCCCTACCTGATACTTACCGAACGGACGTTGGCTGCATAAATAAGAGCATTGCAGATGTTAGAACATAATCTGTCACGAATAAGCCAGAATTGAAGGCTTACTAACTAACAGATTGGGGGTAGCACATATCATAAGCAGTTATCACAATGAGTGGTGTTTGGGTCGGCAGTATAATGCGAATCAACCAAGCTACTTCGTACATACGCATCTACGTCGAATTAAGCTCGCGGATCGCTGAAAGACTCTAAGAAGGAATAAGTTCGGCCCCAAGGAGGCGTCGGTTTGGATCTTGGCGCTACCGGATAATCTTGTCCCCTAGAAGGACTGAAACTCACCATGATAAGAGAAGAGAGATATTTCGGCAAAGGATACGAACCAATCAGAATATACTAAGAATAACCGATCTCAGTCGTTCGGAGATAAGGTGATTGCACCATCGAAGCAAATATGCAAAAAAGGGGGATTGCCCCTGAATGACATTTATTATGGGTCAGGTTACTATTATAGGTAGACAGACCGGGACAGGTAGATAGGGGGTTGGGCCATATCCATTGACATTCAAAGATCTAGAAGATGGTACAGTACTCTATAGTAGTAATAACACTCGACACACTGTATCCATTGATATAACAGCGATAACAACGATAACAATGGCCTGTGGAAATGTGGCAAAAACATAAACATCGTCATCATTGTTCTAAGCATGTTAAAGAAACTTCTGCGTTCTTATTCCATAAAGTAACTAAATCATCAAAACATAACCCAGCTAAGATACATCTAAAGAAAAAAAGATAACAACCAAAAAATTCCTCAGCTCATATCGTAGTATCCAAATTTGATTTTTTTTTTTCTATATCACGCAAGGGTCCAAGTTATCTCGGAGCAAACCGGGCGCGCTTAGAGGAGTCAAGCGACAAACTCGCCTGATCTGGCGTGGTTATGTAACTGCTGAGCCTCTACGTACATCATCGGCTTTCGCTCGGCAACACCGTTGATCTACAACATCTGATTGCGCTAAGATCTCAGACCGACATTATCAGAGCCTCAAACTCGACTGGGTATACGAGCAAAGAGTTGTTCGTCGCGTTGGCCCAAAGGCCGTAATCCGCCATTTACATTGGCCGGCGTGGCCGCATCTGGTCCACCCACACACCCGGTTCATCCCAGAGAAGGGTCCCGAATAGATTGATATAAATAGTCCTATTGTCCTAGTTGTACGTGTCTAGGTTTTCCTTTGAAGCCTCGACGACGTGCTTTTTGTGTTTCTGTTGACCCTTACTACGTATCTTTACTCCTACCCATATTTTGCACGTCATGGCTCACTCCCATCTCTCGATAGACTCTCTCCCGAACGAGGTATGAGATCCCTTATATCCGATATGACTTAGTCAAATTTTAGGACGACAATATTAACACATGCTTTAAAGATCATCATCAATGTTCTGAGTAATTTTCCGACACGCTCGCTGTTGCCCCTTGCTGCTGTCTGCCGCCGCTTCTATGGACTTGTTGGCCGAGTGCACTATGCCCGTCTTGTGGAAACCTCGAGGCTTCGGGATCACGAAGTGATCCTAGAAAGCTTCCACCCGAGTGAGAAGCTTAGTACGCCATCGCTTCACTGCGAATTCCAAGGAATGCATGGGCTCACCGAGGCCGGCGAAGTTGCTAACCTCGGAGAGCTCAACGACATATACGCACGCTTTCGCCCGCACCTCGACTCCGATAAGGTAGCTGGACAGATCGTTCAGATGCCTTCGCACGAAATTTCCTTGGATTCTGGCGAACTATTCTCACAGCTATGTACGATTACCAACCTAGTGAAGGTGGGACCAAGACGCGGTTTTTTCTCCAGTTTTGCCAACATCACCGACAACGTGATCCGTGTATGGCGTGACTGGTTAAGCGAAGCAGCAAAGGCAGCAGCAAGGACGCAGCAGCTTGCGGATTCAAGCTCGGATGATCGGACTATCCTATGGACTGATTCGTCCAAGACCGTTGGCATCAGATTCCGAGTCGTTGAGGACGAGAGCATACCAGCACCCGTTCTCTTCGGCCGAGATGACGAGCCTTCGGTTTCGTATTCATTAGAGTACCAAGGTATGTGAACCTGAAAATCGATACTTATCTAAGTCGTCAATCATGGGCTTACAAAATCATCGCAGAACTGCTGATAAGAGCAAACTGGCTACTTCTCAGCTTTGAGTCATCTGAGACTCGAGAAGAAACTCATACAGGTAAAGCAGTCGTAATTGCATCCATGTAAAGAGCAAGACTCGGTTATTATTTCAGATGCCTGCTACCGAATGAAGGTTGTCATCAACCTGAAGCTACTAGCAAAAGACCATTCGTGGTCTTGCTATGAGAGACATGAAAGCCACATTCGCGGATCAAACCGTGATGCGACACAAAGCAACAAAGCTGTTGAACATGTTCCGTCGGTGCGAAGGAATAATATTGGCCCAGTGGACCGAACCGAACCCGAAATGGACACCAACCAACGCGAGCTGCATTGGCTGATCCCGGCCGTGCTTATCACTCTTCGACCAATCTTGGTTGAAGATCCACTACTCTTAGATTGAAGAAAGTTGACTCACATATCTTGCTTTTATTTTAGGAACCGTTTACTTTCCAGGTACTGGCGCAATCTACCAGCCCTGTAATAACTTCTTACAATGCGCCATCCCATCGGAACGAATGTTCAAGTCGATGGCTACGACATTCGTTATGTAAAACCGTCACGAAGCGGTGCGAACTTACGGACCTTAATGAGATACGATATTTAATGTTACGGATATAATATTGGGACAGGAGGATTATCAGCATGTAAGACCGTGCTATTCGGCGATGGGAATTTTGTGATTAAAAAGTAACCTAATGATGCGCTTGGTTTTTTTATATAAACCGCGCATGGCGGGATAGCGTCTCTTCGAAGATGCACTCGATAGATTTAGAGATCGGATATAATACCTTAGAATCTAGAAAATTCATATCTACATTCTTCATTCTACGGATCCATAGGTAGCGAGTGTGGAGCTGGGTGACTACCAGGTGGAAACAACAAAGTGGTGATGAAAATTTGAAGTGATTTTAGATCATCGTACGAGAGAGTTGACGATATCTCGGATGTAATTCGGCCGGCATCATCCAAAGACGCCGAAAATACGTATGGTACATAAAGTCTACGGCTTATTGGTGATATGTCACCTAGGTACGTATAGTCTCACCGCTGCTGATTTGAGGGCCGTGACGAGCGTGAGACAGTATATAAGCGAATTCACGATCGAGCCGTGCATGAATATACGTAGGTACCTCACATATCCAAACTCACATATGATCGATTCGAGCTAGGCCGGTTCACCTATCGGAGGCTCACCGTCATCGACACTCGCCTCTCTACCCGGTAATGCCCGTATGCCGTCCGGGCCTGGCTGCGTCGTTCCTGCATGGATCGCGGCCTAGGCGCATACCGAGTCTGGGCCGAGTCATACACTAGCGCACGCAACTTATGGCAGGGCAAGGTGAGATATATGTAAATATATGTATATACAGAGATATAGGTGTCTTACTTATACCATAAGCGCATACATTAGATACATTAGCGTGGTGCTTCGAGAATTTGCCACCCTTCGGTAGGGCTTATCGTTTATTTTCCCGATCGTACGGGACGATGAGGTTCAACAATGTACCTATCTTAGGTACCTCCTATGGTGTATATGTGGGCTTAGGACCACATTCACATGGAAGATCTTGAATTTTTTGGTACGAGATACTTAACGAATGTAGTAAGGCCATCTTACGATATATGGTCTGTCCTGTCAGATATTTGTGCGGGCTCCATGATGATAAGAGACTAAGCTAACTTAACGACTTCTAAAAATCTCTTTAACTAATAATGTGCTGGCTCGACCGGTTTGGTGGTGGACTTAGCTGGCCGATTTTCCTAATGGTGTGGTAGGTATCTGGCCTCCGTCGGCGCAGCGCGGGATGATCCGCGACGTGCTCCATGCGTCAGGCAAGTTTCATAACTGGCCCGAGCGTTGATCGGAAGCTGCCGAGTTGCTATGTTATTTTTCTAACAATTTTTTTCTCACGAAAAATAATTCTTCACCTTCGCTCTATTCCCGTCTGTCTGATCAGCTCGTATAATGTTGGGATATCTGAGCTATTTTTTCGTATGAACGATAACGTTGTGATTCTTACCAGATGTCGTTTTCTCAGGATGGTACTGTAGGTGAGATGTTGTGCAGAGAGGAGGATTTTAGCTTGGCACACCTGAATCGCCTTCACACCGCCAGCATCCTTGGACTTGCTCGTTTGTTTCATCGGTCCTGAGACTATCATAGGCCGTTTACCTTGGGATTTTGAAGGTACTCGATATCTAACTCGAAGGAATCAAGGATGACGACTGTATATTCCTTTCCTGCTTAATTTGAGTTATTATCAAGAATTCACTTAACTCTGGGCTGTTTCGCCACTGAGCCGGACCTACCAAACCCGGGCCACATTTCGAAGATACAGCAAATAAACACCCTTGCTCACACTGACTAGCGTCTGCGATACCCATGAAGCCTCTATGGCGATCTCACGCAGCGAAAGTGTCCGTGCCATCCTACCAGTGATGGGTGATGGAGACTGAGCTCGGTTCTGCGAGCGTCTTTTCGTAGTTGATTTTTTCTTCGTTCGCAACTCCAACGTGGTGTGGTGTTCGCCCGTCTTTAGTTATTGTATTAAAATTTTATTGCGCATTCGTTTCTTTGAAGTTGATCTTCGCGGGCCTGGTCGCCCTTTATTAATCATATTTCTTAATTGCTCTCGTTAGTTGTTGGTGGCTTCGCGCACCGGCGACAAAGGTCGATCGCGTCGCCAAACCCGGGACAACGGTCGCAAGATAGCCACATTTTGCGAAAACTTTGATGAGGGGTTCTCAGTTGGAGGAGGAGGGGTCATACTATAATAACCATCACCATGGCAAGCCCGGGCGCGACTAAACCGATGGTCGAGATATCAGATATTAAAAAGGGTTTACCTGCGACGCCGAAACCGCCACCTAATTACCGGAAGACGCTCCCGCCTCTACCGCCGCCGTCGCCATTGCCTTTACCCTCGTATCCAAGTGAGAAGAGAGGGGGGCCGGATAATAGCCGAACATCGACGATTTCGAGTACACTGGAGTCATTGCTGACAGTCCTGGGAGGAAATGGAAGTGATGGAAGGCTATCGTTGGGTATATCGTCGATGGAGGAGCGACCTCCAAGGCCGATATCAAAGGACCCTAGGCCGGAGACCGCGGCCACTGCGGCGACTGTGGAAACTGTAGAAACTGCGATATCATATTCGACTGCGGGATCGCAACGGACTATCAAATACGGCACGGGGAAGTTCGCAAACATCGAACTGTCTCCACAGCCTAGTGAGGATCCCGAGGATCCTTTAAATTGGCCGTTGTGGAAGAAGCATTTAAATCTGGGAGCGTTACTTTCCATGGTCGCGCTAGTGGGGACGATGAAGACGGCTTATATCAGTGTGAACAGCGTCATCGCAATGGGGGAATGGGTCTCATATACGGCAGCGGTTGCGCTAACCGCCGTTCCATTAATATTGTCTGCGATAACCGGGTTAGCTGCATTAATAATATCGAGGATATGGGGTAAAAGGCCGGTATACTTGATTTCGATGGTAATGATATTTATAGGGACTGCTTGGAACACGAGAGTGAGCGGAGATATAGCGCAAAATATGGCTGCGAGAATATTCCAGGGACTGGGCTGGGGCGCCTTTGATACTCTGGTCCTTGGATCGATCCACGATACATATTTTGTCAGTAAACGGTTCTTGAATCCTGCCCTATACTTAATGTGCTAATTCTCTTATACAGGAGCATGAGAGACAATCCAAGATTATCCTTCATCACGCCGTTTCAGTTGCAACTATGCTGGGCTCTCCGCTCCTTGGGGGTGTTGCTTCGGTTGGTCCTAGGGGATTTGAGTTGCAGTTCGAGATTATGACCGCGTTCCTAACGCTCTCGGTTTTGTTACTCGTGTTGGGTGCTCCAGAGACAGCGTACGATCGTGCTACTTTGGACGTCCAGATACCAACCATTCAACGTTCCCAAGCACTATGGCCTAATATCACCTTGACAAAAGCGGCTGTCGTACAGTACCTGACCGAGATGAAGCCTTGGTCATACCGGGCGAACGAAATTAACTCATCACTAATCTTGCAAGCCCCTCGTGCGATAGCTGCTCCCACGACCGCACTCCTTTTTACTGTCACTCTTATCCCATATGCTGGTTTTTGGAGCATAGTACACGCACTTTCGATGCTCTTTTCACCCCTTCCTTTCATGTTATCCTCCACCTCTATCGGCTCTTTAATGACAGCCCCGTTTCTCCTAGCTACTCCTATAGCCGTTGCGCTTGCTTTTCCTTCCTTTCTAAGGCGTTTTTCGCAAACTATTCATCTTATAACGCTTGCAATTGGCACTATTTTTGTTTCGATCGGGATGTTGGGATTTGGTCTCTACCTCTCTGGCACGATGGACATGCCTGTAGACAGCTCAGCAGAACCTTTTACTATGCAGTGGAGCTATGGGTTGAACCGGGTCAGTCTCCCGGCGGTATCGTTACTTCTCGGGCTTCTTGCTGCCGGATCTCTCACTCTGGATAGCACGTTCTGGCCTGTCATTCAGCGGTCCACGGCTTTCACTTCAGCCAACCTTGCAGTCTGCCTTCGCAACACAGCAGACATGCATGGTGGTCTGACAAGCTTCCGGAATCTTGTCGCGGGTACTCTTATTCTGGGTTTACCTAACACGGTCCTCTCGTGGGATGACCTCAAGACAGCCACACTAGGTATGGGAATCGCGCAGATTATCCTAGCGATAGCAGCGTGTGGGGTGTATTGGTATTTGGATGGGAATGTGAGACGGCTCGACGGCCGTGTGATGGGTCTCATTAATTTGTCTATGTTGAAGAAAACGGCTCGCTCTTTCGAAGCGGATTAAGTACTACCTTAGATAGGTATCTAATTATTTTTAAACTAGAACTCTGAACCTAGAGGTTTACGTACCTGTCTATCATTTTTGGACATGTTTGGACATGGTCGGAGTAGCCATGTTGCCATATATTAGAAGTAATGGACTGAATGGCCATGCAAACAGATAGGCTGAGGATGCATTTTCCTTCTTTGACTTCACTGGGAAAGTCGCTAGAATAATTCTAACAACTCGCCTCTAACGTAGACGCCGCGCCAAATGTAGCCCGGGGGTAGCAGAAGTTAATAGGAACCTATGAATCAACATTCTGCAATTGCCCGTGCTATGCCACCTTGAAATGGGTTATTTGAAGCTCCTTCTGTTGGTATCATGATTTGGGGGGCCTTGTTAGTGTACTCTAGCCGATACCTTGCGCAGTGACTCACGAAGCTAGGACGGAACTGTCTCGTGCTAATGTCGGACAATGCGTGACAGGATACCTACATTACTCTTAACTCGTACTCCTATATAATAAACCTTTCTAGTCGAGACATCGTCTTGCTTCATAGCTATTACGTTACTGTCCGTGCCAAGGCCCTTATAGGTGGAGATACCCCCTCGTGTTGGCATTGTTCTACCTTTGGGACTTTCCGAATCCTTACAATAGTAGTCGGCTACCAGACAACACAAGTTACCTTAAAGAATATCGACATATTTGACAGCTGTGTTATAGCCCAAGCCCAACACGATACAGATATTGCAGAGATCATCTTAAGACTAGTCACGACCATGGCCACGACTCTTAGCGTCCCTTCGGCACCACTTAAGGGCGGACAGTCAGACCCACCCACGACGTCGGACCAGAACATTACAATTGAGATCCCATCTTCTTCCGTTGCGGACGATGAGATTTTCGTGGCGGCCCTCGTAGGAATTATCAACGCCGCATACGCCGAGACCGAGGCCGGTATCTTCAAGCCCGGCTACATACGAACGTCGGCGCAAGACGTTGCAGGCCTCATACGATCCGGTCAATTAGCGACTGCGTCACAACTTGCTACACCTTCCAGCAGCCGTGCTCCCCTGGGATGTATTTCTATTCGAAAGCTCAGCGACACCAGTGCCGAGCTCGGCCTGTTTGCAGTAATGCCCGAGCTCCGTGGCAACGGTCTTGGCCGGGATCTGCTCAAGTTTGCTGAGCAGTGGTGTCTCGAGAAGCTAGGGGGCCCTGGAGTTGCAGTTGCTCAGCTCGACCTTCTGTTCCCAACACACTTCGAACATCCGTTCAAAATGCGCCTGCAAAAATGGTATACGAAGCAAGGCTATCGTCTTGTAGGGACCCGAGACTTTCTACTTGAGTACCCGACATACGCTGCCTTACTAGCTGGCCCTACTGAATATCGTCACTTTGAGAAGACGCTGAATTAGGTGGGATGGGAGAGTAATACGGAACTTATAATATATGGGTATACCTGACTAATGATAAAATACTCCTCTTGTTGGTACACCAGTGTCGAATAATCTTTAAGTATGAGTTTCACCTTTATAAAAACTACCAACCACAAGAAGCATAGTTGATAACCTACGCCGAACGCAACTGTAAATAAATACGCACCGGCGTATGCCGCGCAGGTACATATGACGACATCAACGAAGTAATTGACTATAAGCCAAAAAGCTCATCAAATAATTTGGTGTTCCAATGTTGCCCCCGAGACTAACTCTGCCCGGTTTTCATCATCTTCGTCAGGGAAGGATCCTAATATCTTGTAAGCCTCAATGCTCATGCTTGACCACTCCCGTGGGCTTTTTCAGTCTCTCCGGACTTCATAGTTTTCAGATGGGCATGATAATTGACATCCACTGAGACAAGTTCATCATAGGTTGTGACGTTGGTCCCACGCGCTGAGCTTCGCGCCCCAGAGCGGTACACGTTATGGATTAACTTACGCAGCCCTGAGAAACTTGTATCGCTCGGCGTGGATTGAATCCGCGGTGCTTCGCTATCACTAGGTGTAAAGTTCAAAACACTCTCGTTTGAACTCTGATGAGGGCTCTGTCGTTGCCTTATCCAGGATCGCACGGATCTACTGATATTTGTGAAGCGGCCCAAGAATAAAACAAAGATAACGGGTAGCGAAAGGCAAATAAGGCCGACGTTGATCTCAACAAGGCTAGAGTGATATAAGTTAGTATTTAGGTAGGTATTCTGGCTGATGCCAAATGCTTATGACAACTTTGAATGATTATAAGTGAGGATGATCGCTCTTCGTACCTAGTCATGTACACTGGAACTATAGTCCAGGTGAAATCCGATCGATCAAATATCTTTTTGTCTTGTCTGATAATTAGGTTGGTCAATGCAGCGCCAGTGGCACTACAAATGATTATTAGCGGAATTCCCGTCTCGAGCACGGTGTCACTTACAGTAAACCTGTGAGAAAGATTATGCTGACGCCTACTTTCCTTCTGGGAGAAAGGCCAAGCGTCGGAATCTGATGGAGCGGGATGAGCAAGACGTAGAAGTCTGTAATGACAGTGAAGTAAGCCGCCGCGGTGATCAGAGGAACCGATATTCTAGAGCATCGGTCTATAAGAGATGGCGCGATCCAATCGCCATGCTCGCTAGGCCAAGGAGCACATGCCACAAGGTCCACGATCACAAAAATGACATAGAAAGTAATCACCAGAGCCATGCCAGCCAATACCATGTATCTTACATATGTCACCGGGCTGAATAGTCGAAGATAGAATGTTAGGAATGCGACCTTAATAGTTGTGTTCGTAATACGAATAAGAACCGAATCGGCTAGCGAACCCTGTAATAGGTAGATTAGTCTGAATATTGGTGATTCATATGTAGAAGAGAAAGCCATACTTTCTGGTACTCGATATAGTGCGATATTGGGACATCCCAGAAATGTATCCCCAATATGCCACTACCTGGCTTCCAGAGAACTGCGTATTTCCATTCATTAGGTCTCTCGCAACACAGTCTTTGAGGAAACTACGGTCCTATAACATACGTTTAAGAAGCAGAGAAGAGTAGGATAAGGTAAAAATCTGAATTATTTGTCCGTTAGAACCCTTCTCCGACATTTAAGTTTTAACCCTAGTGGAAGCTGTCGGTTGTGGATGAAGATTGCTTACTGTCGCAACGATACAAAGCCTTATATAAACAAATTGATTAGTTTAAGAAGTAATCGCAAATAGCAATACTAACAACTTACAGTCATCGACACCGAATGAGCGGGTTATCCTTAGACGGGAGTAGATACGTAAAGACCCAACCAGAACGATAATAGGTGAGAGCACGGCGATTAGAATGTATAACTGATGGGACCTTGATTCTGGATTGGTAAAATTAAACTCTTGACCTGGAGGCGGGTCTCTTGAGGGAGTACGGTCCAAATATCCAGGATCCATGTCACTGATTGATGCTGCACTATATGACGGCGAGGTATAGTTTCGTAGAATCTGAATGATGAAATGATGGTTGATAAGAGCTATGAGGCGAGGAAGGTTCCTTATAAAAAGTCACGTAGTATAGAGCCTTCTTCTTGCCATTTAATTCTCTTATTTTTTCCGATGTCTTATATAATTCAGGTGCCTATAGTGATGTAGGTTAGGTACCTCTTACACTCTTGAAAATAGGATATCTCGTCGTTATTAGAGGTAAGGTAGGCCCCTATCTAAGGTAAGCCAGGTGCTCATACATGGTGGGCGTGGACACTTACAGCGTATGGGGAGTACAGCATGGGGAGGAATGCACATATCGACTCAGGATTGGTTTCACTTAAGCCTTGCCATCACTTACCCCGTAGCCTGCTTCTAAGATTTTTGGGGTCAAAAAGCAATATGCATGTAATAACCATTGTGGTAATGTGTTGGTGGTACCCGAACATACCGCCTTCCTACCTAATATATATATAAAATCTGGTATGAAAAATGCAACACTGCTGCACCAACACTTTGATAGATACCTAGGTACCTACCTAGTCTACCTCAATATCACCCGTCAGTCACATTGGGATTATGTGCTCTTTACAAGGGCAACGGGTTACCGGTACAATGAATTTTGGTCAAGTCAATCGTTATCCGCGTGTCTCCTCGGTCAACAATACCTATACTGTGAGCTAATTCTCAGTTCCAACGTAATAACATCTTAGTAGCATTACATTTAGCGCCAGTAATTTCATATGAAAATCGGAAACGGCGAGCAGAACCACTATTGCCAATCACGTAAAATAGTTTCACCTTCTTCCAAATGAGTATACTTTACACTTTCTTTCCAGACTAAATCTCGCTTGTGGGCGTCTCTGGACTCAGCGCTTGTCTCAAAAAGCGCCCCGTTCATAAAATATAACCCCTTAGGGGACTCTCCGAGCTCTGGACTCGATTCTAATCCAGCGTGGAGTATTCGTGACGCCGACTGCTGGGTAGTCCTCACTGGTCCGTTTGGCACTAGGAAGGCGATGATTGGATATATGATCTGAAATACGAGGACCCTGATAAGCCACGACGCATGGCGTTGTAGACCTGTTGTCATTGTGCCCGGATCAACGCCCAGTATGCGAACATTCTTCAAAACAGGATCCGAATTCATTCGGCGTTGAAGTTCGTGGATCATCATGATAAGGAAGAGTTTAGATGCGCCGTAGCGACGAAATCCTCCTTTCCACGACGGGTCCTCCTGTGCAGAGCTCCAGGTGCCTTTTGCAATTGCTGCAAAGCTAGCCTGGTCATTCACAAAGGTCTTGTGCTTCTCATCTGCGAAAGCTTGCGTGCTATCATTGCGTTCGTCATAAGGACTAGTAAACGTAAATAGATTTCGTGTCAGCTCGCAAAGAGATAGATTCGTATCTGCCTAGGTAGGTTGAATATTTAAGTGTTAAATAAGTTAGGTACTTACTCATGAGATTGACTTCCAACTACAACTATGCGACCGGAGCCTTTGTCCATGCTCTTCAACAGTAGCAGTGTTAACAGCCAGTGGCCAAGATAGTTCGCGCTAAACGTTACATCAAAACCGCCCTCGGTCCAAACTTGTTTGCCAAAATCCTGGAATCCGGCATTAAGAATGAGCGTCTGGATCAGAGGGATTTCTCCTGTTGCAACTCGTGCGTTGATTGTCTCCGCGACCTGACGGACATTATCGAGGTTAGTGAGGTCGAGAGAAACAATATCGTGGGAATGCGATGTCTTGGAGAGCACAGATTTAAGAGCACTCGCTCTTGTTGCGTCGCGAACTACTAAAAGGTCGTGATATCCGCTATATTTAGGTTGGGAGGTAAGTTCTTTGGCAATAGCGCTTCCGAGACCTCCGTTGGCACCAGTGACGAGAATTGTTCCTTTCATGGTATTCATATTGATACTTGTTTACTCAAGTGAATTAGATAAAGGGAGTTTCTCATCTGATATGAGGAAGATAGGCAATAGCGTTAGGTTAGGTTAGGTAGGTAAGTACCTAAGGTAAGTAGGTAGGTAGGTAGTCACTCTGTTGAGAAAGCCGGTTAATACGAGTTGGCAGGATTACAAATTTAGGACAATTTCCCCATTGAACAAGAAGAATGTAATTAAACGATGTTCTGTGCAACTACTACCTGATACAAGTGCCTTGTCACATGTACATTGCATGTTTTTGTTAATTAATTGTTTACAACACCGTATCAGACGTGTCACAATAGCACATATACGAATTACCTTTTAGGACACTGCCATATGTAGGTAGGTATGCAACACACCGCTCTCATACATTCTGTCGGTATAATAACATATCAATCCCTAGACCCCACCCTCCAACCATAGCTACCTAACTTCGTATGTGTCGCATCCCTAGGCGGAATACATATTATCACAGGGGCTCCTATAGGTAGCCTTCCTTCTACTTACAAATTGTACCTACATAATGTATATACACTCCCTTATTATATCTCCCTCGGCAAAAGTCTCACATAGAAGTCATGACCCTCCTTGATGGACATGGTACCTAGCACCGGCCGACCCTCATCCGCCTGTGGGAATGGTGGATTTCCAACCACTTCAAGATCAAAACGTCGTAAAAGTGTAGCCACAAAGGTTGTTACAGAGAAGCGGGCTAAAAAGCGACCGCTACACATAGTCTTACCTCCACCGAATGGCCTCCAAGACGAACTTCGGCTAAGATTCCCTCTCTGCCACCTTTCGGGGCGAAATTCATTCGGCCTCTCGCCAAAGAGGCTTTCACCAAAGTGTAATAATCTATGTGGTACTAGCACGCGGTTGCCTTTACGCATCAATTTGCCTCCAATCACTGTATCCTGGGTAACTAATCTTACAGATGCAGACCAGCCGGAGAGCCTGAGTGTCTCGTGCCAAATAGCATCAACCTGTGGACAGTTCGCTGCATCTTGAATATAGAAGGGATTGACCAAGGTGTGACCAGCGAATGCCGGCTCGATCTCTTGGCGGTAGGCTGCTAAAAGAGGAGGATTATAAATGAGGTAGGTTAACAGCCAAAATGCCGTCTTACGAGTGTTTGTATTGATTCTAGATGCGGCTTTTTAGCGAGGCTGCTTATCATATGCACAAGATAACGCAAAGACTTACGCGAAATAGAGATGAAACATTATAATAGCCAGATTTTCCTCGTCGATACCAATGGCCTTTGCTTCGTCTTCCATTGAGTTTATCAACCAGGCGGCGCCTTCTTTTCTTTCCACTTGAGGGATTGTAAAGTATTTACGCAACGAAGTTATAATTCGGGACCGTGGTACTGACATATCATATGAAAGGAACCCAGGGTACTGGTAGAGCATTTTCCAGATCAGCTCGTCAAACTGAAAGAAAGAATTTGGAAGGTCGTGGTCCACTTCGGCGAGTATATGCCCGAAGTACACATGTTGACCAAGCCGAACGAAGTAATCGGAACACCACTGATATAGTGGAAGTTCGATATGTGTCAAACCTTTAAAGCTAGGAGAAGTAGATTGTTGTATAGACCCCCAGTTTAGGTGGTGATTAATCCAGGCATGGACTCTCTCCTGGAGTAGAGTTAAATTTTTGCCGGGGTGAAGTTGATGAATGTGCATTTTCTGTGCCAGAACGCCAAGTGATTCACCCTGAGGGTTGGGGAATCCTATTTTGCTAACAGGGAGGGATGTGTACATTCTACGAATCGCAGAATCACGGTTCCCATTGGTCTTCATGAGTCCTTGGACAAAATCCTCAAAAGAGAGGGTTTCTGTATTCCTATACACCTCGGCGGAGTGCTTAGATTGTGTTATGACATAAAATGTCATACCAAGAACAGTCAGCGCAAATGGAGCCTTGCTGTGGTCAAAATGCTTCCTATTAAAGTAATAAATATAAGCGAATATACTGCTACAACCTGAGCTATTCTAAGGTTCTTACCGAGCTTGGGAGAGGAGGCCATTTGAATCACGAAAAAAAGCTGCTGCATGGCCTAACATACTATGTAAATTCTGCAGGTCACAACAGTCCATTCTGTAGAAGACCAACCAATATCTAAAGATAATCTGGGTCAGCATACATATAGAAGGTGCAACTGACCCAAAGGCAACTCACACGGCATCCAACTAGGGAACTCCTTGGGATGAGAGGGGTGTAAGGCTGGAGATATGGTGAACCTCCAAAGTCGCCATATTATCAGGGCAGATAATAAGCAACTCATGAGTTTGCCTACAACAAGATATTTTTCCGACGGATACGACGGGGCTGATACTGCTCCCGAAGCAAAAGTTGAGTCAAACATAGATGACATGATTGATGCCACTTCGATTGGGGTCTAAGGAAGACAATTGAAGTAACTAGATGATAAGACAACAACTGTTCGCGACACCTTCGAACGATGCGGATGGTATCTATTTTAACTAAACCAACATTCTTAATAAAATGCGAAGCAAGGAGCAGGAAAACCCTGAACGAAGCAGAAGAGGCGCGGCTTCAATCATCATGAAAAATGGACAATGAGGACGCTCAATAATCACTTTGCTAGCCAATGCGTTTAACAAGCGAGCGCTACAATAATTATAATTGCTGACTATATGCCCACCCTATGTTCGCATGCTATGTGACGTGACGGGCAGCATACTTGCTTTATCTCACATTTGGGGTCATTGAGTCAGAAGTTATCTTGGGGTTGGATAGTTTTGGGATAGGGAGAAAGAGTCTTGTACCTATTATGCACGATGGAGGATCTCACATCACCCGGAAAGATTCAATATTGTAACGCGAAGCTTAAATCTACTGTTACACATGGAGGTGTATGAGGCAGGCTGTGAGGCAGGTTATGAGCCATATGCCGGATTAGATTCCTGCACGCGTAAGGCTTTCATAGAAACTGAGGTAAGCGGCGTAGCTTTCGGCAAACAAAGGATTCTTGTTGATGATTGTTTTGCAACCTCGTACGGCCAATTATGCATTATTGCTTGGGTCGATGGCACATCTGAAGAATATGACCCCCATGGGTGGAAGGCACTCGGTTGGATACAGCTTCAAAGGACTTAAAGGACCTAACATGTTTCTATTTCCGTACCAACTGGCCCCTAATAGACCAAGGCTAATGTTAAGTAGTTTCCAGAGAAAAAGCATAGAAAAGGGATAGCATCACCTGTGAAAGGGAGAACAGTTTTTTGAGATATCTACCAATTAATTAACTACCTCTTAATAATAATACAAATATAGGTGGTTTGCAAAGATGGACAATGTTACTAGTTCCATAGAAAGTTGCGTGAGTGACTGCACCTGCACATCAATATCTTGTTAAACTGCATACCTAACAGCCAATAAAATGTGTAGTGTCTATCATTATCCCTTTTGCTGAAGGGCATGGTTTCCTTTCCTGGGAGTCTTGCATATACCGCGTCTCTCGCGTCATACTTCACCTTGCAGATGACCGATATCCGTCCTTCCTGCATTGTCTCCCCAACGACAGCGGATGATGTGTCGACAGCTATTCATGTACTTACCAGCGGCGGTTCATCCCCTCCATTATGCAAGTTTGCTATCCGTTCCGGCGGGCACTCAACCTCTATAGGGGCATCCAATATCCAAGACGGGGTTACAATCGATTTGAGGAATCTAAATACAATTTCACTGAGCCCAGACAAGTCCATAGCATCTATTGGAGTTGGTAACACATGGGGTACCGTGTATTCGAATCTCGACGAGTTGAATCTTAGCGTTGTGGGCGGCCGAACCTCTAGTGTGGGTGTGGGGGGACTCACGCTCGGTGGTGGCATATCCTACTTCGGCCCTCGTTATGGCTGGACTTTTGATACAGTTACCAACTTCGAAATTGTCCTAGCCAATGGGTCGATTGTGCACGCCAACAATGATGAAAACACAAACCTGTTCTGGGCGCTTCATGGTGGCGCCAACAACTTTGGTGTAGTCACACGAATCGATATACAATCTTTCGATCAGAGCGAATTCTGGGATGGGATCTCCTATCACGCCACGCCAATGTACGATGAAGAGATTGCGGCTCTCTCTGAATTTAGCATGCGCGCTCCTTATGATGAGTTCGCCTCCTTGATCGGCACATTTGGATATAGCGCAGCAAGCGGGCCATTCATAGCCAATAGTATAGAGTACACGAAAAATGAACCGAACCCGTTAGCGTTTCGGCGGATTCTAAGCATCCCGTCTGTGAACAGTACGCTGCGAGTGACTAACATGACAGATCTGGCAGTTGAAACAGAAACGCAGCAAATGATTGGGGAAAGGTGCGTTGGTTTTTTCTTTTCTGTTAGTTGTAGAGAACTGACAAGTCTATTTCTCTAAGGGCGGCATATGCGACAGCCACCATCCATCCCACCAACGAAGCCATTGATGCAGCTCTGAGAGCATGGAACTCCAGTTTGAGCTCTATCCGAGACATAGCAGGGATTATATGGAGTATCTCATTAGAACCGCTACCGCCAAGTATATACGCTCGATACTCTAAAGATAACGCGCTCGGGCTACATAGGCGGCAAGATGACCCACTATTGGTGATACTATTAAGTGTAATCTGGTCTAAGGCAAAGGATGACAACAAGATTGAAAGAGAGATGAAGGCACTAATCCATCTTATTGAGAAAGAAGCTGAGAAGCTCGGCGCATTAGACCCTTTCCTATATCTCAACTACGCTGCGTCGTGGCAGAATCCTATTGCGAGTTACGGAGAGACTAGTGTGAGTAGATTAAGAAGGGTGCAACGGGAATACGATCCCACGGGTATCTTTGCAAATCACGTTCCGGGAGGGTTCAAAATCCCCAATCAAGGAACAGCGTAACGAGCCTCTTTAGTCATGGAATCGGGTAGCTATGCCTCTGAAATAGAGAGGAAGATATCACAAACACGCATTCTAATATCGCCCAATAGGAGTAGCTATATGTCATTCTATTACCATGCACCTCGGCGAACGGAGAATCCTGCAGTTCATAATACTACCTTACGTACCTAGGCAGGTAGTTATAAGTTAAGTTAGATACCTAGGTACCTACCTATCTAATGTAACCCTCTAAAAAGCTGTGAAACACAAATCCATGTGCGATTCGACACCTAGCAACAGCAACACATATAACGAGCCTCATTTTCAAGTCTCTCCCATAGGTATACCGCTATCGTCCTGTTCATCTGCCACAAGTAGATATTAATTGAGTGGTTGGATAAGTAAATTCTGTAGATATTATTCTAACTTATGATAGAGCTTTTCTACTTCGCCCCACGCTGAAGTCGAAGTAGGATAGCAACTATACTACGTAAAAACTAAGACGTTGTACTAAGTTAGAACAACTATCATTCACTTTTAAATACCTCGAAAGGCACATTTGGGCAATCGCTATGATGCCGGAATTTACCAGTATAATACTTGGTATGTTGTTACTAGTACTACCACTAGCAACAACTTTCCTCAACAAACAGAACCATGAGAACCGCTCACACCAGCCCCCTCGTCTTGGAGAGACGATTCCATACGTGTCCAATATATGGCAGTATATGACCAACAATCGCTTATTTATGACACGAGTGCGGTGAGTGGTCGACATGAAATCATTTTTGTACAAAACGTAACTCATGCTGTTGTGACGCTTGTAGCCAGATTTTAAAAGAGACGCCAATCGTCCAGTGTCAGCTTGGGCCTATGAACACGTACCTTGTTACGGGCAGCAGTAATGTTTCTCTGGGTTTCCGGTCATCCTTTACCTCAGAGCCTTGGATCTTACGTATCCTTGAGAATGCCGGAGGATACACATCAACTGATATGGCCCATTATTACGCAGACAGGTCTGGCGCTACCAGCCGACCGCGTCGTGGGCCCAGTGAACTGCTCCCACCTGAAAAGCGCATCTGGCACACGAGTCATCGCATGCATGACGATACATTGATACATGCCCGCCCTATCAATGCTTTTGCAACTTCATTTCAAGGGTTTTTCGCTCAGGAGCTCGAAGCTTTCCCTGCCAGTGAATGGGTTGAGAACATCGAAATATTCAGCTTTCTGAAATCAAACATGACCGCCGCAGCAACAAGAGCAGTTGTGGGCCCGAGAATTATGGACCAAAATCCTGACTTTATAGATGCTTTTTGGCAGTACGAAAAGACTCCTGCAACACTAGCCTTTGGGTTACCGCCTTGGATTAATAGGCGAGCTGTGCGTATCCGAGACCGTTTCGGAGCCATATGTCGTGAATGGTACGATTTAGCTGATCGCGACTTCGACTGGGAAGGCCCGGACAGAGAGGCAGACTGGGAACCAAACTTTGGGTCACAGGTTTCTAAAGGGCTAGCCTTGTGGGCGAAATCATTCGCATTCTCGTCCCAGAGTATAGGTGGCGCTTTTGCTCTGCTACTTAGCGGGTGAGTCCAAAATCAATAGTAACCGTCGAAAATAGGTTTAATTTAATGCATATGGGTATAGGCTTCATTCCAACGTAATTCCCATTTGCGGATGGGTCATGTTTGAACTTTTGCAGAATCCCGAGCTCTACCTAGCGGTTAAAGAAGAGATTACTGAAGCAGAGATCACTAACCAAGATAGTAAAGTCTACTTTGATCATCAGAAGCTTACCTCCTTACCCCTCTTGCAGTCAGTATTCACAGAGGTTATGCGTCTGCATGTTAGTGTTCTTATTACAAGAACATCCATGGAAAACGTCACCATTGCTGGTTACACGTTACCGAAAGGCTCTATAGTCCAAGCCCCAACTGAGGTAGCTCACCTTGATGAATCGACATGTATGTCTCTTTCAGCAGTTTCACCCTGGTGTTTATCATTGAGTTATATTGGCTTTTACTTCCATATGGAAGTGCCTAGGCTAATGCTAGTACTCGTATAGGGGGTAAACCCGGCCATCCAGCTTCTGAGTTCTGGGGGTATCGACACGTCAAGGAAATAGAGACAGCAGACGAAACTGGAAATGTGGTTAAGAAACTTGAATTTTTCATGTCTGGGAAAACGGGGACCTTCTTCCCATACGGTAAGTTCTTCATACCGACGCGGCTAACTAGCATCTTCGTCTCCGAGCCAGCATAATAATGATTGGATGTTGATACTAATACTTCTATCACTTAAAACTAAACAGGTGGTGGAATTAGTATTTGCGCTGGACGTTTCATTGCAAATGCTGAAGTGCTGCTTGCAGTATCTATGTTGGTCTCCAGATTTGATATAGAATTCGTTGAATGGGTTAAACCAGACGGGTCTTTCTCCGAACGGGCTGCAATCGATGACATCCGCTACGCTAATGCAGTGGCAAAACCACCTGATAGAGATATGAAGGTCAGGTGGCGAAGGTTGTGGTAAAGGAGGATCCTGATTGCAGATACCACCGGAGCGCAATGGTAGTTCTACGGAGTGCGAACAAAATACCGTATCAGGGCGCGTCAACACTTATTCATGACAATCACTACGAGCAAAAGTAATATAGATTTTACGCAGTACATGAACTTTGAAGGCGTAGTAATATTATAAGTATACAACTAAAAGTGCTAATTACTCAGGATTGAGTCCGCATAGGCCCTAAGGCGTGTACAAGTACAGGATATCATCAAACTCTCAATTTGTTATACAAGCACTTCACTCGCTGCAAGCGGGTCAGTAACCCAGAAAGACCTTAATGCTTCCCGGGAATAAACTTTTCGAACGTCCTCTTCACTTTAGAGAAAGAGTTACGTCTCCTCTGTCAGATAGTTAGCATCTCCCGAGACTTGGGCAGACCTTGGCCAGTCAGTAACTTACCTCAGCCCGAGCAGCTCGCTCCTCAGCTCCATGTATCAACTCGTATTCGGCCTCTGCCGCTTCGTCTGTGATACCTCGCTTCATAGCGGCTTCGTACTCATGCTCTTCTTGTTCGGCATGATGTATCATGTCGTGGGCGCCAATGATGGCGTCGTCTGTTAATCCGTGGCCCTCAAAAGGCATGGTTAATGTTGTTTTTAGTGATGATATAGGCTGTGATAGATTGTGTCGATGCGTTTGAATACTCTTTGGAATGTCAATGCTGATGGAAAACCAAGACAGATCCTTATTGTGCTCGAAAGAGGCGCTGGCATCTATATAATCGCGTTAGGTGCTTGGACGGGCCATCCATCTCATGATGTCTCGTGACGAATGACTTCATTTTCGATGTTAGCCGTGCGACGCTGCGAGAGAGAGACTAGCATCCCATTTGCAAACCTCGAGATCGATCCGCTCGAAGGTTCGAGCATTTTTTCATTGGCACGTCATATGGCTGTCGATCCACCGTCGTTCGTCTGGGGTAAATGCGGAGGAACGCGGAGGAGGGTCAATCTCCAACGCGCCATCATCGCCAACGGCAACCTTAGATCTACGAAACCAATCGATCTTTGTGCTAGTTTAATCAACCGTTTCACGTCATATGTAACATTTAAAAACCTTAAAGATTGGCTATATGACGGTGCTATCAATTTGAATAAGTCTAGCAGTTACCGTTCTCGTCCTCCCACCCCGGCTCCGCAAACTTGGCGTTGAATCGAAAGTTCCGCCAGAACGTTCTAGCTCGGCAGATGGCTACCAGGGTATCGCCCAAGCCTTATTCAGAACTGGAAACTATCGTCCCTTCTGATTGGAGAGAAGAGTTGCAGTAGGCTTTACGTTGCTGTAACATATGATAAGATAGATAGTCCTTCTCAAGTTTCTAGACACTGACCATCGACTGTTTTACTGTCACGCGGCACAGCTCCAGTATAGAACTCTCCAACTGTTTGGACTCTCAACGCCCCGCAGTCGATGCTGGAACCGCAGTGCAACCACCTTCTAATGAGATGATCTTTAAGAAGCGTGCACGCTAGCATCTTCTATTACATTTACCACCAATTCCATGCTTATGCAATACGAATCCCACAACGCATTCACACCCACTACTACTGATATTATATCATACTTATTTATCGATAGTTGCAAAACAGTGTACGTGAGTACCCACGCACCGAAGCCTTATAGATACCAAACTTGCACCAACTTAACTACAGTGAAGACTTCAAGCCGTAGTGTATATGTTCTTGGTGGTAACTAATGGTGCTAGCGGGAAATCCTTGTGATTGTCGTTAGCAATTACCTGGGGTTTGTAATTATTCCACTAACAAAAGCCGATAGGACACCGCCACAAGCCCAGACGCTTCCGATCCACCCAAACTTACTGATATCGGTTTTCACTATAGTAAGGAGTTTTAGTGAATAAAAATTATGTGTCACGATATTAACCTTATAGATTTACGTGCTAACTGGATTGTCTTTTTGCTTGTCTTTGATTTGGTTTTGTGTCGCATGGGATGATGGTGCCGCTAGCCCTGACAGGTACCTCAGGCACTAGTGTTACTTGTCGCTCGATTATTATTGCCCGCAAGCAATATCTATCTCTGAAATGGTCAATTATTACTTGGAATAACTCATAAAAATAAAGGATAGAGAAACTAATACAGGGTACCAAAGATGCAAACATAAGGGAAAAGTGGCTGAGGTAGGTACCTATTAGAAAGATTTGTATCTACCTAATTAGTTGAGAGACAAGCAGATCAAACAGACTGTTTGTTTAAAAAGTCTTAGCTAATAAGGTGATAAGCCACATAAAAGTCATGTCCCTATTGCAATTTTAAGCTAGGGCAGCTGCACAACTTATCTATAGTCTAAATTACTCTTAGGTTTAAGTGAGAGGGCTATAACTTGGTTTCATTCAAAAAATAGTATGATGTCTCGCCTTAGTCGTAGGTGCTTAAGATGCCACCAGCAGAGAGTCAAGTGCGACGAAGGACGTCCTGCTTGCCGGCGCTGCATGAGTCGCAATGAGGTGTGCGAGGGATGGGATATCGTGATGAATCGAGTATGATATTTCGTCATGAGACGAGAAAAGTTATCGAGCATGCTAACGCTATGGCAATATCGCCCGTCACGACGACCCCGCCGAATTACGGCTGGAGGAGCCGATCCGGAAGCCATCCCTCCACGAGATTTAAAGGTCGCTCTAATCTGACTGCGGAGGAGGCTGCCGAATTATAGCTACAGATGTAATTTCCATGGTCGAAGACTATCTTGGATCATTTGAGACCTACTCCCGAAGACGATGCTGTTAATCAGTTTATCGATAAATATGTTTTATATCCATGAAATGTGACATTATCACCTGGTTTCCTCGAACATCTTCCATGTCTATTTAAAGGGGTGAACGTGGAAGGCCGCTCTGTTCTACGCTGGGCTGTGCGAGCTGCGGCGTATGCTAATCTATCGAAGGTTGCAAGGAGCAGTACATTGGAAATAAAAGCCTTCCATTGTTACGGGTTATCGCTTTCAGCATTTGGCAAGGCTTTGGAAAAGTCTGGCGAAATCCCCGACGATTACGATCTTATGAATATGGTTATACTGGATATGTTTGAGGTATGTGCGAATGCCACCCAGCGCCTCGTTACATATGCTAAACCTCTAGCTCTTCTTCGTCAATAATCCTTCAATGAAAGGAGCTCATGCCCAAGAAAGTATGTAGAATATGGAGTTTGCCCCTTTTCAAAGCGCTCAATTCCTGGCCGTTAGGAAGTTTAACCTTTTACGCCCCCACCATAACAAAAGCTATTCTACAGACATCATCCGTCCGGTTATGCCACGCGTGGTTGACACCCTGTTGCACAACGACTTCGCCCGCCTTAATAATCTTTTCTTCGCTTCCATCCAGCTCGAGGACTATCTCGCCCGAAAGCACGGCGCAGTAGTCTAGGCTGAGGCTGCAGTGCATCGGCGAACTGTGGTGGGGGGCCATAATCGTTATGCAGAACGTGACATCCACCGGCGCGGGGCGAGTAATGTTGTTCCGGAGATCCTTGGGCTCTTCTTGGTTGTTTACGGGCGCAGAAGACCGGATGTCGAAGATTGCGAAGGAACTCCCTCCTGGTCCGAGTGGATAATGGAGTTCCCCTCCTCGTTGCGAGCTGTAACGGCCATCCGGATACTAGAAGATGTAGTGATTCCCGATGCCATGATGAGTTTTAGACAATTGTATAATTTAGGTATGATCGTGAAATGTAGAGTGTATATACATTGGCGTCGCAGGTCGTTTTAAGACGGAATGCTGTACGCACTATCCAGCGTTTGAGAAGAATTCAACGAAGTATATTTATCGAATTGAGCGACTATTTAATTCAAAAGTAAAATAAAATCGGGAGAGATGGATATTCATGCACAAAGTACCTCCCAGAATCTCAGCAAACGATCGCCTAATTACCGTGGTGAAGCCATATCCAAGGTACGTACCTCGCAGCGCTAACCAGATCTAGTAACAGGCACGAGGTGAGCTCCTGCGCAGCTGAATCCCGCGACTGCCCTGGTAATCCCGTGCCGGTAGGAGTTAAAATTCCGGAATGGCAGCGATCTACGAGGAAGGCGCGATATAGCCGGTATAGGTAGGCACCCATCATGATGCCGTACTTTCCCTATAAGTCTTTCCGGGTTCCTGCGCACGTATCCGTTTAGAACGAGCGTACAATTGATAGACTACGGCCAGCTCTCTGGTATTTAGATCCCACTTTTTGGATTGTACCTCATAGCGCGACTGGTAGTTTATGGACTGTTCTTCCTTGGTTCACTTCTACGTTTTACAAACAGTGCCTGAAGCAATATTTCCAGCCAATTACGGAACTGAATTGTACTGCATTTTTCCCAAGTTAAGCCTGTCCGAAGTATGTCCGGCCTGATGAGACCTGGGCCGATCTCGGTGGTAAAATGAAATATATACAGTAATACTGGCAAAAATTGGCATCAACCTGCCCCTATAGCTCAGTGGTAGAGCGTTCCACTCGTAACACGTGATCATATCATGACTTGCGTGAAAGCGAAATGGAGAGGTCCATCGTTCAATCCGGTGTGGGGGCAAATCTTTTTGGATTCCCCGTCATTTCCCTTCCCTTGTCATTCCAAGCCTTTTGTAATTTTGGAAAGACGTTCAAACTCAGTTGAGTTGGTTGGTGACTTGGTGTTTTCGATTATGCGTTTCTTTGCGATCGGAAGTCTCCTTGTTGCTATGAATTATCTATCATGTTTTCAGTGTGGCTCATGAATTTTTATTGAATACAGGTAATAGATACCTAGGTAATTATCATGTTCTTCTACGGATAAACAGATGCTTGACATCCATTGCTGATGATGCAGCTGTACTAGATATAATAAGCTAAGGAAGGCAGACTGTTAATTAAGTATGTTAATTAACGTAATATTTACATTTCGCTTAATGCATCGTAGCGACTACCTCTACCAGTTAGGTAATGAAATTCACGCTTGCCAGAATCAACATCGTTCCCGGATTCTCTGGCACCTAAAGTATCCTGGATCGACCACGCGATCCTCTCAGCTCCGATCCGAGCGCCTATTAGATTCGGGGCGCCGGGGCCAAGTTGCAACGCAGCAAGTCTGCCGGCTATAAATAGGGGGACGTCGTCTCTCCACTACAGTTAGAATAATTTAGTTAGCTGTGTTGCGTTGCTTGAGAAAGGAATAAGGCCGGGCGGGGAACAAAAATGACAATTACTAGAATCCCCACCCAGGTAAGGTGTTTAGGGATAAATAAAAAACAAATTTGGAACAAGCTTACTGCCATATTCTCCGTAATACAGGGCAGGCCACCACAGCTCTCAATGGGATAGTCAGAGCACATCGACTTCAAAAAGGGCAGGCACTCAAAGTTGCTCTGCACGCCGGTTGCGAAATAGATGTGGTCGATCTGGGGGAGTACTTGACTTTCGTCTGATAGTGACACCGTCCAAGTCTTGGAGCACGGATCCCAGCTCTTATTCTTGATAGTAGTGTTCTGTAGCAAGCATAGCCGACCAGTAGAGACATGACGGTCGAGGACTTTCTTATATGGCGGCGTTATACTACCTCCGTTCCGAGCAGTCTTTATCTTCTCCCATCGCTCTTCAATGGAGTCAGAAGTCCAGAAGGCAGCCTGCTCGAAGTTTCGAAACTTGCCCACCCATTCGAGTCCCACGTCAAAAGGCTTCACTTTAAGGGGCCCGCGCATTAGCAGCCATACCTTGGTTGCCCCGCGACGAATAGCCAAGTCAGCCAGCTGGGCCGATGTTAACCCTCCTCCAACAATCACGATGTTTACCTGGGATCTCGCTCTAATTCTTTCTTTGACGTAAGAGGACGGAAATTCCTTGATATGCATAGCGTGGGTTGCCCCCTCCGTCCCCTCTGTAAGATTCTCGGGGATTTGGGGTGGGTTACCACCCACAGCTAACACTACGGTCTTTGCGTAATGGATACCCCTATCTGTTCGGACTGCAAAGACTTTATCGACATCAGACACGTCTTCGAGGTAGTCATAGCGAATATCTTCCACTTTTTCATGGCTAACAACATTGCCACGTAATCCGTAGCGGTCCATGATACATCCGCAATGCGAAGCGAAAAGCGGCGTCGAAGGAACGAAATAATCGTTTCGATCACGTTCGTCGACAGTGGGTTCTGTCCGAGGTCTTTTATGATTGAGTGAGTATGTCTATGTCGGGAATTGGAATAGGAAAGCTTACATTCTTCCAGCCCTTTCTCTCTTCTTTCTTTGGTGCTTACTCAATTCTTTCCCAACGCATCCCCGAAGCTCAGTTAGCTCATTGCCCCTCTCATTTCTATACGTGAAAGATAGTAGACCATCTCTTTCCGCGGGGTCAACGTGAAAGAACATAGGGCTCCGAAGGTGAGAAATATCGAAAGTCTTGAATAGAGTATCCCATCGTGCCATCCAGCAATTATCCGTAGCGTCGAGTACTAGAAGATCCAGGTCTGCACCGCCCGGCGAGGTGGTAGATAACTTCGGACGCATCTCGAATCCTGTCTTATAGTTTTTAATGCTAGTCTGATTTCTGTGTTTCCGTATCCAATGGTATCTTTGATGTTCGTCGTCTGAGAAGTTGGCCGCAGGCATGCGTTCGGACAATCGCGCCGCGACGGCAAGGCCACAAGGCCCCGCGCCAACGATCAAGACATCGCGAACCCGAATATCACTTATCTCTTTGGTAGCCATGTTCACTGCCGATTTATGAGATACATAAGAGTTGAACGCTCCTAGGTCGACCGGTGGCTATAAGAGAACAGGTAAGAGAACCCTGATGGCGGGTTGGACACCCTGATGGCACCCCGCTCTTCGATAGAGATGACATAACGAATGACCTTGAGGTCACCATTGCCATAAGCGATTCGATTCATTTGAACACATTACATCAATGGCCGCTTCCGCCATTGCAGGCCAGATGCTCAGCCATTCTAGCTACCGATAGTTAGGTGGAACACCGATTACGGAAGAGCACCTAATAGTAGATACACCTGGGGACCAGAAGTGATATCTACCATATGCAGCACACCTTTTTCGGTCTTTCAGTTGTCGTTCAAGTGGAGTTGCTAAAACTTCCTTCCCAAATCGATGATCTGTTTCGTATCGTCGTCGAGTTATTCAGATAGACGAGACCCTCTTATTCAAAATGTTCCGATACGTGATGAGCCACAGCAGTCTCGTCCCCTTCAAATGCGCCACAAACTGGGCATGTTACTATGGCCGATGTTACATCCATGATAGAATTTGCCACCATATTACTCCTTAAGGATTGATCACCCCAGGCCGACCCGTCTGGATGGTCAGTCTGCTTGGGACTATTCTTGTTCTTGCCCTTCCGCCTCGAAGGCACAATATACGCGCTTAATTCAGTCTGCTCAAGTGGGACTGCGAGCGGCTCTTCTAGCCGCGCGTCTCGATAACGCGGGCGACGCGCACGCGGCTGTGAATTTGTCTCGTTTATCAAATCTGCTGGCCCACCCGCAGCCGACGTTGAAGCACCCCCTGATACTACACCGTCGGAGATGATGTTGTTTGATGTTGATGAAGCTGTGCTCATACTCTGGACGCGTCCGATACGACCATCAGTAAGTCGCACTTTGATACCACGGTGATGGTCGCCTCGTGTTAAGACATCACGCACAGTTCCGCTTACTTGGCGGCCCGTGCGCTGATCGGCTTTTAAAACAATATTCACCACGGCACCTCGAACTACCTCGGTCGTCTTCGGAACTCCATAGCTCGCCATCGTAGTGGTGTGTATGGTGTGTAGTGGCGTCTGGGGATGGGATGGGGGGAATGTGATGAGATCGGTGAGTAGATTGGACCAGATCTGTTTTACTGTTAAGGAGAAATATGACGAGTCCGAAAAATCCATTGCTACCTTAAACTTACTCTTCAACCCCTCCCCGATATAAGAAAGGCTATCTATTCATACTTCATAAACGCAAATATACGCTTTAATGCACTCCGCTTAGGTGTGCATCTGCCATGAATTCCATGGCTCTGGGATTCTTCTTCTAGCTTCTACTCAGCAATATAGCTTCTAAATAAAAGTATTAGTCCATGGATGATTGCAGCTTGCATGCAGCATGCATGTAAGACTTGTCACGGGACTAGGGCTCTTATAGACAAGAATCGCTCCCCCTTCTTTGCATATTTCCCCCCTCGGCCAACATTCTTTTCTTGTCACTTTTATCGCCGACGCGCAAACTGTAACCCGTTACTACCTACCTATGCAAGTGACGAGTCGTTTTGGAGAAGAGAGATAGGAGATGGCCGTTACGCAAGTGATAGAAAGGAATGCATTAACACTTACATAAAATCTGACGGACAACACCAGATTCAACATACAGAATAAATCATCAGAAAATTGCCAAAGGTAATAGCTATACCTAACTGGAACGTAGTTTTATTTAGATTTAATTATAACCGTTAGTTGTGATTGGAAAATATATTTGAACCTAAACTTGTGTTAAGCTGGTTCGAGATATGCGAGTTATTTCGCTATCCGCTTGGCCGGTATCGTATTTTGTGGAATCGATCTCCAAAGACTCCTTCTCTCTAACCCTCACCGACTACCGGAAATTTTCTTTGTTCTGCTTCATACGATTGGTTAAGTTAGTCTCCAGTTAGTTCTCCATCCCTTGCCATGGACACGCTAGGTTAGCTTGTCGCCATCGACTAGCCCCTGTACCTGTAGTGCTCCGATATAAATGTCAACCGTCTCCTCGACTGGTAACTCCTCGGGGCGCGTAGCACCCAAACTCTCAAGGGCCTTGTAACTCGACGCGGAAGCCCGCCCTTCTACACCACTCCCGAACCCGTTGGACTATCTATACAAATCACGGCTTCGTTCAGAATGCACAAGATTTTGGCGGGGCCAGCTGACCGCTTGCCAAGACCTCCTTATGATGCTGAGGTCGACGCAATATTCAGGGCTCTAGATGGTACGCCTGAGTTTTATGAGGTCGAGAAACTTAGGAGGGACACGGCAGCGAGGATTCGGCCCCTCACGAACGCTCTCCTTACCGATAAGAGTGTTATCGTTGAGGACATCACTATTCCTGGGCCTCGAAGGGATCTAACGGTCTCGGTTGTACGACCAGCGGCGACAACGGGTGATCAGCACCCATGCATATTCTACATCCACGGTGGCGCCTTAGTTGCAGCGGATCGCTTCGCGGGATTGGATACCAGTGTCATATGGGCCAGGGAGTTCAATGCCATCGCCATAAGTGTGGAGTACGGACGTGCGCCAGAGAATACCGGTACGCAGCCTGCAGAAGACTGTTATGCAGCGCTATTATGGGCTGGTAAGCACCTCTCGGAACTAGGCATTGACCCTGACCGCCTGCTGCTTTACGGCACGTCAGCTGGGGGCGGTTTAGCAGCGGCAACAGCATTGATGGCACGTGATAAAGGTGGCCCGAAGCTATGCGGCCTTGTCCTTGAATGTGCCATGCTGGACGATAGAAACGAAAAGGTCTCGTCTCAACAGTTCTCCACTGGCCCATTTTACAACTCGACACTAAACAGGTTTGCCTGGCGTTGTCTCCTCGGGGAGCGCGTTGGAAGTAGCTCTGTCACCGAATATGAAGCTCCCGCTCGAGGGCAGGACCTCTCGGGACTACCGCCGACATACCTTGACTGTGCTTCGGCTGAACCATTTCGGGATGAGATTGTGGCTTTCGCCTCTAAGTTGTGGGAAGGAGGAGTTCAAGCAGAGCTTCATGTGTGGCCTGGTGGCCCTCATGGATACGAAAGAATAGTTCCTACAGCGCCCTTTGCAAAAATGGCGAGCGAGACCAGGCTGGCCTGGATTCGTAGAACTTTCTTTCAAACAGCCTAAGTGGCTTGGCTATTAAAGCCGGTATTACTATTATATCTGAGAGCTGCTACGTAATCACATTAGGTGGCTCCACGGTCAAACGATTCTGTACTCAAACGATTCAGTGGTCTGTGGGAGGTTGTCTGGACTGTTCCAGGTAGAAGGGGGGGTATATGACTCCTATCTGCCCACGTATATATATCCAGATTGTGCGTACACAAACAGGGAAATCAGGGTTTGATTTCACATTGGCTATATAACTTTTACCATTGAAAGAATGTACAATACTTGCTATGCTTCGCTGGATAGATCTTTTTGTTGGTTAGCGAACAGCCCTACCAAATATTTAAGGGTGTATTAATAATTAGTCCGCCAGAGTTAGATTCGCAAATTGATACAAACTTGAACCCATTCCCTTCTGCACTGATATCAACGGCACAGCTCACCCGGAACTATCAATTAAATCAATAAATTTCTGTTCATTCGGCTCAAGTCGAGGCGAACACGAAATAAGCGTCTTTGGTTATCTTAAAGGCCAACCAAACTTATAAAGATTCCAAACTCATTTCTCTCGCCTCACTTTTTGCGATGGTGTCGTTTCATTATCCCTGTCGCCACGCGAAGCACCGCAAAGAGAAGAGAGAGAGCTAAAGTAGCAATTACCAGGTAGGTAGTTGTTAGAAGCTCAGACCATTACCTATCCCAATAATTCACCAACAAATATTCAGCCCTGCAGGAAAATATTCCCCATTTAGCAATTGGGACAGGTAAATAGTTCAACGGACACGCGTCAAGCCACCCGCCCCGAGGGAACGGTGCTTTCATCGAGATCTCTTATACGACCAAGTATCTTCCTCGACCCCCGAAGACAATGAACTTTGTCGTATATTTTACGCTCTGACATGGATGGTATAATGACGTGAAGTACCCCATATTATCTCTTGAGCATGGACGTGATTTATCGGAAACGTGTCGCACAGAGTCCTGTAGCTTTTAAGTGACGGTAGTTACCTATATTCAGTATCCACTCCCCTTTCACGTATCTGTGCGAGCTGCTGCGATACCTATAATATTGAATTTATAGCCCCAATTGAAATAGTAGAAAGTAAGCCAATGAATACGTGGGAGCCTTTGTCTCATTCGACCAAGGCGGTAGCGGTCAAAATAAACATCATATTACCAGTTAACACGATACATGAACCAGCCCTGACAGTACAACAATCAATAATCGCATCAACTCTTCCATACTAAGCCACTGATATACCAAACACTGTTTGCTTTATCCAATCTTAGTTAATATTACGTCTATGTTCTATTGGACCCAAACCGGATTTACATTCAAGAAAGCATATATTGTGAGTAACCCAATCTTGATAACGTCTGGAATAGGTACTTATAGGTACGTCAACATCTCACTACCCTACATTGATTGTCCCATTTTAACGTGTACGAAGTCCAACTTAGCACCGGATTTCGTTTAGCTTCGTTCCAAATACCGCTACGAGTCGATTACAGAAACCCGGAGTCTCCCTATAGTACCTATTACGACTTAATCATCGCCCGAAATAACCTAACGTAATACACCTAATGCCACTTGCCGGCCCCCGTACATATCACTTCGTTTTACTAAACCTAGAGCTTAAGAAATACCCAAGCCATTCTACACAGAGAAGACACAACCTTGATGAGACCATTAGATAGGTAGTGAAATAATTCCTTCTAAGGGCAAACAGCAGGCTACTAGTTACAAAATATGACATCTTAAACTACCTACCTATGCAGTGAGTCATTGAATGTAGCAAGATTCAACGATATCACTGGTCTACGATGATGCACAGTATAGTATAAGATCGGCCTATCCCGCTATAATTCAAACCCACTACGAAGTAGGCACCTATTTGCCGCGCAAAGCAGAACAAAATACCCCATATAGTGGTTTAGGGATACTTATAAGCCACTACGAAAGGGTAGGAACACCCCGTAGATACTGTTTTAACTGGAGCGGAGAGTCGAGTGCAATTTTGCAACGTTATCAGTTACTAATATAACCATGACTTCTCCAAAGGCGCCTATAGATATTTAAGGTGTTTTATATTATAGAATCTAATTATCATTCTAACAATATCGATCCACTGCCCACGAACAGATATATCATCGATAACGTAGTAGGGTATCCGATTTCACAATTCGCCCACTACGCAAAGACAACACCGTCGCGTCAAGTAAGCACATTTCACCCATACCCATATCCTTCCATCAAATCCTATAATTTCACTCAATCCATCCCCGCAAAGCATCCGACTAGATGGTTTCAATTAGCGCATGTCTGGTCCTTTTCTACTATGAATTTAGTGTTCATGTTCAACCAAATGTGTAGTACTTTACAAGTCCCTTAATCGTATAATGACACGTCACTCTTGGATTTTAATGTAAACAAAGTTACGTCTTATATTAATATACGGACCACTTCCGGCACCAATTACGTATAATTAAGCTAATGCCAATGACAGTTTTCAATGCCACGTTTTTTACACAGCAAACCTGCAGCTAAAGTACCAGAAAGTCTCGTTAATAGTCCAATGATTTAAACACACCTTACCACTTACCAAGGGGCCATCGGTACACAGTATAACCTGGATGTTAAACGAGTCGTATCTTAAGTAAATAACACGATGTGAATACCACAAAGGGAAGTTCAAACTAACCATGTATCCAAGTAGACGAGGACAACATGCGATATCCGTGTTGTCCGAAGCTAAAGCCACTTAAGCAGGGACAATCTCACGTTCCTTATGCAATAAAAACGGGCACACATTACTTCACGTATTAAGTTTTATGATCCCACAAGGACCAGTGTGACAGTAGATACGCAGGATCTCCCAGGGGGGCGTCGCCGTCGCGATACGCTTTGGCCGGCCTATCTTTTTCCAGTGGAGCCTGCTGACAAGTCCTGAAATGCATCTAGCAGCCACCTGAGCACCATACATCGGCATTTAGCATTGTCGATGTGTTTAATCCACTGATGTGTCAGCAACTTGGCTTTCAACCTATTCTAGCCCTAAACACAAATAGTCTAGGTAACCTTTTCGTTATAAATGAAACTATGGAGACAGCATATTCAGAGGAAACTAGTAACTGCCCGTAGTCATCTGGCTTCTTGGGTATTAATCCCGGCATTTACCTACCGGTTTCCTGATGCTGGCATTACGCCTACATAGTAGGACCATGTGGCCGTTGAAGCAAACTTAACGAAACTCCTTTGACCTCCCAAAAAGCACCCAATCCGCATGTACCTACTAATCGCAAAAAGCAAGACGGTAAGTCCGTAATAAGGGGTTGTTCAACCAGTTGGCGGACAAGGGGGCTCACGGCGTGGCCGCTATGGAGCAGCTCCATTGGAGCAGGTTTGTGGCAGGGGCAACAAACAACGCTTAATACGATCCTCGCGGACTTGACACGCTTCAAACATACTTATAGTGGAATACACGGCCTGAAATTGGAATGGGAACCGTTTTAGTCGGAGACCTCACCTCGGCCTGTTCTGTAACCGCCAGGGGCTAGTAAAGGCAGGACTTGATATGCAGCGCTACTAATGCAAGAATTAATAGACGCGTCGTAGCCCAATTAGAGCACAATAAGTTACTCCCGTGCTGTGCGTGGCTTATTTTCAGGACTTGGTCACGCTCCTGTCCTTTGGCTCATCGAGACACAAAGGATATCACCGGAAGATAGTGGAGATTGTTGACAACCCCAACCTTCACGTCTCACGAGGCAATAAAAGTGATTCATGATGATGCAATGACGAAGAGGCGTCTGCATCGGAGTATGCAAAGGTAGAACCTTGAGGTCACCTGGTGAGATCAACTCTCAAGAGGCTTTTCCCTTTGACCAGGTAATAGCGCACCGGGCTTCCACTACTATACCCCTTTAACTGCATATTATACACAAGTATCGAGCTTCCTAGATTTCGAGCTTGAATCTCCTTATGCCTCACCCGAAGAACGGATGGTGTTTTATTATTTGTGGCTGGCTCACCTTTGACTAGCACTTGTCATTTTGTGTGCCTACTTTCCCGCTGCTAATTCTTTACAATTTAGGCCGGTATAGAAACAGGCCGTTAGGGTCAAATTATCACATGAACAAAGTGGGCTAACTATAGTTATTTAAAGCTCTCTCCTTTTGCAAATCGAAGTGTTTGTTAAGTCGATTGCCAATTATCACTGAGACGACTAATTATAATCCACATGAGTGTTGTGTAGTCCTCTCCTTATGAATGGTCGTAAGACTATTGTGAGCATTATATTTCTATGAAACGACTATTTATTATTAGCGAGACTAGTCAATACCTCCCTTGGTTCCAATTACGATATGTTAATGTCGTTGCCTTACTCAAATATTATCTCTGTAGTTGGTGCTTGTTCCGCCCTCTCGAAACCTGTGAGCTCTGTAAGGTTAAGTTAAAATTTTGCTTTGGTTTATGCTGCAATCATTTTTAGATTTCTTGACTATCTTAAGAGTAATAATAAAACGGGACAGAGAGGAGTTCCTATCCAAAGCAGTCGCGCCGAAATGCTGGTTCTTTATCCCCGTGTCAACTAAAGTGCTGAAGCCCTTGGCTGAGTTAAGCTCCTGTGATTCTAAGCCCTCGATGCGGCGGGTAGCCGATTCTACTCGTAACATTCCAGTTTTTAGTAGTCATAGTTCATTATCGTAGATATCAGAGCAGCATCCGCTGGTAAACAGCGTGATGTACATATCACGAAGCCATTTATTTTCATATATTATCATTATAATCTCCCTTGGGAGGATACCACCATTCTTATAGCACCTAAAATCCTTCTTCTCGATGTTTCCCTGTATTTGGATTGCTGATTGTGTATGTCTTACCGGTACCCGACTGGTCATAGCTGAATACGCAGACTTTCTTTCTTCTCCCGCAACCTTGGTCGCATAGCTGTAGAAGTACCCCGTCCCTGTAGTGTACTCTAATAACGGGCTATAACCATCTGGTTGGGTACGGTACGGAATTCGTACAATTACCCGGAGTGCCTTAACTTGTTAGAAAAAGTATATGATTTTTCTTCATTTTTTACCCAGGTAAACATAGTTTATCAACCAAGAGTTCGACATTCCTGGCTTCATTCCTACTCACTCTTTTCCAGCCTTTCATTGATATGAGGTCTTTCCCGTGGAGCTATTAGAAATGGTTTCTCCCGAGTCTGTAGTTTCTCTGGCATTTCAGGTACTTACCCTGGTTATTTCTGTAGGCTAGGTGATTCGCTCCCCTTGAAATTTGATTGCATGATTCTTGTTATCGCTTCTTGTGGCATCTGTATTATACTAGTGCGGCCATGATCTAAGCCTTATATTCCTCCTGGAGTATGCTGTAGCGCTGTCGATTGCTCGTACTCATAGTTTGAATCATGCAGTGTTGTATTTCGAATGTCATCCTGTGTCTATGGAGTATTTATCGTATTTTTAGACTTAATTCTTATGTTTGGCAACTCCTCTATTGAGTTTCTGGACTTCTGTTGTATTTTCAATTTGCGTTGCCATGCCGCATATTGCTCCCTGCGTTCTTCCACTGAAGCAAAGCGCCTATGGCTTCTATTAGTGTACGCATTTGAAAACCCTATGTTCAGGTTCTTTTGTTTCGATGATCCATTCAACACTCATCTTGTACCTTCTTAGGCTTCTGTATTATTGGTCCTAGGTAACAATTTCTATAACAAGTATATTTTATAACTGCGTTAAACCTACAGACCTACCTAACAGCACAAAAACTTAGCTCTTTTACTTCGGGCTTCACTTGTGTCCTACCGCGTATTCCTCTTCGTAGCTTTTACATTACTATTGGGTAGTGCGGTCTTGATACAACTGGGTAGAATGGTCAAGCCCCCTTTCCGCTTGGGCATAAATCGCCTTTAGCGAAGACGACTATTCAGTGAATGACAAACCTTTGCGCATCATCTGTATCTAGCTGGAAATATTACAAGGTAAACCCACCGTTAGGGAAACCAGTTCTGCTGTTCCGCAAGAAAATGTAAACCAATCATAGAAGTCTAGGACTACGCATACCGAACATGCCCTTTGTCCTATATGTCTTAGATAGAGTTCTGATAGAAAGCATATGTTGAATGATTTAAAATTGTGATGCATTTCAATTAATTTGTATCGGTAATACTACTTGGCTAACATTGAGATTCCGCATCGAGTTATCATCAGTCAATATCGCAATTCATCCTATAACTTACCTAAATATCGGATAACTGGGTTTTATAAAGGTGAATTTGAATACCAACATTATTTCATAGTCAATGGTTTCCCTTTGCTTTACACCACCGCCATCTCCCTCGGTTGTCATCTATAGACATGTTGAGGGGACACTGATATAGCATAGTCGGCAGCTTTAGAATTGCTACAAATACGTCAAAATCTCTACTAGTGTTAGCTTGATGCCGTAAATTTGGCTAGTCGTTGGCAATAATTTGCAGACTTCCTGCCTACTCGGATTTAGGATTGGTAGTGATTCACAGATGATTGCCATAGAGACATCGAGGTTGGCACTGGTCCAGCAGCAGTTTCGCCGTCGAATGAGATGCTGCCATGTATGCCCTAGTGATACTTCTGGATATTTGAGAGCGTCGTCGCGTAATGTACAACAAATCTAGATCCATGTAATTGGCGACGTGAATGATATTATTCGGGTCGACCTGGTGAATTATACACAAGAACTGGGTTCTACCAACCCTGCTTTGTCAATTCTCTGACTCTTTTTATGCATGCCTTGAATCCCTTTTGGAATCTTTTCTGCCACCTTTCACTCTTGAGTCTCTTCCGCTTCAAACCTGGCCGCTCGTGATACCTCTGTCGATTTACGTCATGGCGAACCCTGTTTGCCGATACTTGGATGGATAGAAGCTTAAAAGACCGCGCTACGTCGGCATTTCGGGTGACCTGAACGGTACGACCGGTTCGCGGGACAAGACGTAAGGGGGGGCGCGTAGGAGTTGGTCGTTCTTCTAGGAACTTGTTCTTGTTAAGCTCACCAGTTGCGAAGTCAATCTCGGGTGCGAAAGGGTCCTCGTATGCCGAGATATCTGGCTTCTTTATTTCCTCCCCTCCTTGTTTTTCTCGAAAAGGGTCGTTCCAGTTTAACGAAGAATAATTCTGGAATCGCGCCCGGGATAGAGGTGATCTCGGAGAAAGAGGAGGGTCCTTAGGAGGAGGATTGTCACCATTATCAGTTGACCGAAGAATTGGTGACGTGGAGATATGCCTTATAATCGTCGGTTTCAAAGGACTAGGTATGGTTGAGAGAGAATATGATTGCCATCTCGATGCGGAACTTCGGAGGAGCGACGTTGATCGAGCGGCGACTTGCGCTACTCGACAGAACTCAGCCCTACGAAGATTAGAGAGGCTATAACATATGTACTCAGTTTTGAATAATTGTCCTTACATCTTGAAAGTTTATGGAACTTGGTCAAGTCTCCGAATTGAGACTTGAGATCCAAAGGCTTCCTCCGGTGGTTCGCGATTGAGGAAAGCGAAAGCTCCGTTTCGTTACGATAAGATTCCTGATGGGTCCCACTCTTTCCTCTCTTTTTTTTTTTCTCTCGGCCGGGGAAAATCCGTCAAAGCTCTAGCTCCAGGTTTGTGATGGGACATCATTTCATGTACCAGGTATCTTAGTACCTCTCTAAGGTACTATGTTAGTAGGTACGTACTGATATCACGATAAGCCCCACGTGTGGCTGTGCTTAATCTTTTTTACCTTTTAATTGTACAAAGTACTATGTACCTACTCATCCAATAAACTGGAACCTTGTCAACATTCAAACCTCGTTGCGAATTACTTCGCGCTGCTAAACATTTTCATCCTATCAGTCTTTTTCTTTCATTCGAGGGCGTCGCGATTCGCACACCTCTTGTTCGACAACCTACTCCGTGATTTTCTTACTTTCCACTTCAACGCATTTATCGAATTCTGGTAGCATTCAACATTTCTATTATGGCATATAATCCCTACGGAGGAGGTAAGTAGCTGTTTGATATATATATATATATATATATATATATGCCTATATATCTATTATTATAAATCTAGTCTACTAGGCATATCTGGTTCTATTAAGAAACCTAATACGGAGAACAACGATGCTAACAAAGATACCCCATCTCAAGTGCCCGGCTTCGGCCCGCCTCCGACGTACGGTGCATATCCTGGAGCTGGCGGTGCTCCAGGTGTTCCGTCTGCTCCTGGTCTAGGTAAGTAGCTGTCGCAATCCAACATTTCGATATCTACCGTATATTCATATCTGTTATAGGACCTCCTCCAGGCATGTCTGCCCCAGGAACGGCGCCACCACCTGGCGTTCAGCAGCACAACATCAATCAAGCTAATCGACCTAGCGGTCTGCCATCCAACTTCCAAGCTCCTCCGAATATGCCCAATATTAACTTTAACGCCCCTGTCATTCGTCTCGGCACCTCGACGAAGCCCCCTACCCCAGGAATCCCTGGTCGCAAGGATAGCGAGACCCCAAATTCTGCTGGTCCCAGAGCAGGTGTAGGTATGGAACGTGGTCTGGATCAAACGCGACAGGCTATACGCGAGAATATGCAAGCGCTAGTGCCCCCCACCAAAGAAGAAATTATACGGACCGTTTTCGTGAGCGGCATCACGGATGGTATTAGTGGAAATGAAGGTGTCGAGAAAATCCTCGGTGCCGCGGGCAAGGTGCGCCGTTGGGATAGAGCTGTCGACGCAGGTGGGAAAGAAATGACATTTGGCTTTGCCCAGTTCGAAGACGCCGAGTCCCTCTGGCTTGCCTCCGAAATCCTCAAAGATATCGAAGTGCCCGTGAAGAAACAAGTACCCTCGGACGAACCTGCGAGCGACGATGACACCTATGCGAATTTCGAAAAATCAGTTCTTCAAATTAAGCTGGATGAGAATTCGACGAAATACCTTGAGGCTTATAAGGAGAGTAGACCTGATGACTCCGGGGCAGAGGCAAGACGAGAAGCTGCTAGAGGTGCGTTAAAGCAGATTATAAAAACTCTCTTTTATCCTACCTCGCGGTCTGGTGCAGACGCAGATGGGGATGTTCCTATGGGTGACAGTTCGGCTCAGAACGGCGAGAACGTTGAGGTGGTTAATATCCCCTTGGCACAGGAGGACGAGCTAGCCGATATCCCCGCTGAGATGCGCGAGACCGTTGCTGCCGAAATAGCCGCTTTCAGAGAACGCAGTATCAAACGGGATATGGAGCGCTTAAAGAGAGAGGAAGAACTCGAGGCGATGGAACGTCAGAGAAACGGCGCACCTCGGCCCTCCAGATTGGCATCTCCTCCACCTTCTAGTTCGAATACTATTCCGCTAGGACCTCGCGGTGTGCCGAATGCGCCATCTGGTCCTAAGGGGCAGAAGTCTGATATGGGCAAGGACTATAATAGGTCGATAAGCTTTATCAATGGCGGCACAACGAATAGTGGTCTATCCTACAATAGGGATGATGACGATGACTCGGCTAGTGATGAGGAGCTAGAACGCCGTCGAATTGCTAAGCAGAATGCAGAGACTGAGAAGCTTTATCTGGACGCTGAACGCCGATGGTTAAATAGGGAGAAATCTCGTACAGCCGCCTTGGAACGAGAGAAGGAGCGTGACGACTCAGACGCAAAAGATTTCGCCAAGATTAGAGATAAAGTGCTTCAACGACTCAAACATTTCGATGACGATGCAGAAGCCTCTCGAAAGTCTGAGGAATATTACAAGGACCGAAGTGCTTGGATTAGGAATCGTACTGCATTTAGGGCTAGAGAGATAGCGGCTGACGATGCGGATCGGCAAGCAGAAGAGCAAGAACGCGTCAAGGAAGAGGCAGAGCGCGAGCAAGCCAGGGGTATGGCTGACTCATTCCTCGAAAGGCAAGCTCAGGAGATGGAGCAACGACAAACTAATAGGGTGGGAATTACCGCACCTCAACCATTTAAGCTGTCGCTTGGCGCAGCTGCTCAGAAGGCACAAGCGCAACGCGCAGCGCCACAAAGGAAGACTATCGCTGAGGTTGAGGGTCTTCTCGAGGATGAGGACGAGGATGCGAATTCGAGGCGGCAGCTTATACCTATACAGTTTGAGCCTGCTGCTGCTGCGGCTATGTCGGATGAAGAACGTGACCAGGCCGTCCGTGCGCTGGCACAAGAAATTCCCAACGAAAAGGAAGGACTCTGGGAATGGGATGTTAAGTGGGATTACTTGGACGAGAGTGTTATTCGCGAAAAGCTCAGGCCTTTTGTCGAAAAGAAATTGGTCGAGTATCTTGGTGTTCAAGAACAACTTCTCATAGAGGTTGTAGAAGAACATCTTAGGAAGCACGCGAAGCCTAGTGAGCTAGTAGAGGAACTGGCAGAGGTACGTGGTCTATTACGATATGATATCGTTATATAATATGCTAACTACTTTACGTTTAGGCCTTGGATGACGAAGCGGAAGCCCTAGTGAAGAAACTTTGGAGGATGGTTATCTTCTTCACTGAGAGTGAAAAGCGTGGTCTTTCTGCATAAACAACGGGTGCTCTTATTTCTCGGTCTTTTTCAACAACCTTCTACCTCGGTAGTAACTGTACAATGCAAAATTTCAAAAGTTGGTCTTGTAATTGAGGATAGTCCGATTCGCAGTTTCAAACAGCCTGCGTGTGGGGAGGGAGCATAAGGAAGGGAGTGAAATTCCCTTCAGGCATCCAATTGATGGAAAAGAGCTGTAACTTTCAAACGGGCAGCTCAGTCTTCATCATGATAGCTATAAAATCATGGGCTCTATGGATAGATAGCAAGAGCTATCACAGTAATACAAAATTAATGGAGCTATGTGGCGATGCATATTTGAGCTACCAATTCTATCTGGGTGATTGAGGTGTTTTATATGATGAGCTCTATTGTAGAATGAAATGACTTAAATATACGATATAACAGGTAGGTACATAATACATAATACAGCGTGCGGAAGCTCGACCGTTAGGGGGGTCCTTATAGCCGTGGTCCGGGTCCGGTTCGCGATTCGCGGTGTGTAGTGGGTCTAACGGAATGCCGAGGCAATTCCCCATAATGCGACCCCACTTCTTCGGTCAAAGCAAATTAATCCCAAGGTGAGAGCTCGATTAATAAGATTGAACTCAAAAGTCTACCGAATAAAATCATGACAATATCACTTACAGACTCTACTAGCCCTTGATGTAGTTCACTTCCATTGTTTTACTGAGTAGCCCTGTCTAAGTGTTTAGTTTGATATTTTTCTCATCTCGGATGTCTAATACAAAGCACGCTTAAAACGTAGGTACCTACACTTTATAAGCTACCTACCCAAACTCTGGAACCCCCTTTTTTTAACCGAACACTCTCGCCATGGCTCCCCAAACTCAACTCCCATCTTCAATCACAACACCACCGCCCACTGTCCCAGACACCATAATCTCATTCCCAAGGCCACATGTCCTACTCGTGACACTCAACCGGCCTAAACAGCTCAACGCGATCCCGCGTCCGCAACACTTCGCCCTCGAGCGCCTATGGGACTGGTACGATGCGGAACCCGCGCTGCGCTGCGCTGTGATTACCGGCTCGGGAAGGGCGTTCTGCGCGGGAGCCGACTTGAAGGAATGGGATACTATCAACTCTTCTTCTCCCGCCTCCTCCGATAGTCCCGAAAAGCCAAGTCTGGCGGAGGAAACCAGTCAGCAGAGGAAACGCTTCCCGGCCGGGGGGTTCGGCGGCATGAGTAATCGCGGAGGGTTGAAGCCGATTATCGCGGCCGTAAATGGGATTTGCTTCGGCGGCGGGATGGAGATGGCTATTAACTGCGACTTGGTGGTTGCGTCCGCGTCGGCGAATTTCAGTCTCCCCGAGGTGACGATCGGGGTCATCGCGCTGGCAGGCGCGTTGCCGCGGCTCGTGCGCAGCGTGGGCAGGCAGCGGGCGGCGGAGATGGCTCTCAGCGGGAAGAAGTACACGGCAAAGGAGATGCTAACGTGGGGGCTTGTAAACGAGGTTGTGGAGGGGGATAGCAAGGCTGTACTGGAGAAGGCGCTGGAGTGGGCGCAGCGGATCGCGGGGAACAGTCCCGATGCGGTTATCGTGTCGCGCGAGGGGCTCAAGTTGGGCTGGGAAGGCGTTGGACCGGAGCAGGGCACGGATATTTTGCTAAAGGGGTGGTACGGACGGATAGAGAAAGGTGAGAATGCGGTGGAGGGTGTGAAGAGCTTTGTTGAGAGGCGGAAGCCGAATTGGAAGAACAGTAAGTTGTAAATAACTACCCGAGTCAACTAACGATAATTACCCAAGTTATTGGATTGGTTTTATAAGAATTATCTAAGGTATCAACTTGGCATGTCAATATAGCGATTTTCCAAATATTTATGACGACTCTTACGAAACATCTCTTACGAACTTCCACAGGTGCACCTAATCTATTAGTGGCACACGATGATTATAACTTGAATATCAATGTAATCCAATATAGCAATATTTTAACGCAATAGTGGATAATCAATAGCAAATAAATTCCCACGTGGTAAGCCTAGCGTGGGTATGGGATCATATATACCCCACGGACCAATTGAGGGGAATTATCATGCTTGGGTGTGTACTAATGAAGTAGGCTGACGAAAGACTTGCCTGCACCTCCTGCACCTCCTGCACCTCCTGCACTGCCTGTACCCGTGTACATGGTGATCAAACACCAAGATGAACCAATACTTATACAGAAGCCTTATTGAAGAACTATTGGGAGGTTGACAAATCCTGTCTTGACTGCAGAACGCCTCGTGAATGTGCTGCGTTTGTCCCTTGAGAGCCCTAGAGCCATCAACTTCGAAATAACAAAAACCAATATACGTGTTAGGGTAAATAAAGCTATGAAACTACAGTTCTTTCATTCTCGCTTTGCGGAAAGGCTACTAAGAAGAATCAATGTGGATTCTGGGCTAGTGTGCAAAGCAAGTTCCAATCCCAAAGAAGCTACAAAAGAAGGAGACCAAAAAGATGCGGTTCAAGTATCGAGGTCGGAGTTGGAGTCTCGCCCACAGGTATGCGAGGATTGCTCGCAATTGAACTTTTCTGGATTCTTTTCGAGTCGTATTGAAGGGGCGCAGTTGATTGCAAACGTTGGGCGACGTTTTCGAACTCACCAAGAAACCAATTGCAGCTTGTGCAGTATATTATCACGCTGCAGGATCGAAGAGCCTTATTCAACCTCTCCTGATGATCCGGACTACGACGTCTTGGTGGCATACCCATTCTTCATTGAAGATTGCAAGATACGCGCGTCACATTCAAATCTCGACGGGCTCATACTTGCCATCAGGCACCAATCCCTTTACTTCAAGACTGAATACACATTCAGTAGTTTAGCCTGCCATATCCTCCAAAATGGGTACGGCTTGGTAACGAAAGACTTGGATCACACCTCGATTGTTCCTAAACCTACACCACACTTCAATGCCGAAACTGCCCTGACCTGGCTTCAACATTGCCAAGATTGTCACGGTCTCGTTTGCTCTCAACGCCAAAGCTTCATGGGAGCCATAAGCTTAATAGACTGCCATACACTTACAGTAGGATTGCACTCCGAGGATCAACCATATATAGCTTTAAGCTATGTCTGGGGAGCATCCAGCATCCGTGGAGTCAAGCCGCTCAATAGGAAGCTTCAGCTATGTCTGGAACAGCTCCCACAAGTCGTGCGCGATGCAATTGCCGTGACCCTGTCCATGGGGTTCCGTTATCTATGGATAGATAAATACTGCATAGACCAGAATGATCCCATTAGGAGAAGCCAGCAAATTCAACAGATGGATGCTATATACGCCAATTCGGAAGTCACTATAATTGCGGCAGCGGGCGACAACGAAGACTACGGTCTCCCGGGCGTCGGTACACGCCAACGCACGACCCAGCCAACGGTCCGGTTCGGGGAGTTAAACATAACCTGGGCATCAAGGCGTCCCGAACAACAAGTCATAGCATCCAGGTGGAACAAGAGAGGCTGGACATACCAAGAAGGCTATTTATCTCGTCGACGCCTCATCTTCCTTGACGAGCAGGTCTATTTCGAATGCAGTAAGAGCGTGTTCCACGAGAATGAACACTTGGCCGTTGAAGGTTACAGCCCCTCTTCCTTCGAAATTGCGCTGTTTTCCAATCCCTATATCCGCAATGGCACGGCTGGATTCTGCTACGCGGTCGAGCAGTACTCGGCTCGGGAGCTTAGCTGCAATTCGGACGCGCTCCGGGGTTTTGCTGGTATCATTCGGTCCTTCTCTAATAACGCACAGGATCCCGTATGGCACATTTGGGGACTTCCTATATCCATGAGAAACGCCAATATCAGCGATGAATTGGCTCGTTCGCTTTCGTGGCTGCACGATGACTCGGATATACCTTGTGTATCCCTGGGGACCCGTGGGCGGCGTCATGATTTTCCATCTTGGACGTGGGCGGGTTGGTCAGGCAAGGTGCATTCCAATTGGATCTCCCGGGAGGATCGGTCACAGCTGCATCTACGTATAAACCATCTCGAAGATAGTAGAGGCAAAACGATCCGTTTAAAAAGTGCAGTCAGATCTATTTTAGAAGAATCAGTCTGTGCTTTCCATATTCTCTCTGTCGAAGCTCTAATGGTACCCCTACATTTATTCAAATTTGACCCTGCGTCTATACCCCGTTGGACGTTCATGGGCTTGGCAGGGAATGCATATCTATCCGAGGGAATTGAAGAAGAAAGGAAGCTCGCGGATAGCTCCAATTACGAGGGGCTGTGGAAATGTGTACTGCTTTCGGGAAGTGTAGGCAAGGGCTTTTGCATATTGGTCCTCATGAAGGACGGGGATGCGGGTACGTGGTCTCGAGCAGGCGTGTTTGATATAACGCGCTCATTTAACAGCGAGAGAGACAAGGTCGAGTGGGAGAAGCAAAGCAAGATGTTTCGCACGGAAACATTAAAAATAACCTAATAGGGTAATTGGTATCTATATTCCTTAAGCAGCTTCTCCTTTTATTTTTTGAAATGGGTGGTCAGGGTACTGGTGTCAGTTATAATATCAGAAATCAAAAAGAGGACTTGTATATAATCAGGCTTCTTCAATCTCTCATGTAGATTATATGTCGCACATTGCACTATCATTCTCTTGAATGACTCTGGTGCTTTCAAAACGACTCCTTGCATCACATAGTTACCACCTGTAAGAACATCTTACATGCAAGACCTAACTCGTTTGTGATCACGGGGGAGTTTTTGCGTCAGACATTCTCTGATAAGAGTCTATTAGCAAAAGAATGCCTTTAACTTTCTAAATTATTCCGTCACTGTTACCTCTATTTCACTTAGACCGCCCTTATGTACTTATGTGTAATGTACCTATGTAGTGTTAGTGCAGGAAGCCTTGCCCCTAATCGTATTTACAATGTCCTGTATAAACCTGATTCGTACTAATGCGGCAACAGTGTCGGTCATCATCCGTTGCTAAAGTTTCCTTCTCCTATCAGTATTAGTTATGAAAATTCCTATTATATATACTTGGTATCGTCGAAGTCTTGTACATCCGTCCTGGGGTTGGATATTGATGTTTTATAGGGTTTAAATTAACGATTAAGGAAGCCGAGCCCTGAAAATACCCTTGAAGATCTCGTGGATTCTCGTCTTGTGACGGGGATGGTAACTGAGGATGATAACCTGTACGGACTGGATAATCCATCCCCGGTTGAATACGATTGATCATCCTGCCTCGTAGATAATCCCGACGAAGATTTTGCTGAGTCGTACTGATCAACAAAACTGCCTAGGATCATCTTTTCCACGGATCCCGATACGTGCTCAGTATCAACCACATCACTAAAAATAATCTTGTTAGCATATCTTCCACTACACAGGTATCTAAAATATGCGAACTCAGAATTCGGTGGTTGCTGTGTGCTGGCTTACGGAATAGAATACTCTTTTCCAATGCCGTCGTCCAGGCGTACCAATATATCTGGAACCCCATATCCGAGAGAAATGAATTGGATGGTAAACCATCGTTTTTCAAGCTTCGATGCAAGGGCTGGCCGTTTGAGGAATTCTGCAATAGCCTTTTCGACGCTTCTTATGTCAGAAGTCCCTTCCCACCTTCCGTCTGTTAGTACTATTAATGTCATTGCTCGCCTGGGGTTTCGGAGATAGTCGTCGAAAATACGAGTTAGGACTTTCGCCATATCCGTTTGCACCAAATATCTTCGCGATGATGCTTCCTGCTTTGCTCCTTCGAATCTTGAAAGAAGCCTCTTGTCCGAAACACTATGCGCGTTGTGCTGATGGCCGACGGTAAATTCGATGTCTAAGCCATCTTTATCCAGGAGCTTGACTTTTGATACCAGCGTCTCGATGACAATAGACATTGCACGCCAATATGTGATCATTGTAGAGTCATTGTCTACGAGGAATTTCTGTCGTGTCATCAGTTAGAAACAGTTTTCCTCATGGTGACATAATCCGAGAGCTTACAATATCCCGATTTACCAGAAAGTTTTTCAAGTAGTCATCTGGCACTTTCTTGGAGAGCAATCCCCTAAATCCCCTTTTGTCTTTCTGTGCCGCATGCTCTATATATATAGGCCAAGAAGGGTCCAGACTAAACTCATTAAGTAGGCCAGGTGTTTGCGGCATTTCTTGGTGAGTGGAAAGCCGAGGTCTAACCCTTAAAGAATGGCTTCCTGATACTGGTATTGGCGTTGAGTTGAATTCTTTCGTTGGGCTTTCCGTAAGTAAGCTTTCATGTCCTAAAAGAGGATTCCGTACGGACGAAGTGCTCATAGGTTGTAGGGAGCCAGAAGAAGTCATCTCTGTTTCGATGTAAGAATTCTGAGGTCGATCGAGAAAAGGATTCTCAAACGGATGTGCCAATCCATGGGTGAGCCCAGTAGTAAAGCTAGATAGATTCAAGCCTCTGGGTTGTAAAGACTGTGTAGGCCTTCTCACATACCAGCTCCCTGGGTCGCGCGGTCCATTTTCGGTCATGGGGTACTGCTGAGCTGCTTGCGCTATAGACTTACTCCGTTGCTTCTCATCCATTTTAAGAGCTTCTTGACGATGAGCTACCTTCCCTTGAACTACTTCGCCGATTTTCTTGGACTTATTGATCCTATTGTACCTGGGGCGATGATCTATGGAAGAGGCTGGAGTAAGCTGATAGTCTGAAACGACCGAATTGGTAGCGCTTATAGAAGCTTCAAATCCAGGAGAGCTCACTAAGGGGCTTTCATCGTCTTCAATGGTGAGCAGTGCTTCCTTGACAGATTCGGCAACTGAAGTTACAGGCTCCGCTCGTGCGAGACGTAGTTGCTCTTCCAAGGCGGGATATAAAGCATTCGCCTTCGATAATCGAGAGGATTCGTCTAATAGCATGGTATTTTCAACGAGGTCCAGAATGCGTGGCGTAATCGTGTCTGATCTCCTCGATACAATTCTCAAGTAATCATGCCATTCTTTCACTTCTGGGAGAACAACGAAACCATTGTGGAATGCGTCGTCGCCTACCGGGACACTAATATTCTTTCCGTTCGCTTGTTTTTTCTTAAGCTTCTGGATCGCAATTTGTCTGTGTTTGTGATATCTCACAACCCCTGGATACCCTAGAACGACCCATGTTGCCGAGACGGATAAGACGCAGCCAAATGACCAGGTGTCAATTGTTTGGGAAACTTTTATTGACTGGTCAGAACGTGCACGGTCGCATTCAGGTGCACCTATGGTAATGTAAGTAGGTACTCATTGCAATATAGTATATGTATAGGATCTCTGGAAGTAAGTACCTACCGTAAGTTTCTGTTCCACAAGTGATACGCTCCATAGGAGGGAAACTACCCGGATTCGCTTGCTTGAACATCGCGAACCCGAAATCTGCAAGTTTGAACTCGCCGTCAACTCTCAGAATATTGTCAGGCTTTAGGTCGCAATGCCACCTAAAGGAGGTAGTTAGTCTAAGCTTTCTTGACAAGAGGATGTCCAAGTATTCATACCCAAAGAAGGAGTCCTTATGGCCGTCTTCACGCCTTAGTTGGAGATTATGTATCGTGTCTATAGCTTTCGCTACCCCTGCTAGTGAAGTATAAAGTTGTATCGTCTCCGAGTTCAAGTTTGGTGGATAATTCCTTGGTGATGCAAAGAACTCTTCTAGATCCTCATCGCCATATTCGAGCAGTATGTTTCGCGTATGGTGGACTTCTCCGTTCTCAAGTCTTTCATCGATCTCATAATGGCCGAGATATCGGACCATACCGGATATTTCAGATGCGTCCTTCATTCCAAGGTACGCCTCTCTTTCCCATTCGAATATAGCGCGCGACTCTTCTGTGAAGGTCTTTAATGCAAATGCGTAACACTGCTCGGAGCGTTAGATGTACAGGAGAAGAACCGGGTGAGTAAACGTACCATTCCATGTGTTTCATGCCTGTATTTTGATTGTTTTACAGCTCTCGCTAGATCGGGGGGTACGAGAGATTCTTGGACAGCGACCTCCCATACTCGAGCCGTTCCTCCTTTTTCATTGACAGGTCGGCGATCGCAGAACGGCATTATCCACCTGCCACGACCAGGATCTTCGAACATAGTATCCATGTCGAGCTTCAAATGGCATGGGTAATATAACCATTTCTTTTCTTCAAAGCGCTCGAAGAAGCTTCCGGCATTCGTGATTTTCTTCTCTAAACGCTTCTTAAGTGTGGAAGGAATGTTGGGTTGGGGTAAATACTTGTCGTTGATACCATGTCGTTGGAATTCGTATATCAAATGGCCATAATTGAGTTCCAAGAGGATAGCGAATACAATTAAGCAACATTTTTCTTCGTCAGCTATTTCCGCCGAACTGGGGTAATGAAAGCTCATTGAAGATTTCATGTATGCTTCAATGAGAAGCAGTCCAGCATTGTTTGTTGTCTGGTTAGTATCTTGCGATCGCATCCATTTCTTTATCTCGTCAGTCCGATAGAATTCGCGACCGCAAAATGCTTTTGACTTCCACCAGTTGTCCAACTTCTGGAGGAATATGAGCCGCATGCCGGTGCTCGTAGACACTGTGCCCATGGACTCGGCCGACTCCATTACGCTTATAGCCTGAGGGTATTGGGCGGGTGGATATTTAAGAGAGGTAATGAATGTACCTGTATACCTGGTATCTAAGGGTGTATGCAATAGGTGGTGCTGAATCGGCTTGTAGTAGAGTAGGTTCCAGGACACACACTCACACTTATTCTTCCTTTAAGACATAACCGCCGCTAACTTTTCTAATGGTTCGCGACCTATATGTACCCTAATCAGGCATGGCGGCCTTTTGCCAGCCTGCTTCCATCGGTAGGAGGTATGTACAGTACCACCCACCTACCTGATGTACTTGTACCTAGGATATAGCGGTAAGAGGAATGAAAATCATACCCTGTCAGAGTTGAGGCTCAAATACCACACCCTTCCAAGTTTCCTACTTCTTTCCTTCAAAGGCTTCACAGCCCCGAAAGCATACATGCGCTTACCCCCAACTCGCCATTGGCTTAGCCACCGTCGTATGTAAGGCAACTAAGAGCTTGAGGCATTTTTTAAGTATTTTCATGTTAAAGCCACCTCAAATGACCCAAGCTACTATATGCTGCATTGTAACAGAGGTCAGCCACGTTGCATACCGTGGAGCTGCTATACCTACGAAATCTCACTGCATTCACCGTGAGGCTCAGCGTGGTGCAAAACAAGGTTGACCCTGAAGCAAGAAAGACGCAAGCACACATGGGTACCTATCTAAGGTGTACATTTAGTACCTCTCAGAGTAAGTGGAATGTTTATTTATTCCGGCTTGTATTAGTATTATCTAGGTACCTAGGTATATATATTCGACGACGCACCCTTATGGGGGCGCTGCACTTTATGATGAAGAAAAAGGCCAGTGATTATGGACCTTTCCGAGGTACTTTCGGAAGGGTGTGCTTCTTACCTATTTTGGTCTACTTTTCAAATTTTATGATATTTCATATACCTTCATACTCGTTTCTCCTTTTTGAAGCTGATAGGGATCAGACTAAGCCTCTTATTGGCGCTTCAAGTCGAGGAGGTGAGTCTAATATCTGGCCGTTTCTTTAGTTAAAGCGTAGTACCCCTTTAGGCATACAAGGACAAATTTACGCAGACAGCATTAATAACTGGTTTTAACCCTTTGCAGTTCTTGTATGTCTATCTGAAAATAATAGCGGGTATCATTTCACCTATTAATAACTAGGTACCTTAAGTTCCGGGCTAACTTCCTGAAGATTCGTCCGGGATACGAGTTGTTAACAGCTGACTTCGTTCCCCATAGAGTGTCTATGAACTGCGTCCTTGGTCCTTATGTGCTATCTCGCCGTCAAATTACCTGTTTTGCACTGGTTCAGTGCTCACAATATCCGAATCCCTCTCATTGCTTCTAAAGTAAACCGCTATCTCCGAAGCTCACTTCTTTATGCAACGGTAGTAATGTAGGCGGATAAATAAGGTTATACACCTTCGCTTTCCATGACAGTGGTGGCTGCTCAAGTCCGGAATAATTTCTTTTTCGCTCTGCTAACATACACTGCCTTGCAAAATAAGCGGCACTGCAGGTGAAAATGGTTAGCGGAATAGTCACTTGCAGCCATCTGTTCATTGCAGTGGCAGAGAATGACCCGTCTGGACTTTCTGAGCCTTGGTACTTGATGACATCGGTACTGAAGAACGTCTATAGGATAGGTAGGTAAGTATTGTCAACAACTACTTCTCTTAGGAGGCCAGGGTGTGCCTACTGAAACAAAAGTTGCAGGAAGAAATATGAGCGTTACAACTGTAATAATAAGCATGAAAACTTGCTCTTGTTCCATGCTGCGGCTCAATATCTCCGCTCGACTAGCTGCTTGACTTTGCAAATGTTGAATAACCTAGGCATGTTAGGTACCTAGGTAGCATCATGTCTAGAACTCAATATACTCACAAGTTCCCTGCGGTCCGAGATGGTCTTTTCGAGGAACCCTGCTCGCTTGATTTGCATCTTAATATCTCGTATAAAATTTCCAATCTGACCGGAAAATGTGCCGATATCCAACGAGCAGGACTTTCTTAGTGGAAAGCCCTTATCTTGTGGCAGTTGACGGTAGAACCTTGCCAGAGAGATCATAACATCCACATTACCTTCGAGGGTCACAATGACTTTCCTAACTCTCTCTTCCCAAATTTGAAGATCTTGAATATCACGAGGCGTATACGTCTTATGAGCGGAACCCACTTCGGATGATCCAAATAGTGCCATGATGTTCTTTTATTCTGTTCAGTGATACATGTGACATATTCTCGTAAACGAAGACCTACCTCTTTGTCAACCATTTGTTCAAGCCACTTAATATACCATCTCCAATCTTCTGTGGCCCAGTGACAGTACATCAAGTGGGCGGATAAGCTCGAACGGAAACATTCCTCGGGTGTTCCAAATGATTTGTCTTGAATTCGGGCATCTTTATCGGTGAGCGCTTTGAAGCGCTGTTGAATCTCAAGACCGCCTTTGATGACAATCCATAGAGTATTTCCATTTGATACGTCGAATTTATGATAAAAAACCGCAGGTCGGATAGACCATTCATCCAATCTTATATCTTCTTTGCTTCCTCGGATATATGCTGCACATTTAAGGTTATAGCATATTTGATATTCTTTGCCACTTCTTTCAAGCTCCGGTATAACCATTCCATCCGGCGGATTGCCCAAGATGACCTGTTGATGGAATCCAGCGAAATGCATATCTGTGGCTTCGCTTTGTTGCCCAAAGATGAACAAAAACTCCAAGAAGGCTGGCATAACCTGATGAAAAGTCAGGATATCCACAAGCATAGCCTTCGTAAGCTTCAGTTTGGCTCTCGAATGGATTCCATATAAGCAGCTTCTTGATTAGTGACATTGAGGCCAATTCGCTAACAAGTACTCACATGAAACGACATTTTGGATCCTTTTTGGTTGCGGTAACAATCGGCGCATTATGAGAAGTTGAGGTTTCTTGGACATTGATACCAAGCCAGTCAAGTAATTTATCATGAGTATGAATGTTGCGTTTCTTGACACCTAGTTAGGTCTTAGTTAGGAAGTAAACGCTTCCACATATTACTCACGTCCATGTTCATCGCAAGTATTGTTTAAATCCCGAATGGGGATTTCCCATTGAGCTTCACTCTCTTCGAACAAGCTCAATTCCCTTTGGCCTAACTGAACATAGGACTTGTCTAGAGACTTCGGATACGCATCGATTGCCTTGTAGATGTTATTCCTAGGATATTCTCTTGACTGGACAAGAGCATTTTGAAACTGAAGGGGTAAGTTAATACACGTCATGACAAGGAAAAGTAAAAATCATTGACTGGAAACTTTTAATTATAGCGTAGTTGAAAGATGTTATTTGTACCCAGATTATAATCCTGATCTCGACAGAGGTATTGAAACAAGCCCCGTGAGTCCCTATTGCATTAAATACTCATACGCTCAACCTTATGCGGAATCCGTGTGGCGGTAATCTGCAGGTGGATTAGGTAGGCATACCAAACTACCTTCACCGAACCTAATGCGCCCAGCTAAGAGGTATTTTCGTCCCAGCCAATCCTTTTTCATTACATATGTTCCACAACATACACACCAGTGAGGCGTTTGCATCGACTCCCCGCCGGTTGACCCCGCCTGGGTTGCCCTCTTTGAGAGGGGGCATTGCAGGGCTGCTTTCCAAGGCCTATTCGGGACTCCTTCAAGGCTCTGGCGATTCAGACTCTCGTTGGCCCCGGTAATCGTTTTGATTATTTGCCTTTGAGTCTCTAAGTTTGTTAAGCGCTGTTTTATCTTTCTATTGTCCTCATCAGTACTCTGCCTCAGTGATATGACAAGGCATCTGGCAACTAACATCTGTCAAAGGTTCTGGGGTCTCAAAAACCCATCTGTCGTTTCTCTGAATCTCAAATGGGTCAGCTGAAAGCCACATGAAAGCCTAGCAATGCCCACCACTACTTGCCTTTTCTTGCTTGAATGTCTCATGGGGCCATTTTTGGAGTAAGTAATCTCTGAGGACCTCCCATGTCAAGCCGGTATAGGCAGGGAAGCTCTCTGAGTACCTTTTCGGTCTTGTAGCTTCCAAGGCCCTTATCGCACGTATTCTAAGTGAATTTGTACGTCTTGATTGCCGGCTAGCTGTAGGTCCATTTGAAGAATAATTCGTATTTTGCCGCCGCAAGGATTCTGCTCTAGCCCCGCGAGTGTGAGTGAGAGGACCTTCAGTGTCATGGGCGTCCATGGTATATGATGGTGTCATCTAAGTCTCACGACACCTTAGTCTCCAGGGTGGGCTTTTTGGTTAGAAAACATTGGGTTTGACATTTTACAGATTCTCCTAGATATATATCAACTTAGGCTCGATTTGAGAGGCTATACGTACCTACGGTTGCCTTATTGCTGCCTACCTACCTATCCATAGAGGATTTCCTTAAAGTATCAAGATAATCCCTGCAGAGCAGCCAAATAAGCGGTTGCCATGTGTTAGCCTTAACCGCCGGGAAACTTTTCCAAGTAATCACGAGGGAGGTTTTGCTTTTTCTCGCCATCCTGTGCTTATATACCTACCTACCTATATACTCTCCTGAGTCAATTTGCGAGTCCTTTTCACAACTACGTATCATCCCAAAGATTCTCACGAATTCAAAAAGCATTTACAAGTAGCTAAATGATCAAGCGAAAAAAAAAAAAAAAAAACACCTCACAAGCCACCCACGCATGTGACAGATTGTCGCATTGAGAATATCATAACACCTAATTGTTGCCGAGCATACCACCATCCCTCACAATTGCGTCCCATAAAGCATTAACACAAAAGCTCAACAAACGAGACAACAACATGCTTATTTACACTGATGTAAGTGCTAATGAATTTCATGTAATTCCCAAAATTAGTGTAGCAATCTCCAAGTTTCGTGCAGATAAGACGTAGCTGGTGTGTAGCACTGGAGAGTAACGGGGGGGATCCAATTGGGAGAGAATAGGACCCCAACTGGCCGTGCTACCTATCCAAGCGCATTTGTGAGGCGAGGGCTGATAATAGCCAATAACAACAGTACGAGGGCTACGACAAAGGTACCTACTTTATGATATATGAGCAATAGAGGCTCAGTCCAAACCATATCAAGGGGTATCCCCGCCCAGAGGAGATTGAGGGTCTGCGAACCTCTGATCACTTTTATCCGCTACCAAACTATAAAATCTAAAATACCAGTGGACAATATATAACCGCCTCCCGCAATGGATCACACAGACTCTTCTCTAGGGTTGGTATCGCTGGGCGTATATCTTGGTGTAGGGATACCTACAATTATCCTCGCTACGTGTTTTGTCGCAATCCGATTATGGACTACCTGGGAGCAGGAAAAGAAATTCCGAATCGAAGAATGTAAGTTTATTAATTAACTAAACTGATTTCTAAGGTTCATATAATAATGCGGAACGTGTTAGATATATGCATCATCGTAATCGCCTTATTCATCCCTGCCTTTGCGTTGAGGATATACGTAGTGAGGGCATACGAAGGTACGATAAACATAATTCGTAAATTCTGAAATACTTATCAAAGCAAAAATCTCATCAACAAAATAGTGCCGGAAGGACTAAATGGATCTCCATCGTTCATTCTTACCGTAAGTTGCCAACAATTGCTTCTTCTATCCCCTTTGCTAAAACATCTGATCCTACAATAGATGGAAATGGGCCAAACTATTATTGCGGCCTTCCTATCATCTTTCGCCAAAGTACCCCTATTTATGCTTTACGTCCGCCTTTTCGGGACTATCAAATGGGTTCGGATGGTGTGCTATTATTCCATTGCTATCACGCTTTTGCAATTCATAATAATAGGTTCGTCCTTAGTAGGTGCTTTTTGTAACCCAACAGTGAAGAATACATTAGATGCGTTTCTCACCGATCGATGTTGGGCCTGGCGTTCCTACGTTGTGCTATGCAACGGAGCCATTGCATTGATCACTGATATGATACTTTTTGTTATCCCCTTTCCCGTCATCACAAAATTGCAGCTTTCACGTCCGAAAAAAATAAAATTGGCCATCGTATTTACGGCTGGATTCTTGTAAGCCGAAAGTCGCAATAAACTACCTATTCTAGTTCCTAGCCGCTAATGCACTATGTTTCAGTGGAATCGTCATAGGTGGAATATCCTTGGATTGGAGGGTCATAACCCTCAGGAATGGAGTAATACCTGCGTATACTCTAATGCTCAGCACGTACGTGAAAACTCCTTGGCGGCCTGAAAACCCATAGCTAATCTATCACCTTAGCGTGGTGGAATGTTCCGTAGCAATCATGATTAGTTGCGTGCCGGCCATCCCACCGTTCTGGACCAAGCATGTCTCAAAAACGACATTCTATCTAAGAATACAGTCGGCTATGTCAGCTCTGCTTCCTCATGAACGTAAAACCCTCATGGGGAGTGGTGGAAACCTTCGAGACCACATGAGCAATGAAGTAAATAACGACCATCACTTCGTCCGATTGAACGACGAAGCCTCTAGCAAGGAATCTCGTGATATGAGACCCGGTGCTTCGAGCAGCTGGTTAGCTGTTTAATGCATCTTATCTCTCTTTCCGTTACAGAAACGCACAGTCCCTAGGTTAATCAATGCCATGACACAGCTTTGGCACTTGCTCCTATAAGAAGCAGCTTATCTTCACTCTGGCTTGGTGAGGTCAATGGATTAAATTTGCTAAATAAATTTCAATGGCGTTAAATGCTGTTCAATTTTCTATATCTTAGGTAGGTGCCTGTTTACCCCTGAGCGCTCGAACTACGGACCAAGAACTCGACGAGTTATGCGAAGCAATCCATACCCACACATCCTTAAAATCTACCTTCTGACTCTTCATGAACTTATATATGCGACTCAGTGGTTAGTTAGCGTGATCAGATGGGACAGGTACCGGATCACCCTTCCAGTTATCCGTCGCCGCCTTGATCCCCTGGCTACCCCACTTCCGCACCCCGATATAGAAGTCCTGCTCGTCGGGATTGGAAACAGCGTCGTCATGGAAAGGGTAAGGCTTAGGGACTTGTATCCCTTTCTGGAAGCCGGGTCTTTGAAGAAGCTTTTCACGCCACGCTTTGACGTTGGGGAACTCGTCTATGTTGACGCCGCACCACTTGAGAGAGTAAGCGTAGATGAAGACTGCGATGTCGGCAATGGTTAAGCGGTCCCCTCCTACGAAAGGGGAACTAGACTGTAAGAAGTCAGTTATACGAAGTCATTTACTATATCTTCCCGTCACATCCTAAGTTTTAGGAAGTAACAGACGTAAACCTTACCAGCTCCTTGTCCAGCACATGATTGAGCCTTCGGGCTTCAGCCGTATAACGCCAAACACCATACGGCACGGGCTCGAATGAATAGCGATTGAAATGGCACGCTTGGCCCAGCATAGGACCATAACCCGAAATCTGCCACGAGAGCTATATGTATGCAGAAAGGGTATCAACTGACTGCTTCGCGTCTGCAAAGATTCTTCAAAGCAGTACTTACCCAGGACAATTGCTTCCAATATTCGGGCGTGCCGTATGGGTAGGATATCTTGTGATCCTTATCAAACTCGGCAGCGATGTAGAGCAAGCAGGCGCCACTCTCGAAGAGGCTCACGGAGGTGCCATCTTCTTTGACGTGGACAAGGGCGGGCATACGACCATTCGGGTTAATCGACGTGTACCACTCGCTTTGATGTTCCGCTGCGCCCATATCCACGCTGACATAGTTATACGGAACGCTGTCAGTGCATTAGCTATTGTTGTATTTCGTCGGACTTTGGTACCAGGATGAATAAGTGTTTACCTGAGTTCCTCAGCTGCGATGGTCAACTTGTAAGGGTTTACTGCACTGCAGCCGTAAATATTAAGACCCGGCTTGGGGGCTTTATCAGGCGGAAATGCGACCATTTTACCAGAAATGTAGGTTTCGTATCTATAGAGGTCATAAATAAGGCGGGTAATGAACCGGCTTAAAGCTTCATAAGAAAGTCAAACCTTATATATTAATGACAAAGGCCTGGAAAGAGGACCTGGGTCATAGATCTTGATCATGTGAATGTGCGGGTATAGGCTTTCTTTATGTAGGTAGCAAACAAATGATATAGGCCCCTATCGATAGGAGACTTTTCAGTAGCTACAATAATAATCGGAGGAATTATTACAAACATATATGTCCATTTGGTTAAGCTATCTACCTATCGAGTATTACCTATAAGTCAGCTTAGGTATGTGAATACCCCGCCCATCGTAAAGGGGTCAAATGGATTACAAATACCTAACAGTTGGGATATAGGCAACCGTTCCATTTAGTTCTGGAGAAACCATTGACCATTGGCTGATGATGCCTCGAGATACGACGGGACACTTCAGAGATCTTCGATCCTATCACAAACACCAGCCACAGTCCCGTTCGCCTACTCCCAGACAATTTAGCCGTTCGATATGAAAAGATGCTTAGTATATCATGTGCCATCAATTATTCTAGTTGTTCTACACTTCGTCACATTACGCGTATTATGCATAGAGTGCCGCTCGTGAAAAGTAACTGTATGAAGTTGGGGTTATCTTGGCAAAATGTACTCCTAGTCGGTGTGCATTCCGAACAATGAGATGCGCCGCAAACCCAGAACACTCACAACCAATGCACCGAGGTGAGCTTTGATCTTATTATCTTGACACGGAAGAAAGGAAGTACTAGGAAGTGGCTGTAGATGGAACTGTCATAGCGTCGGTCTTACATCGAGGAGGCAGTAAAGAGCACATGACTACAACAGAATTGGCACTGATGCAATCCCCAATCCTAAAAATACTTACAATGGCGGTAAACTTACGTTACATAAACGCCTATAAACTACTTCTTCAGCAGTTTTCGTAAATTAGGAGTGGCTAGGGACATTTGTAATACCTAGGTAGTGTGCGTAATGTATGAGGCGCTGCCGGCTATAATATACCCAATGTGAGGTATAGGAGTCCAGTGCTTAGCACACATCAATGCTAAGAAGATTTCACGTTGGTGGTACATATAGTGGCAAATATATCTATCTACGTAGGCTACTAGTAAGGCGCGGTATTTTAGGTTAGGCTATTGCTTTGCAATGATTTTAGTATGTAGGTATAAGTTAGTATCATAGATTTGTGCTTCCACTTCCAACGCGTGGAAGAATCAATAAATTGTCGCAAGGTGAACATTATTGCCTGTTGTATGCGATGGAAAGCCTATTTTCATATGTATAACAGTAATCACATGAGTTTGATGACCACGTTAAGAGACAATTATATATAACGTATCGTTGGTAGTCACTCCGCTCAGATCCGAGTCTGTTTACCAAATGTGTTCATAGCAGCTCTTTGAAACCACTAAAGGCCTAGTTCAATTTCCGGTCGTTTCGTTTGGTGACTCAAAGTAAATAAGTTCTCACAAAGTCCGAGTTGACAATGTCGCCATTCGTCATAGCGTCATGACTGTAGTCTTCCCACGGATATATAAGGCCACACAATCCCCCTCTTCCCAGAATTTCCTTATCCTCTCTCCTCATACTTCATATAAAGCTGAGATGGATTCTTTCGAATCCGGAGCAGAGCAGGGCTATCTTTCCATAGCCCGATGAAGCAAAATCCCATGATCTCACTTCACTAGCACATCACCATCACCATCTATCCTTGCCTCTTCACCCATCAATTACTTACACACAGAAAATGACACTACACTAATGCCCATCCCCGCCCCCATCTTCTGCACTTCTTCTTCTTCTTTGAAACCCTGCTTATAGCAAGGAGATCAATGAAAAAAAAGGTGCGGAGATCAAAAATTCAGCGATGTTCCCTGACCAAATCTACGGAATGGGCACAAGGTCAGGTAACCCAGAGGACCGATATACGGTGGCCCTCTGTAGAAGAAGCAATTCTTGAGCTACCTCTTCTATCGCGATCAGCATAGAGAAGAAAGGGGAAAAGGAAGAGAGGACTTGGTGGGAGGAGTGCCAGGTTATTATACTACTCGGAACGAGAACCCTTGCGGCCAAGGGGAGGGAGAGAGGGAAGTTGTGGGAGTAGAAATGTTGACAAAGGAAAGGAGTGCTCGTAGTTGATGGCGCAGTGACGGGTGTTAGTTGTAGGGGAATCGAAGGATCGAACGAGGGAAACGAGGAGAGATGGAAGGCGGCACGGACAGCTTTTCGCAAGATCAAGAGGTGCCAGGGTGAGAAAGGGGACAGAGGAAGAACCACGAAGAAACTTTTACGTCATAGCCATTCATATGGCAGGTAAGCCTTAAAATTGGACCGGTTCCTGCTATATACTACAGTTTGAGACTAATAACGAGAAAGGACAGGGCAGATATTGCCTGGAGAAGGATGGCAGGTCCACTATGATGAGGCGTTATAGAGTTCGATGGCGTGGTGTTCTTGACCCATAGAAGCATCGCGCTTCCCAGTAGTTGGATGACGTAGAGGTTTGAGGCAGCGGGAAACATGTTCAAAGCGAAGGTCATACACAGTACTATAAGGCCAGGTGCGGGATACGGCGGAAACAACGACGGAAATGAGGTATGAAGGACTTGATGTGGAGGGCGGGATGTTGAGATACAGCTATTGTGGCAGGGAAGACGTGAATAAATGAATATACAAGGTATTTATATTCACAGGATAGAGTTGTGCGAGGGCCATGAATGAACAACGCATCCTAAACAAGTTCTAGGTTTCATAAAATTTCATGTGATCTTGTGCGTACCTCTTATAACGACAAGGAAGCCACCGGTTCTCCAACCAAGGGATTAAATCGTTCCCAAGTACCTAGCTTAAGACCTTACCACTGCCATTAATTAATACTGCAGTCGTCTTTATGCGCCAATGATATACATAGGGGTGTCTCGCATTGTATTAAAGTAACCTAACTACTTTGTTTTTCATATTAGGTATTTGGGCAGTCTGCTTATAGGTGTCGTAGAGCAAACACAAACACATTATTATTGCGCACAAATTAAAGCTTTCTATAGTTTCAATCAATAAAATACGTACTACTTTTAGCATGGGTAACAAGATGCGTTGGACAAGCCACCCCAAGTTGTCTCCAAGATTGAAAATACTGAACACAACTTCTGTCGCACTGTCAAGACGTCCACTCAGCTGGGGACTTCAACGTGAACTAAGCTCTATATCATTTTGGAACGTATTACAACCAATATAGAGCTAGTTGATCCAGCTTCCCAGTAGGGGAAAAGGAGACCCTTACCCAAACAATAAGCCTTCACTAACGCTACGAGACATATATCATGAAACACGTCTACTAAGCATACCGAGTTCACTCGAGCAAAACTGAATACTTCAGTGAATCGTCACTTTATTCAACTTCCTAAGCAGGCAGTCTAGCTAGGTACGCGAACCTCCGGGCCTTCCTGACATAACCAGCCCCGCAGAGGCTCATTTCTGTGATGACATAGTTTTCTTCATCGAAGACATAGCAACATCACATCTCCCATCCCCAGGCTCTGCCGTGCGTCTTCATAATCCTCCCAGCTAGACCATGGCTAACTCATAGGCGTCTCAACATCGACAAAACCCCGTGGTTAACCCTGACCCACTCCCCCCCAAATACCGATACCAGGCGTGCTCATCATCCCGGATTGTGCCGCTGAAATGAAGAGAAGGTACCAAAGTTGTCAAACTATCTGCTTTCCAAGGCTGGTTGAAAAGAGATGAAAGATGCCACCATCAAGAATCGAACTTTACGTAGTAGAAAAGCGATTTGTGTATCCAGTGGCGGCAATAGCAAAAGGCGCTGCGCAAGATCAGGGAATAATGACCTTTCGCAGCATCAGTGCTGTTTGGGAGAATCGACTTCATCCCAAAAAACTAGAAATTATCGACAAGAAATTACCAGATTATCCCGATCTGAGTAACACGCAGCAACTCCGTCCATGTAGAACAAGAGTGACGCTCCATCGGGGTCGGTGCTGTAACTTTTTCGACGGAAAACGACGAAATGAACGTGGGGTAGTGAGAAGTGAAAATAAGAAAAACAAAGCAGGAAAAAAAAAACACCGAGGTTTGAGATGTATCAAGTATAAAACAAAAAGTCGCAAGCGAGTGTCGAGAATATTAAATCATTCCCAAATTCGTTAAGGTTCGTCAAAGTCGAGTGGATCTATAGTTTGAGGTAACTGATGAACCATGGCCTGAGAGAAGTACCCATGCATGTTCCGAGAGCATAGTGAAATCAGGACCATGTCCGAGTACTTGTCCTTATTCTAAATCATTTTTCTGGTGTAAAACACACTACACCTTAGTATGCCTGACCCGGAACGGGTTTCCTTCCCACGGGTCCCTGAGGAGGGCCTTGATATTGCTGCTGGGGTGCACCACCGTTGGGGTTCATAGGGCTGGGTCCCGGTGGGGTCATTCTTCGCTGCTGTCTCGGTCCTGGAGACTGAGGACCTGGGCTCATGCGACCGTTGGCGGGCGAAGCAGGTCGGCTTCCATACGGACTCATCCGTCCAGTTGCAGGCGACTGAGGTCGCATAGAAGCGGGGGACTGCGGGCGACCTGCCATAGGATACATAGGCGACTGTGGGCGGCTTCCAGGAGCCATAGGTCCCCGCCCAGGAGGGTAGTTCGGGCCAGGACCGCGTGGGCCACGTGGGCTGGGGATTACAGGTGGGCCGGGACGAGCACCAGGAGGTCCACCAGCGGGACGGGGCTTCACGGGTCGGGTGGATAAGCAGGTTCTAGGAACAACACCCTGCTGAGAACGGTCGAGTCGGATGCAAAGAGACTAATTCATGTTAGTTACCAGTTCGCCGCAATGCAACATCCATTACTTACCCAGCCATCGTCGTATTCGTGCAAGAGTCTGACGAGTTGACCAGCTCTCAGTTCCATCTCGTCTTCCAAGGTTGGCTTGAAATCTAGTTGAACACGATGAACAGCTGTCGCAGGAGGACCACCAGCAGCTGCAATAGCCGCCGCGCTTCGGGAAGGACCAGGGGATTGACCAGGAGCAACAGAATGAACACTAAATTCGGTGTCAGCTGGACTAGGAGGTCCAGCCGACATGGTAAGGTCAAGAGGTGCCGGAGCTTCCTTTCGGGTAGAGGCTTTTCGGGTTAGAGAGGTACCTGCGGCGGTCGCCGCACCTAGAGTGGCTGCGCTGGCGGCTGGTGAAGACCTCGGAGGTGAGTTTGTGGTCTGAGCAACACCTACAACATTCTCCGGGTTGTCAAAAGGATTGGCTTGCTGCTCGGTAGGCGTGTAAGCACGCTCCGCACTGTTTCCGAAAGGATTCTCAGGGTTGTTAGCGTTACTCGAACCAGGTCGTTCCCAGAGGGATTGGTTAGCATTTTCAGGCTTCACAGCAGCTCCACCCATTGCAAGTGCGAGGGCTGCTCCTTTGCTTGATCGTCGCTCACCGAAAGCGGGCATGATTTCAGTCGTTACGGGCCTTAGACTAAGCTGGGGTGCTGTAGCGCTGGTCTGAGTTGACAGAATTGATATGCGACGGTTGCTCGTTTCGGCCTTCTCATTTTCGATCTCCTTCTGCTCAAGCTGCTTTCGGCGCCTGGCAAACAAAAACCAGATAAGTAAACCAACGACTAATACACCACCAAGCACTCCAATTGCGATACCTGCTTTCGCTGCGCCGCTATTGTCGGGGACAGAGGAATCTGCGGTAGCTGTCGGAGAGGTAGTGGCTGCAGCGTCCGTGGCGGCAATTTGGGATGTCTCGACATTCTTAGTGGCCTTCGTCAATGTGGTGGGAGTGCTAGTAGCGAGAGCTAGGGTGGATTCATTGCTGAGATCAATGGAAGAGGTATGCATAATTGATGCGGGTAAAACCTCGGTAGCTGACTTCTCAGAATCCTTCGTGGCGTCCTTCGTAGTGTCCTTCGTAGCCGAGGGAGTAGTCTCTGCCTTGGCGATCGATGCCAATGGTGTGGGTTCGTCCTTCTCCGGTGAAGTGGTTGGCTTCGCCTGTACAACCGGGGTGGGTGTCACAGCAGGCTGGGTTTCTGGAGCATCCTCATCTTTTCCTAAAGTTCTATATCCTCCAACTGGACCGTCAAATGTTTTTGGCAAGGTCTGGTATACGGTCATAACGACTGTTGATGGCTCAGCGGCCTTTGCCTGGATAGTAGGCGTCTGCTTGAACGGGTTGAAATCATTGGCAATGCTTTCAACACCGTCAATGAATTCGTCCCAACCGCTGTTGCCTTGCCTTCTGTGAAGGTGGTTATGGTGATGGCCCGGCATGATGAATAGTTAATATCTGCGAGGACACTATAAACTTTATGTTACTCCTATAAAAGGGCAAGTCTTTTCGTCGGCCACATTCAGCAGGGAGACAAAAAGATCACGTCGCAAAACTCGAGTATAATCAAGTAATGATAGTCAGTACGATCAAGAAATCGTCGTGCAACCGTCGCTAGTCTCGGATTTTGGAATGAATGTAATCCACGTAAAAGTGTTACGACTAGTGATGGTAATGCGACTCGATATCGGCGATAGTGGCGTAGTTTACACTATTTCTCTTGTTTACCGTAGAGGTAGCCGTCGATGTCGCGATTCGTGGGGTAACGAAGGTATAAAGCCTTGATAAAAATCGAGAGGCGACGGTTGAAATGAATGTAATTGAGAATGGATTCAACGAAAGAAACCCAATTCTCGTGAAGAGAGGGGGAGGAGACCGTGTGCGTAGGTTGCGACGTGCGAGGACGGTGAGGAAGGGAAGGGAAAGAATGAGAGGGAGGACGGGAGAGAGAGAATGAATTGAAAGAGTGAAGCGCCAGTGGGAGGAGCGATCCGGGATTGGCCAGCTGCCAAACCGTCTAGCGCGTTTCCCGTCTTTTGGGGTACGAGAGTACTCCGGATAATACCTAGGGAAATAGCAGAGACAAAGCATTGGTGTCTCTTAGTTTCCTTCACTTCCCTGTAATTCATAACCTCAAACGGTAGCCACTGTTGCCCATCACCTGTAACCTTGGAAGCAACGATTCTGAGAATGTAGTGTACAAGGTACCTGACATCCGTACTACCTCTAGCTCGCACTAAAAGAGCCGGGGAGGCATTGTAAACTACCTAAGCAGCTAAGGTAGGTACATTTGTAGTAATTCTTGAATTGCATTGGAATAACAGCGTTTCCTTGTCGGCTATTCTTGGGTGGTCGCATGAACATAACAGTCATAATCATTCTGTTCGCAAACAGGATCGCATTATATCAATTTAATATCCGTTCACTCATTTGGCGGGTGTTTCTCTGCCTACCTACATACAACTACCTCTTTTTCTAGATCTCTATTTAACAGTACCAGGTAGTAAAGTAGTAGATACCTTAGGTACATAAAGTAAACTCAAGATATTTTAGTTGTGTTTACGTTGACCTTTGGTATGTACCTACTTCAAGTATACATGTACATATCATACGAAACATCGCCAACTCGTATTGTCCTGTGCACCCGAGAGATCGTATCTGCCCCAGGGACCCGATTTCAACTGCGCGCAAAAACCCAGTTAACTGTAAAAGTTGGGCTGCAGTCAGCACCGAATCATCCTTCACCCAAATATGCGAGAGAGACGGCTGAATGGATCTTTCCCCAACCCTTGCAATCAACCCCCCAATTGATCAACTCGTCTCTCCCAATGGGCGGACGTTGATCATTTTCGGTCTTTCTTACTAGCCCGCATGGCCCAAGCTCCCCTGCAGTAGTCAGGCACAGAAGCGCCACTTTCAGGAACAGGTTCAATCTGATTGGATAAAGTGTATGCACCTGCATATTAGGCGAAATTTGTGCAGCCAGGGATCTGCCAGGGGCAAGGATCCTTCATGGAACTTCCATTGGCTAGCATAAAAGCAATAAAAGCCGCTGTCAAGCACTGCAGGCATAGAACTACGTACGCATGCCCCTTAATTCAGCTAAGAGATTTCTACAGGTTGGTCCTCGAACTTTGAGATGCTACGTAGTGTAAAAATAAATAATTGACTAGCGAGTAGTTCTCTTACTACCTAAAATATGTCATATGGAAATGGGGGCGACAGAGGAACGTATTTATGTTGTTGTGTATTGGAATTCCCGTCTTAAAAGTTAAAAGGGGGTCCATAGGTACGGAAAGGAATACCGACCGTGCCTCGATCGGAATTTGCTCATCAACTTTCAATCCTTTATCGTAGGTACATATATGCACGTTAGAGGCGTATATCTACCTCACCCGATATCAGCATCGGCAGAGAGCACCGAGGGAAGCAGGAAACAGGTTTATCGATATCCTAATTTGGAATGTGGATCCGTACGAACGACCCGACCCCCATCTGATGATTAAGAGACGAATCATCGCCAATAAGCCCACGATATTTTATGTCGTGGAACCCGAGATGACGTCTTCGTCCTTCCTATGTGATTTATGTTTGCGCCGATATCACGTTCTCTTCCCGCGTGGTGGTGAGGGATCTTTTTTTTTTCTTCCTTCTCCAGTTAGTATTCCCAACTTTCCGTCACTTCATCCCGGGATGTTCCCAGCACCTCGCTGTCGGTGTCCCTCTTTTTCATTTATTTTTCGTTTTCTATTCTTTCTTCTCGAATCCAAACCTCTCGCATTAGAAAATAATTACTAAATAACTAAGCTGTCAAAAATCCACTTGGACTTGTGAAACATCCGACCTCGTTGACTGCTTTTCCAACTCCGTCGGTCGGTCCGCGGTGGAAAATTTCTTACCACCCCTCACATTATCGGGCTTTACCACCCTTGTCACTTTATCTGGCTTACAGGCCGATCCCTATTTTGTTTCCATCGAGGTGACTTAGCTTTGGTGTGGAGGATCATCGTTATGACCCGTTACACTAAGCAGTTGAACAGACCTGTTCCTCTCTTGGTCACATCGTGGAAATGTTCAAAATCTTCAATGCGCTTGCAGTGTAATCCGGTAGTGTATAAATAGTTATTCAACTGTCGTCACACTGTAACATCGTGCACGTTATTTCCAATGGCGCGGCCACGATGGAAATGACAAGTTGCCCGTGCTTTCAACGTCAATGACACAGTACCAAAATATTTAACTACCCCACGATCTATGGTATTGTTTGCGCGTGGTTAGTTCGATCAAACCGGATCGGCGGTGTAAGGCGGTATACCCTATTAGCCCTAAAACCTGCAAGTCTTCGGTCAGTCGCATTATTGTGTATACTAAGTAGTCTCCTTGCTTCCTCGGAACCTCTCTATTCCTAGGAGCCGAAAGGTGACGAACATCGGACTTGGAACCACATCTATTATGTTATGAAAGACCAAACGATACTATGTACCTAGGTAGTCTTGGTCTTGAATTAGGTATCGACGAACCATATTACAAGTCCACTTCCACAGCTAGGAAAAGAAAGCTACAGGTAGGTAGTATACATAAAATATACACCACGAAATAGCAGACATCGGGGGAGGTACTCTTTTCGGTAGGTGAGCAGAATACCCATGCATAACGAAGTTATTTGTACCAGCGTGATCGCGTCGCTGAATGGTGAAAGAGTCGGTGGCGTTTCTTCATTGACGGGTGGCTGGAAATGGTGGCGCTCATTTTCTTCTTTTCTCGGTTTTACGACCGACACCCTGCATTGGAAGTAATTCCGTAAGGTTGGAATATTGCCAAGTAGGTGCTAAGTAGGTGTAGACTCTAAAAACTTGACGCTCGTTTCTAAAGTATCTAAAAGTTGTAATAAGTCATCCTAGTTAGAACAAATGTTAAGATACTAACTTTTAGGAAGCGATAGGTCGTCGGCATATAAATTTACTTTTTTCATATTCTAATAACTCGTGATAGACATTTCGGGTGTACCCCACGTTACCCGTGATAACTATCGGTGATGCTAAGGCGCTCAACTTGGAAGTATATCGAGACATCGCGGATGACCTTAAGTTAGGTAGATCCCTAGGGATATATCCGTTTGTATCCCGAGCCCGGGTTCTAGTTCCGCAGAGCCTTAGTACCTATCTAATATTGAGCCAATTCGTAGCTGGAATATCATAATAACATCTTTATATCGAGATAACACATGATTCGCAGTAAGATCATCAACTAATCATATACCTAACTTAGGTAGGTTCCTAGGTAGGTAAACATAAAACTACGAAAGAAAGGCAGGAAAATAAGATGATTAAATCATGTAAACTTAACATTGAAACAAATTTAAAACTATGTCGTCGTGGGAATATTAAAAGAATCATACATAACGGAAACATAGGCAAGTTGTACTCGGAATCAAATAAGCCAGCGGGAGAACTTGTTCACACCAGATTACTATTAATATGCCTGATACTAATACTGGTTTGATTTTTACAGCAATATTGATCCATCCTTCATGATTGCCACATTATTTGATGTGTTAGTATAGACACCAAGCTACTATTGACGTGCCAATAACATCTTATTAGCGAGATTCGTCTTATATAAGCGACTTGATGAGAGCAATGCAACTTAGGCAACGTATGCATTCCGAGGAGAAACTGTATTAACTCTCTTTCCTCTGCTTGCCCTTTTCACCTTTCCGGCCTTTCCCACGAGTCTTGTTCCGAGACTTTTGTACACCCGCTCCAGTCTTTTTCGACTTTGTCTTGGTCTCCCTGCTAGGCGGACGGTCAGAACGACGTTCAACCGGTTGCGTCTACAAAACTATTAGCATGGATCTGGCCAACAACAGATCGTCAAAGCTCACTGACATCTGAGGCAACGGAACCATTAGTATGAGAATTCAATTCGCGAGACGAATAGACACCGATAATGTTCGAGCCCATATTGCCATTCACGGCGTTAGGATGCTATCCCACGCCGCCATGTCCGGGCCACTGGCCATTTTGCTGATTGGATTGTCCCTGCATCTGGCTTTGCAGAGCAGCAAAGAACTCGGGGCTATAGTACGCGCCGGGTTGCTGCCCAGTAAACTGTGGCGGCGGAGGTGGGATAAATCCTTGTGGTACGTTCTGTGGCCAGGGGAATGCGAACTGCGTATTGGGCTGTTGATGGCCATTTGGCGTGCCGTAGAACGGCAGCGTTTGCGGGGGGTACGTCGTATTAGCGACTGGGGGCGGGGCTGGTGGATAGTTATATTGCTGAGCCTGAGGCTGATAATCTTGTCCTCGCGGTGGCCGAGGTGGTAATGAATGACCACCTCGAGCATCTCCACGGTTGCCCCGTCCTCCACGACCATGTCCGTAACCCCGCTGGCCTCGGCCTCGGCCACCTCTGAACGAGCTGTTATTACTAGCATGGTGATTTGAATATCCAGCTTCTGAGGGGGCGGATTGGCCCTGTGCAAAGTTCGCTGGCCTTGCAAGTTTTCGATAGGGGCCGTCCTCATCGTCATCATCGTACTGTAGGCCAGTCATCGGAGGGAGGGACGAGGCTTCGGTGTGACCTCCTCGACTTCCTACACTTCCCTTTCCACCGCGGCCTCCCTTCTTTTTGGCCTTTAGCTGCCTCTTATATTCAGCTTCTTTCTCGTCGTCTGAAAACTCGATTTCGTCATCACCGGCCTCTTCATCATGCCAATTGCTTGCGTCTGTGCCCTTCTGCTCCCGAAGTGGCTGCGTAAAGACATACACAGCATGTGAAGGTGGATAGAACACCTTGGACCCTTTTTCTAGGCCATATGACTTGATTTCTTCTTCGTTTGTGAACCTTGCAGTATAGCATGGCTGTCTTACGTTGCCAATTAGATCAGCAACGGCTGCAATAACAGTACGGTCTTCCGTACAGAGGACCGAGCCGCTATCGAGTACCTGGTACTCTCCTGTAGTAATCGCCTTAATTACAACCGTATTTTCAACAATGTGCTCAACAAGGCCAAGTTCGGTGATATCCATCTCGGGCGTTATAACAACATCTGGTTTGGGAACTACTTCTTCAGGCAATTCATTCTTCGTGCGAACTTGTGCACCCGAACCATTTCCTTTTGACTTTCCCTCGCCTTCGTCGTCTGAGCCACCCTCCATTTCCATCAGGATGCGAGCGGTCTCCTCGGGGCCGAGTAATTCGTAATTTTTCCCATCTTCGGATTCGTCATCTGAATCATCTGAACTGCTCGATTCGGATGAGGACTCATATGGAGATGAATCTTCTTCCCATTCCGGGTCGCCTTGCTCATTTTGCTCTTCAGGCTGCCCATTCCGCTCAGTGCCATTGGGTTGAGCAGGTGTCGCATTTGACTCTTGTGGCTGGGCGTCTAAACCACCAAGAAGAGCTTCTAGCGCAGAAGTTAAGGAGGGTGGGCTAGGTGGTGTATTTTTGATGGCGACATCAGAATTCCCCGATTCCTCAATCTGTGGCTCGCTGCTCTCAGGTAATGATGTATTCTCTTTAGGAGCAGGAGCATCAATATCCATCTCAGTAGCAGGCTGAGAAGTCACAGGTTGGGCTTGGGCCTCATTAGGAGTGTTTGATTGGGGCTGAGACTCATTTGTTGCGTTTGAGATGGACAAGCCAGGAATTTCAAAAGCCCCAGACATTTTCGTGGAAACTATGATATTGTTAGTTGCTATTGATAGGCATGAAAGTCTCGCATGATAGAATTTCGAGTTAGAACACTGATTGCTAGAAAATAACCCACCAGGTTGAGACAGCGCAAACCGCCTGAAGGGAGAAATGTGTGTGCCACAAAGTAGGATAATTATCGAAAGATTTAATCAAGGATAACCTTTCGAAAACCCCGCGGGAAGATGAACTGAGGCTTCTTTTGATAAAGTTCCGGCAGTGCAATCAACCGTATTTGATTAACAGTTGACTTGGATGAAATCTGCATGGATTTAACCTGAAGGAAAGCTTCTGCAAGCCCCCAGTTCTAGAAAAATAAAGTGGGCCCGGAATATCTTAGGGATAGCATACACCCATTGACCACTCGGCTTGGAGATTCTTATACTTGTGATTATCCGAGAACAGGGGTCTGTGCATTAGCGTTGAAGCAACGTCATTTTCAATTGGAGCTTAAGTTTCAACATTTGGGGGAAGATTTAAAGCTTTCCTGGCTGTAAACTTTAAGCATTTCATGCACAATCATTCCCATAATCATTCCCACAACCATTCCATGTCTTCTTCTACTCAAAATTAATCTTCTATTTATTGCATGACCCGCATTTCATGAGCTGCGCGACGCAGAATCAATAAAAGAAATGCCTCCTACAGGGGCTCAGCCACAGCAACAGCGGCAGGAGTTTGTTCACCCAGCTGCGCAACATGCCAAAAAGAAGTATGCGAAGCCTATACCATCGTATCGTGACGACGAATAGCAACTGACAAGACAATTTCAAATAGAGGCATATCTCCATTCATGATAGAACCAATAAAGGCACTTTACATCTTCTTGATCGTAAATATCATATCTGCCTTGTTTGCCCCCATCCAGGATTGCGACGAGACCTTTAATTACTGGGAACCAACCCATTATCTCTCCCACGGCTACGGCCTTCAGACCTGGGAGTACTCCCCTGAATATGCTATCCGAAGTTGGTCTTATGTCAGTTTGCACGCTATAGTCGGTAATGTTAGGAGATTATTACCCCAGACTACAAAGGTGAGTATCACTTCCCACGCCCTTCATTCTTAAATGATATCGTTCTTACTTTTATAGCTCTCCGAATTCTTCTTCATTCGCTATATATTGGCATTTATTTGCTCGTTATGCCAAGTGCTTCTATATCGAGTTATTAGCTTCACCTTGAATCCAAGGATTGGTCTCTTCTTTCTTATAGCGACGGTCATGTCCGCAGGGAACTTCCACGCCAGCACGGCTTACCTACCCTCTAGCTTCGCCATGTACACGACTATGCTCGGGACTACCGCATTTATGAACTGGAGGGGAGGGCTTAAGACGTCGTTGGGCATATGGTGGTTTGCTGTTGGGGGCATCTTAGGGTGGCCTTTCGCCTCAGCTCTGTGCGCCCCTTTCTTGATTGAGGAGACTATACTTGCAGTCATAAGCTATCCTCAGGGTTTCTACGAGGCAGTCCGCCGGGTTGGCCAAGGGGCTATTGCTGCCTTATTGCTTCTTGTGAGTAATTAGACTTGAGATATGCGTACAATTCTAACCAGAAGCAGGCTGGTGATACCGCTGTTAATACTTTTTTCTACAAGAAAGCTGAAGTTGTGTCCTGGAATATCGTTAAATACAACATCTTCTCTTCAACGGGCGGCCCCAACCTCTACGGAACGGAACCATGGTCCTTCTATTTTCGAAATCTTACCATCAACTTCAACATTTGGTTTATCCTCGCTTTAATGTCTTTGCCACTATTCCTCATTCAAAAGATCTTTTCCTCAAAGCAACACAGCTTTCAGACAGGAATGCGTACAATCGTATTCCTCTCTCCTTTTTACATGTGGCTTGGTATCTTCACCATGCAGCCACATAAAGAGGAAAGGTTCATGTACCCTATGTATCCGTTCGTCGCTCTAAATGCTGCCTTAGGATTTCACATCATTTTGTCAGCCTTTGGAAATCCAGATCCGAAAACCCTCGTCGGAAAGATTCCAGCTCGCCTCAAGCTCTTCACTGTGTTAGGTGTGTTACAACTGTCATTGGTGCTAGGATTAGCTCGCATCATTGGCATATATACCGCCTACTCTGCACCCTTGAAACTCTACGAACCACTTGGAGCTGGGGTGTTAGGCCAACAAGGCCTTGGCGGAGATAGGGACTATGTGTGTTACGGTAAGGAATGGTACCGGTTCCCGAGCTCATACTTCTTACCTCGCGACATGCACGCGAAGTTCATTCGTTCAGAATTTCGTGGGTTATTACCTGGAGAGTTCTCGGAAGCACAAAATGGATTTGGCTCCTGGAGCGGTACCTGGCTGCCCCCGAAGGGTATGAATGACCGCAATGAGGAGGATATGGGTAAGTATGTGGATATTAAAGCTTGCAATTTTCTAGTCGACACGCAATACCCAGAGCGTCACCACCCCTTGCCACCAAATGAACCAAATTATATCGCGGATAAAGAAAACTGGGAAATCGTTAAGTGTGAGCCGTTCCTAGATGCGGCAAATACACATCTCCTTGCGAGGGTCTTGTGGATTCCAGATCTGAATGTCGTTCCAGAAAAATTCAGAAGAAAATGGGGACAGCACTGCCTGCTGCAGAAAAGAAATCAGACAGAACACTCTATTCTCTACTCTTAGGTTTGAGTTTTTGAAAGATTAGAAAAGAAAATAGAAGACGATTAATAAGTTGAATATAGCATGCCGCAACCGGAATATCGGCGTGATATTTTCAAGACCAACCAGTCGTAAGCAAGTCTCTAATTGCGGAGAAATTATGGAGCCAGGCTTATGTTTATTATACCGACGGGGCTGAGAATAAGTCTATTTCGAGCTACGGATCCCGGCAAGGGATAGTCAGTGTTGGTACTTTTGGTCCGCATGTAACTTAGCTGGACTCTATCGACAACGTAATAGTCACCTAGCCTTCCGAGATGGCCGGATTTTTAGATATCATTATTGGATGTTGCCTAGGGATCGTCGGTATGTCTACGGTAACATATACAGCAATACAGTCTAGACTCCGGTCTGCTCGGGTCAGATTGCGCGTGGATTCGTTAAAGCTGTGAAGCGTGGCGCGCCAGACAGCAGGCTAGTCTCAATTAATTACGCGTCAAATGCAATACCGGACCTGCTTAAGATGTAACCCTCCTATATTCAGGATAATTTTCATTGTAAAATTTTTGAAACTGGAAATTTCAAGTCAATAAAAGTTGATATCTACTCGATATAGGCTCGTTAATCTACTATGTGTAAAATAATATTCGAATCTAGGTAGTCACTAACGTTGTCAATTTAAGCTCAAGAAACCCTTATCCAGATATTCAAGAAAAGTGATGATCAGTGATGATCGTTGTTGATCATTAACGGCCTTGGTGTCGCGACCCATGTCAGCCACGCTAGAATCCTAGGGACTTGCGCCGACGATCGACTGCCCTACGAGCTGCCCTACGCAAACATGGCATACTGGGATCTTTGCCAGAAATATCAGATGCTCAATTGTAGCAGGAGAGGCTAATGATCCAAATAAGACTGCATTAGGCAGGTGAACCTTTTTTTATAAAATAAACTGATCTTATGGGACGAATTAAGCTCATGTAACGTTGTTCCTTACGGCTAAAACATGCCTCTTGGCATAGGACTTTGCGAAGAGAAAGGTCCGTATGGGGTTTATGAGAAAGGTTTAGTGAGATCTATACAATATGTATCCGCCAGCTAGTAGGGCTTCTTCAGGCACCGGCGCATCACGATCTTATTTTTGGCCCCCCTTACGCTAAGAGAAGCCGCATCTTCGCCACTCCCAAGCGACGCAAAAGATCCCGGCTTACGCAGGATTTTTATCAAATTCCCATTGGACAGATGGCTCCAGATGGCTTTCGTCCATCCCATTGCAGAATCGTCCGACTCTGCACCCCGTGATGGGGCTTGCTCGACTGAGTCCCCCCAAAGGGCTAAGGCGTGTTTCTCGTTTATTGGTGTAGAAGTGCAACCCCTCGTGGCGTTTCAACTCGCTTGGAAAACTGCCCTCACTGGAAATATGTTCCATTGTTCCATTGTTCCATCAGGATGCCAGGAGACTTACCCCCGGCAATGACCGAGGCAGCTAAGTAAAGGAGCTCTATTAGCGGTGCCAGTTTACCTAGTTTAGGATGCATAGCTCCTCTTTGCGCAGTAACGTATTCATTGCCATATTGCTCCGTTCCTTCGTCACGATCCAAGAAAGACCGAATAATGCCGAAAGCGTAGGTTTTATAAATATCGGTCATCATGGCGGTTAAGCAAGTGAAGCTCGTCGTCCATAGATGTGTTCTCTCATATCAAGTTCCTGGCCCGATTCCATTCACCTAGCTTCAGCTTAGCTTCGATCGACAATAGCCATGAAGAGCTTTCTCCTTCTATTCGGTGCTGGCCTGGTTGCTGCCCGCCCATCCGACACTGCTCCTCGAGCTGCGGCTGAATTACCTACCCTTGGATTGACCAATTTGACCAAGATCGACATGGCCAATGGCGGCGGCCTTCAAGGTCGCCGTCTGGCTGGCCCATTCATGGGAGTCGATTTCCCTGACCCGAGTATAATCTGGGGTGATGGCTCGTGGAAAGCTTATGGAACTTCGTCGAACGGAAAGAAGATTCCTGTTGCCACATCATCCGATACTTGGTCCTGGACGCTCACGGGAAACGATGCTCTGCCAAACCCTGGGTCCTGGGTTGACCCTAAGGACCAGGGAATCTGGGCCCCGGATGTGCAGAAGAATGTGAGTTATAACATAAAGGAGATATGTTAAAAAACTTGAACTCACATAGGTTCTAGGACGCTGGCGTATACGTAATGTACTATACCGCTCGCCAGAACGGTGGTAACCACTGTATCGGCGCCGCAACCTCAAACTCGGCGTTGGGACCCTTCACGCCGCAGAACCAGCCGTTAATATGTGACGGCGCCAACGGAGGTGTGATTGACGCGTCTGGTTACGACGACGGTGTGAACCGATGGATCTTATGGAAAGTCGACGGAAACAGCCTCGGCGGCGCAACAACATGCCAAGGCGGAACGCCATCCGGCGATTACCGATCCACCCCGATCAAGATTCAGCGCGTGGCACGGGACGCCCTAACGCTATTAGACAGCCCCAAGACGATCCTTGACAACGAGGGTGCCGCTAACAACGGCGTTGTCGAGGCCCCTGCGTTGTACAAGATCGCCGACGGAAACTTCGTCTTGTTCTACAGCGCCCACTGCTACTCGAGCGACGACTATGACGTCGAGTACGCCTTCTCTAACACTATCGACGGTAGCTACACCAACCGCGGAATTCTCATCCGCACCGTCGATAACCGTGGTGTCTACGGTCCCGGAGGTCTCGATATCGACCCCAACGGCAAGACTGTCGTGTTCCACGGCCGACTGCACCCGAACCAGGGCAATGCTGCACGCGAGCTGTACAGTGCCGAGTTGACGATTAACGGGCGGTCGATTGGCTTGTAAGAGGGTTGACGCGTTGAATCAAGTCGACAACTTTGCCTTTCTTTTTTGCTAGCGAGAGCACATTTTTGACGACGTGACGACTACGTAAGTGGCGGACCTGCTCATTGCCGGAGTAATGAGCCGTCTTGTGAATATTGATATCGGCAGTTTTGTATATACTCATTCCATCTTGCATATGCATAGCGATCTCGTTTTATATCAGACTGGTATATAGTTTAAACTTTATGTAAATAGCATAGAAACATTTTGTCTATAACATCTGACTATTACATTAGGTTTGCTGACGATGTGTCTGTTCCTAAGTCTCAAGCAAGTTAAACAAAAAAAAAAAAAATGTTGCCCAATATAAAGAACTCTCTAATGACAAGATCGCAACATGATCTGGGGTATAACTTCGGTACTCATTTAATCGCCAATTTCTTCTGTCTCACACGTTTAAAGGGAATGTAGCTTGGAATCCTTGGTCCAGCGGCGGAACTGCTTCCCCCAAGGGATGAAGACAAGCAGGCCAAGGATCGAGAAGCCACATGTGAGGGCCATTAATAACAGTACCGGGGGAATGAACCCAGACCGTGTGGCCCAGTCATTGAAAAAGAAAATCATGCCAAACTATATAGTTTTGTTAACATTGATTCTATACAGTCAAGGGGGAAGATCTAGGTATGACCACTTACACCGAAGGTATTCTTCACGATCGTAGCTGCGATCATGATCTCACCGGGGAGTGTTTTGTACTAAATATTTGTGACATGTCAGCGATACCACCCCCCTTGAAGTGCCAAAAAAAGCAAATCATAAAACCAGGCGTATGAGCCCGCGATATAGACGCCACATCGCAGACCAATAATAAGCCAAGTGAAAGGTATAGAGTAGAGCTGAAAGGGGCATCACTCACCGAATCGACTGCATACGCGATAGCAACGGCTGGGATCCCCACAACCTGCAGCCCGACAAGCGAGTATCCCACCACAACGATGACCTCCCACGCCCACGCACGCTGATACCCCACAGCCGTAATTACCATCCCCACGAGATTAGCGCAGATATACGGCACCAGCGCCGGCAACCTCATCTCCGCCTCCAGCACGCCCCCATTTCCCCTAGCGCGCCTCAGCGCAATCCAATCGGACAGCGGACCCGCCGTGACCAACGCCACAATAGCACCGACCACAAACGCGAAATTGACATATCCGATCTGGTCCGGGGTGAAGAAATACGGCGGCGCGCCGAACACCTGCGTCTGCGTGAGGTTCAGCGCGAGCAGCGAGTTGGCCGCGAAGCCCATGGACAAGGACGCCCAGAGCACGATCGGGTAGCAGAAGAGGATCTTGATGGGCGAGACGACGTCCCGCGCTAGCACGGCGGTCAGGGTCTGGCTGTGCTGCTCGTACCCGTGGCCGTAGCGCAGGCGTTTCCGGAGAGGAAGAAGGGAGAACTGCGCTCGAGAGGGGCGGCCCGTGGTGCTGTGGTCGGCGGCTGTGAGAGCGAAGGGTTGCATTTGCGCTTCGGAGCTGGAACTGGATACCATACCGTCGTTGGGTTTTCCCGTAGCGTTGGAAGCTCCGGCTTCTGTGGCTGGGAGGCTACGTGGTGTTGGGCGGTCGTACTTGGTTTCTGGGTGGGCGACCAGGAGAAAGATGAGACTTGCCTTCATGTTTTGTTAGACTCGTATCTAACCTTATAAGGTGAATCATCTAAAGATTGGAAGGGTAGCTTACACCTTGCAGAATAGTACAGACCCAGAACTATTCGAGAGGTTAGTCTAATGTTTGGAAGTTATGGAAATAGGGGGTTGCTTCACTTACGAACCATCTCCAGGAGATCTGCGAAGCGATGGCTCCTGAAATAATAGGTCCGATAAAGAGACCTAGGAAATACGCCCAGCTAGATACGAAATTGTTGGCATATTCCATTACGCTCGTCACTCTTAAAATGGTAAAATGATAGTAGTTACTCACAAGTACAATGCCATACTACTCCCCCTCTGATGCTGAAACAGCATATCCGCAACCACCATCGGCATAATACTCTCGTTCGCAGCAGCGCCCAGTCCCGAAATAACGCGCGCACCCAAGAAACTCGGGTAGCTCGTAACGAGCCCCTGCCAGACATTCGCAAGGATGCAGATAATGCCACAGACGAGGACGACGGGGCGTCGGCCAAACACATTAGCAGCAGGCACGATGAGAAAATTAGCATAGCCGAGGGTGATAGCAGCCGCGCCGAAAAGCATGTTGACCTCGGGAAGGGTCTTGTCGAACTCGGCCTCGAAGATGAGCGTCATAGGCGAGATGGCCATGGGCGTCATGATGCTCACGAACACGAAGATGAACTGGTTGACGATGACGATGGACTTCCATGTTGGGCTCCAGTTCTAGAAGAAATCTGCATTAGCACATATTTTGCACCATTCTTTTCAGATAAAGGATTGAGAAATTAGAGCGAGCTTACCAGTGGATCTTCCGGGCTCGACGACGGCTGAGGAATAAGGACGACCTCGCTGGCGCTTGCTTCCTCGGCACCTTGACCCGTGAATATGACGTCGGTACCGGGGATGATATCCGGCTTCTCGCTCTGTGCCATGGCTTCTCCTATATTTCCCTCGCGTCAATCGTAGCGCAGATCAAACAGCAAGAAAAGGAGCGGTTTGTTTGCTCTTTGAGGGGACGTTGGACCGATAGACGCCTCCCACCTAACAAGCAAGGCGGGTGGGACAGGGGCATCTTATCCATTTTCCATCATTCTCATTATACCTTACGTGCTTGTCCTCCCTGATCAGAGTCTCAGCTCCTGTATCTTAGAGTTGCGTTGCGTTGCGTTGCGTTGCGTTGCGTTGCGTTGCGTTGCTCGGATACCTGCCTAGTTTCAACGGTAAGCCTATCCTAATCCCCAATGTCTAAATTTATCAAGAGACTAAAACTAAACTACCTCCATTCTGTACTCCCCGAAAAAAAAAAGCATGGGTAAGATCCTAAAATAAAAATTTTGGGTTTTCCCCGGACTTTCCCATACCGGAGAGAATCTTCGATACCTACGTCCATGGAAGCCCGCATATGCCAATGACTCAACGATAACCTCGCCTAGTGCGGTCCAAGATGCGCTAATGCCGCGACTTCGGTTAGGTGCAGTGATTATTTGGGTGCCAAGTAGGACGGCAGTAAGTAGGCTGGTTGTTGGTATTGAGCCTCCCGTCTCGGACGTCCGGACTGTGGACTGTGGACTGTGGATTGCTTACGAGCTGAACGCTATGTCCCGACACGGTGGTAAATTGACGCCTCCAAGATTCTTGTAGTACGAAAGAAGGTTTCCTCCAATCATAATCTGCATCCCTTTAACGTCTTCTGGTTCAGGTCGCGGCATGTCACCTAGGAGCATGATTCAACGTTCTAGATCTTGCTCACTATAGGTACCTATTCCTCCAATCCTAATATAGCGAATCGTTGCGCTAGTAATAATTGTGTAGTAGTAAGTCTCGCTTAAGATTTATATTATAGTGTGAGGGATAATGTCATCTTGCCTGATGTCTGGCTGTCTGCGAAAGCCAAGGCTTGGCTGTGTCAATTATCACATCTCAGACCGGTCACGAGATTCGAGATGGATATTTCGACACACACCGGAGCCCTAAGCTTGAGCTAGCTTGAAGTTATAGCAAAAGTTGTCTATATACGCGTAGGACTATGACAGGGGTCTATTCACATCTACCTTCTAGTTGCAGCCTCACTACCGATTTTAGCTGAAAGATTCAACAGGCTGGACCTTAGCTTACCATCCTTCTATAACTCACCCTACCTCCTATCAGTAATGTAATTTGCGGTTGACGACGTTGATGAGTGGTTTTCCGGTAGCCAGCTTCTCAAGATTAAGTTCTAGGATGTCCAGCAGCCTATCCCAGAGGTGGTCGGTCTTCCAGCTTACATGCGGAGTGATAAGGAGGTTCGGGGCTCGCCAAAGAGGATGGTCGTTGGGGAGAGGCTCCGGATCTGTGACATCTAGCGCGGCGCCCCGGATTTGCCCTGACTCGAGCGCCTTCTGCAGCGCTTCCTGGTTGATGTGGCCTCCTCTCGCAATGTTTACCACGAAGGTCTTCCTTTTACCCAGGATTTCGAACTGTTTGTCAGAAATGATATGTCGCGTCTCTGGTGTCAGTGGCAAGCTGATAACTAATAGGTCTAGGCCCTGTGCAAGGAATTCGTTGACGTTCTCTTTGCTTGTGCCGTGAAACCACTTGGCCGGTAGGACTCCATCAGGATCTCCGGTGCCCGGCACGCAGTAGCTATCGTCCTTACGCGACTCTGGGGTGGTCCGCTCACCGCGAGTATAAGCATAGACCTCCATTCCCAAGACGCTAGCCAAGCGTGCACATTGTCTCCCAATTGCACCGTACCCCAATATACCTCTGTGATCAAAATTAATACTTTTATCTCACACGCTCAACATTGAAAAGGTGTGACTCATTGGACTCACATTCGTCGTCCCGTTGAATCCTGAATGCGCGCTGCAAAGGGCGATTCCCAGGTTCCGGTCTTCATATTTGAAGCATAATGCAGAAAATTATGCTGATGCGAGAGCCAAGCGCCAATGACCCATTCCGCAATTTGTGGCCTTCATAATATTTAGCTCAATGTTCTTATTTGGAAGGGATATGTTCTGGGGATATTTCTTATATTCCACAGAAGAAGTAACCGAAAGAGCCGACGTACGCATGAATGCCGTTTGAAGTAGAAAACCGGACGTTTTCGTTCTGATACGTCGGATGGCTCGGCCACCTATCTACGCCGGCTGAAGTGACTTGGACAAAGCGCACATTAGGTATCAGCTCGGCGGGAGGTGGCATGAATGTGGAGAGTATGGTTACGCCGTCCCACAGTTCTGTGGCGACGTCTGTAGCCTTTACGACGGAATGATCGGGGTTGATCGCACTGACCCATCGCACTTGAAGACCTTTGAAGCGATTGGTAATGTGCTCGATCCATTCCTTTCTCTCTGGAAAAGGGTAAAAAACCAACAGGACATCATTGCTTAGGGGTCCGGCATCCCCTTTAGTCTCTTCGATCGTAGACATAACTCTGAGTGCTACGGGGCTTGGATGTTCTATGAATGAAGATATCGTGACTCTTGAGAAGCTGTGCTGTGTTGGTCTAATTGGCTACGCTTCTGACCATCGATCTTATATACCTAGATAGCCAAGGAAGTCGAGTACTTGAATGTACTGAATAAACAATCCAAACCCTTTCTAACATATGAAAATAGAACGCTTGCTAAGTTGAAAGTGAGTCAGTAAAGTGATAAGAGCCGTATGTTGGTTAACAAGTTTGCGCCTCGAAGCTATTATCCAGTTTGACCCATTGGAGACGTAACAGAGGGGACTTTTGACTAAGGGTTTACTTGTTGGTTACCAAAACACGTAACAGTTCGCAGCATGCGCCCTTAACTTTATCGCTTGTAGTCTTGTAGTATAACGTGAGAGATGCCATTAACTTGCCCCGCTACTATCGAGAGTGGATAACAGGTAATAAGGAGCGTGATTGTTAATTAGCATGGCGTAATGTCGTTAAGTCCGATAAGGGGCGGATCCCACCTCATACGCGAATGCGAGCTCACAAAAAAACTATTAGCGTTAAGAAGGAATTGCGGAAATATGTCCATACGATTCCTGTTATTAATTGTTGTTACTTGTTAGTTGTTGGTTGATAATTATTATTAATTGACCAGTACCAGTGTAAGGTTCATTCCCGTATCTCAAGCCAAAAGGCGGATGAATAATACGACATGATGCAAATATTGACAACCATACGAAAATGTAGTTCTGTTCGTAATCCTACAAGTAAATGGCCCGAGTATGCTAAATGTTGTACATACCTACATAAGAAGCATGAAGTTCGCAGAGCTACCCGATCCAATTCCCCTAACCGATATAGGTAACGCCAGTGCTTGTTGGTACAATTAAATTCTAAATATGGAACACATTTACTCTTGCTTCATTTGAGTAATGCCGTCCGCAGCAGTTTCGACGACTTGGAAGCCGGCGGCATTGCCGGCGCCTCTAGCAGCGCGGTCAAAAGCCTCGTCACTCCTACAAAATGGGTTAGCAAGATACGGAATCCAATGTAGTATGCCTGAGGCACTATGGTGGACGTACCTATCACAGAGGGTATCGATATCCTCATCACTTAGAATTCGGTCGCCACCTGAATGTTGGTATACTTCACCGTCCTTCAACAGTAGGGCTTGGAGAGTCTCCTTGTCTAATGTCTCGGCATTGTCGAGCTTTTGGCCCATGGTCCTGAACCCCCCCTTTTTAATAACAAGTTTCTCTAGTCTGCGCTTTGCATCTGCACTGAGGAGGAGCTCTTCTTCTACTGTTCCCTTCGTGGCTAATCGATACACGATGACCGGACGCGTTTGGCCAATTCGGTGGCAGCGATCCTGCGCCTGTAAGTCTTGCTGCGGGTTCCAGTCGCTGAATTAATTGTGTTAGTTGGCTCTCTAAGTAACTCGAACGAGAACGCGGGCTTACCTATCAAAGAGTATTACGGTATCTGCACTCGCAAGGTTGATACCCTGACCACCTGCTCTAGTCGATAATAAGAATATCTTGAAGTCGGGATCCTCGTTGAACTCTTTAATCTGCTTCCTTCTGTCTTCTTGGGAGACGCCTCCGTCGATGCGACATACATTCCACTGACGCAACTCAGCACAATAATCATGAAGGATGTCCAACTGTGTTTTGAACTGAGAAAAGATGAGGACCTTATGTCCACGTTTAAATAGCTCCGGCAATAATCTGTCTAGAAGAAGCATTTTTCCAGAAGCTGTCACAATGCTCTCGTCAACCGGGACATTATCGCCATATGTCCATGGGTTATAAAAATTGTGTGGACTGTTGCACACCAGTCTTAATTGCATTAAGGGATTACCAAGTTTCTTGTCGGCGATTTGGAGTTCTATGTTACGTTAGGATATAGGCAACCCTACAGCTTAGGCTTTTTAACTTACTGGCAAGGTCAAGCGTGGCCGCTCGTTCAATTTCCTCTTCATCCCGTGTGTCTTCATCTGACTCGTCATCCCTAGCAGCAAGCTCGGCTGCTAGTTTTGCTTCGAACGCATCATCATCTAGCATGTCCTCATCGGAGTCATCTGCCGTCTTATACGAAGGGCGACCTCTACGCGGCCGTCCTCGGGTGCTGGTGGCTGGAGTGGATTGCCGGCTCGATTTGCTACTCTTCGGGGACGATGCTTCGCTAGTAGGCGCGACTTTTCGCTTACTTGTCCCTTTAGCTTGAGGAGCAGGGGAACCGTTCTTAGGGGTTGCCTTCAATGTTGCCCCTCCTTTCTTGCCCATCATCATAGCAAACGCATTGCTCGCTGCCGGAGATGGCGCCTGACTTACTCGCGCACTGTTCGCGCGGGATGACTGGCGGCTCGATTTTGCAGAATTGACCGAGCTGTTACGGGTCTCCGCCAATTGCTCCACCACTTTGTTTTCCAAATACGCTCTGGTGTCTGTCTTCTTATCGCTAATCACATTGTAAAGATCCGTTTGCTCTTTGGTCATTGGTGCAAACAGCACGTATTCTCGTTTCTTTGGCAAGTAGTTGGCTACATCCGCCTTGATTCGGCGGAGGAGTAAAGGTTGCAAAACTTTGTGAATCTTGGAAACGAGGTCTTGGTTTTCTTTATCTTCAATAAACTGAGTAGTACCCTCTTCATCTTGCAGGTCGCTAAAATCAAACCATACTTCAAATGCTTCCCAGTCGAGGAATGTTTCCGGCATAAGAAAGTGAAGAAGTGACCACAGTTCTTTGAGATTGTTTTGTAAGGGCGTGCCGGTAATGAGAAGACGGGTGGCCGACTTGAATTGCTGCAGCTCTCTGAAAAGCTTGGCGTCGGCATTCTTCATACGATGTCCTTCATCCTGTGGCCTGTCAATGGCTAGAAGTGTACTCATGAACGTATATACTAACAACTACAATAAAAGCCCAGTCAATCTTAGAGAGGCTTGCTCGGTCTCTAAGAACCATTTCGTAACTAGTACAGACCACGGGGAATCGTTGGGTTGGACGTCCCTTTTGATAGTTTTTCATGATCTTATCACGGAATATCTGTTGTCGTTCTTGAGGAGTACCATGATATAAAACGAACGGTATCGTCGGAGTCCATTTGTGAAATTCGTCCTGCCAGTTTGATAACGTACTTAATGGGGCAATTATTAGATGGGGACCGAAGTAATTCTCCTGTTCTCTTAGTAATGCGACGAGAGAGATAACTTGAATTGTTTTCCCTATTGTCCAGTCAGAACATGAGGCGGGCCTGAGGTCATAAGACTCGGTTGGTAGATACTAACCTAAGCCCATCTCATCGGCCAATATACCACTCAACCCTTGTAAGCATATCTCGTACATCCACGTAAGACCCTCAAGTTGGTAGTCACGCATAGTTCCGCCACTCATAATCTTTGGTTGTTGCTTCAATTCTAAACCAGCATCGGCCAACGCTTGGTTGTCGAAGTCGCGGCCGACACGACCGAGAGCTTTCGTCTTCTGTGTTAGAATATCGCTGAATACCTTACTTTTCCGAAGAAGCTCGTCAAGTTCTTTGGCCTTTCGAGCTTTCTCCTGCGGAGATAGCTGGACTTTGCGTTTCCTTCGTGCAGCAAGACGCTTTGCTTCGGCTCTGGTATTTTCGGCCTTTGCTTTCTTTTCTTCAGTGAGCATTTGCTGCTCGGTAAATGTTGAAGTAAACCCCATTTTGCGATTTTCTAGGCCTTCGGCGGGCGGTGGCGACGATGGAGCGCTCGTAGGGAGACGAGAGGAAGAACGGGTGGAATCGACGTCTGAGGATGAAGTAGACGCCATTCCAAAGATAAAGGAGGTAGGTAAAATTACGAGTGAACGATTACAAGCTAAAGTATTACGAAGGAGTGGAATTGAAGTGGATTGAAGGCTTGAGCATCACAAAAAGCAAAAAAATCTAGTAGGCACCAGAGGCGGAATGATGATTTCACAGAATTACAATTATCAATTACCAATTACCAATTACCAATTTACTTAAACCCGGGTGTTAGTGCTAGCGCGTCAAAGTCGCTGGGAAACGACGCGAACAGGTAGCGCTATCACGCGTTAAGTGGTTGTGGACCTGCCCGGAAACGTCCCGGCGAGTACGTAATGAACAGGGATCTGAATTTGCGGCTGCTGTGAGACGCCTTCTGGTTAGGAGGTACCTATTGGCTTTTTTCTAGGTACCTGGTTACGGACAGTGCACAGCCCATTAATTAGTACCTATCCCGGCTAATCCCCGCTGGGGTTCTCCCGCCTAGCTGGACCGTGGGCCTTGCCTTGACTAATCTCACCCATCATTTCATTTGTCGCAATCCTACCGTTTTCATCAACAACAAGCAAACTTCCACCACGAGCATCTTCCCGACTCGTCGCTTACGTCGTCGCACCGATCGCTATCCTGATAATACTGCAGTATCATACTAATCGCACTCATTCATCGATAGGTATATCATCAAGATGGCAACTACCGGGCAGAATTTCTACGAACTATATCGACGTAGCAGGTATACCGTCATCTTTTAACCCATGCCAATTACGTCTTCGTTGACAATGTATATTGCAGCGTCGGGACCGCCTTGACGGATACCCTCGACGATCTTATCACCGAGCATCGGATAGATCCCCAGCTCGCCATGAAGATCCTCGCGAACTTCGACCGCGCCATCACAGAAGTATTACAGGAGAAGGTGAAGGCTCGCCTGAGCTTCAAGGTGAATATATTCTATCCCATGCGCGATAATATAATGGAGATGGGTGTTGATGATCGTGTTTTTGCGCAACCATTTAGGGTAGCTTAGACACCTACCGATTTTGCGACGAAGTCTGGACATTCCAGCTCAAGAACGTCACCTTCAAGATGGAGAATGGTGGACAAGTGGTCACTGCAGACAAAGTTAAAATTGTTTCCTGCACTGCGAAACCGACCGGCAACTCCGCATAGGCCACAACTTACGTGTCCCTGAACCGATCTGATTTTCGTTTTCTTCGCGAGGTCGACTTAGAGGGTACCGGAAGCATAATATGCGTTGTTTTGGAGCTGCGATCCCTTTTTTAATGCTCTTTGGGGTTATACTATCGAGCCGGTACGCCAAACCTAACCGAACGAATCCTTACTATCATCGATCGCTTTACGAAACGACGATGCGAAGATGGCGCTCTTCGAACGAACTTACATGGAAAACCGGCTTCTAAAGTACGGATTCGATCTGGGAGCTACGGCGGCAGCAGCAGTGCGCGAAATTATTGTAAAATTATCTCTTTTAAGGCGGTCGCTTGGGATGATTTGCATGTGACAGCGTAATGCGTTTATGGGGGTTTTCACGGCGTTTTACGGAAAGGGGCATGCCAAATTGTGCAACTAGCATTGCAATTTTCATCAGAAATTTGATGTAACTACCTAGGTTTAATATGAGATTATTGAACTTATTCATCCAACTTGCTCTCGTATGCTCTATGTGGTTATATACCAGCCAATTCTTTTCGAATGTCTCGTCATTCTAATGTTCGTGATATAGTAGTATAAGTACCTAAGGTACCTAGTATATGACTTTTGCCCGCCTATATATCATATATCATTATGTTCGTCTGTCACCGCTAAAATTCTCGTCAAATAAATTTACTAGCAATTTATGGTCCCAAGGTCATAGCATCTGGAGCACATCCCGACTTTCGTATCAAGGCACTAAATTTCTTGTGCTAGCAACCAAATATGAGGATCTCATATGTTTGGCGATGTTCCCATCATAGTATCATTACAAAAAGAAAGGGAAAATGTGTTAGCACAGATCTTAAATTCATCTCTATTGATCTATATATCAGCGTAGATTCTCGACGTATATACGGTCTTGGGTATAAGTCTCTCTCCAAGGTCACGCGACCAGGAACAAATCTATGCTCTTTCTATCCCCTTCTAATCCAAGCCATCACTTCATTCTAAACGCAATCCAGCTGTGCTTAACTCAAGTCGCCTATAAGGGCAAAATCTTCGTCCTCGTCGTCCTTCTCTACGGGCAGGATGCCCTCGACCTGCGAGGCCACGCTAGTTCCCCGGCCCAGCTCGGCTGCTGACTCGGCGTCGTGATCATTATCGTCGTCTTCGTCGTCGTGGTATTCGTCACCGTCTAAAATAGCCGCCGCCGTCTCGCTGCTTTCTTCCTGTTTGCCCCGGCCGATGATGACGTTCCCGGCAACGAGCAACGCAGCGCCGACCCACCATAGGGGCGGTAAGGACTCGGAGAAGATGGCTAGTCCGAGTAGAGCTGTGATGACGAAGTTGGTGGAAGTGTTCATGATGGAGACCTGCGTTGTTGAGTTGCCCTTTGCCAGGGCTTGCGTGAAGAGAGTCCACATCTGTAGGCTTGTGTTAGTGAACGACTCTTGATTGTCACTTGGCTTAGAAGAGATATGGGATGAACATACCACTCCGTTAAAGGCTAGGTTAAGACCAAAGAAGCTCTGCATGAAGACGGTGTTAGCAAATATTATATCCGATGGTATGAGCGAAAATGTTAGAACAGTAGACTCACAGCGCGCACAACAACCTCGACAACACCTTCTAGATGGGTTAACCCAAATAATCTCGAGATGCCCCGGGCTATATGAGTAGAAAGTTCATTTGTAGTTCTATTCGCAAAGTTATCTCATTAGCACGTCTATGAATCCAGTCTTATGAGATGTTATTCATATTCTTGCGAGAATGTGAATTCATAGACATCATGATGTGATGTGTAAATTTTCTATTTTTTTAAGGTGAGGCGAAGAGTACGGTACAACAAACCAGATATGAATGGTGTTACAGACAATAGGAAAAATTATTTTTAGTAGTATAAACTCACAATTTGGCGAAAACGCCGTTAAAAGCAGCGCAAGCGCCGCTAGCTACGGCGAACACAATCCACCGATTCCTAGCCGTCCAGGAAGGCATGGCAGTAGAATCTCCGGCAGCGTCGTTATCTTCCGAAGGTGCCGGTCCGTCGCCGCTATGGGGTTTGGCGGAAGTACCTTTCCTCTCCGGTCCAGCGACGGCAGGTTTCCTCTGACGAACGGAAGAAGTAGCGGGGACAGGAGCGGAGGCGGAAGAGGTAATAGTTGAGAAAGTGGAAGTAGTAGCAGTCGCAGCAGCAGCTGCTGACTGGGTTTTCCTGGTTCGGGCCATTGTTTTTCTTACTAAGAAGTTCCGGATACGTCGGTACGATGTTTTAGGTGCGTATGTGAGAAAGCGTGTTACATACCTAAGGTATACTAGGAACGGTGGCTAGTCAGGTACCAAAGATAGCACCCGAGGGAATACGTAAAGTGCGCCTGACTTATTGGGACCCAATGGAATGGGCCACGGGTTCTGATGCTTTTGTCTCAGCTGGTGGGATCTGATAAGCCCTGGTTCCCCTCGAAAACATCTAGGTAATTCAGGTTGTTTCTTATCACCGAATTCGATCTGAATGCGTAGCTTTTTTTTTTTTTTTTTTTTTTCTTGGCTCTTTGGATAATACGCGGACACGATTCAAGAAGACAAGTTTAGTCAAGGGTCCTTATTAAAACTCGGTGCCTATTATACCCATACCTTACGTGCATTGCACACGGCAGATGTCGATCTCGGTTCGGGATTTATAATTTATAATCGTGTTCCTGCAGCGGAGAACCAAAAAAAAAAAAAAAAAAAAAAAAGCAACCCCGCAATTTTTCCCCAGCTAATTAATATTAGATCTTGATAACAACTACTAAATCTTCAATCTTTACTTCCTAATCACGGGATTCCGGAAATATATACATTTTGTGAATAAGAGCCGGGGTTGTAAGAGTTAATGTTGATATCAAATTGTAAAATACATAAAAAGGGAGGTGAGACAAACGGACTCCTTCTAGTTTAAGCATATTACAATCACGTCTCTTTGGGAGTATAAATATTTTCACTTGACGAATATTAACCTCGTAAACCAGTAATTAATTCGCACATATCTAAACTCAACAAATCTATCTATTTTCTAGTTCAACACCGTCATCTGCACCCACGTCCTCATCGCCGTCCATGATCTGTCCGCCTATTCTCTCATCCGCACCACCACCACCAAGCCTTATACGGCCTCCCGTTGCGCTGGCGACTTTTCCCGAGACCCAACCGCCCGCTCTGTTCATGAACCCCCAGATCTTCTCGTAAAGCTCCCGGATCTCGTGGTCGTCACGGGGGTTCTCGGCTGCCTCCGCCTTGAACTGGTATCTCAGGCAGTCCTTTGCCGTGACTAGACCTGACAAGCGCCCGTGGTGCTCTATTAGGATTACTCGCGGGCCAATCTTGCGGAACAGCTCCATCACTGTCTCTAGTGGTAGCCGTGGGTGTACCGTAACAGGTGTCGGGTCCACGTATCGGCTGAAGTCAACAGCCGCCGACGCCGCGCTATAGTCCACACTACTAATGGTTACTGTTGGCGTGATGGGCGCAACTGTACTCGACGCCGGAGGTGAGAAATTGCACTTGGCCTCGGGGCTGATGGGAATGGCTCGCTCACGACGGAGCCGATCCACCGCATAGCGTAGTTCCGTACGGCCGATATAGCCAACTAGAATCTTTTTGGTTAAATCTTCAACAATAGGAAACCCCTGGTACTTAGGTTGCGCCAGGAGGTTCTCAATAGATTGCAGCGTCGTGCCATGAACAGGTATGACTGTTACATCGCTAGTCATCGCTGCTGACACTGGGACGCCGAAGTTATGTTCTTCCTTGTTATCCAGGAATGGGAAGCCGCTAAACCAAATCATCCGGTCTGCGATACCACCTTTCCCGAATAGGTCAGACACCATCTTCGTGACGCCAACAACAATCATAGTGGGTAAAATGTATGTTAAGGCCCCGGTGAGTTCAAACATAATAACCACAACCGACACCGTGATGTGCATTATGCCACTGAGTGAAGCAGCAGCCCCAAGAAAGGCATAGGTCCCGGGAGTAATACATGGCTCGTCCGGCTGACAAGCTGCAAAGAAAGCGCTACTCGGGTTAGCATGATAGATTTCCTGCATAATAATCCCAACAGTCCGGCCAAACGTTGCGCCTACCGCCATAGACGGCACAAAGATACCAGCGGGTACTTTACAACCGTATGATATAATGATTAAGAAAATCCGAACGACCGTTGCAATGGCCAATGATATGATATTGGCCCATCGCTTATCACGTTCACAAAGTCCGTGATAGTCCTCGGTGCCTTCACACTCCAGGAACAGAATCTCCATGCTCTCCGTCATGTCGATCCGGAGAAATGCATTAGGATAGCATATGATAGCCGTTCCTGCAGCCAGCAGCGTAGCTTCAAGGACAGCCCACTTCGTAAGATACTTCTTTCGGAACGCTTGAGCGCGAAGATTCCACTTGATTACGAATGCGCCGTAGAGACCTCCGAATATTCCGATGAAGATATACGGCACAATTTCGAAGAAATGCCACGATCGATCGTATTTGACCTGGAACATAACTAGCTGACCAGTCCTGAAGGGGTTCATCGCCGCCAGGACCGCCGTGGCGACGAGTGCGCAGAAATAACTCCTCCACATGGTCTTGAGGGGAAAGTAGTTGGACATTTCCTCTAGGGAGAATAAAACACCGCCGATAGGACTGCCAAACGCCACTCCGACCCCCGCTGCTGCACAAGCGCTAAGTATCTCCCGCGTCTTAGATGCATTTCGCTTGTACTTATCGAACATCCTCGAGATGACATTACCTGTGCATACTGCATAATGCACGCTGGGGCCTTCCTTGCCGACTGAAAGTCCGGAGGAGATGGCCAATGGCAGGGCGATGGATTTGATAATTAAAGTCCAAAAACCTAGGAATCCCTTCATGACAAATCCAGCAATAATGCATTTAATTTCGGAAATACCTGAGCCCGCAGCATAGGGCGCGAAGGACTTGACAAGAATGGCCGAAGTGAAGGCAAACGCGGTCTAAGTGGTTTAGTTTTGATCTCATGAAGTAGTCAAAAAGAAAATAGCTTACTCCGAAGATGATATATATAAAGTAATTAACAGGCTCGAATCCTGTCCAGCGGTGCCAGTGGTCGCATCCGTTATCCTCGCCCCAGCAGCAGAAGTTCTCGTTGAGGTAGAAGGCCGTCGTACAATAGCCCATCTTAATATCGGACAGCCATTCAGTTATTATATTTAGGAAGGCCGCATTCAGCCCAATGGCAGCGCCGATCAACGTCACGACGATCCAGCCCTGCGCAGCATCGTACGACTCCCATAATTTGTACCTCCATGATACTCTGCCGTTCAGAGGGTTCTTTCTACGGCGCGCTTTTCGACGTAATCTTTCTTGTGCCGCATCTTGTACCCAATCTACGTTTTCATATCTTTAATATATTCCTCCTACTATGGAAATGGATCGGATATCGATGGCGCGCATACCTATTGTAGTAAAGTCCTAGGATTTAATACATTAGCTACAGGCGCAAACTAGTATTTCAATAACAGCGCCGGAGAGAGAGCACACCTCATATCTCTTGATCTCCGCTATTTCTTCGTCGATCTGATGCTCTACTGGCGCATTGCTTCCTAGCCCCTCTCCTCGCTCGGCAGTCGATACCGCGAAGGATAACCTAGAGCTAACGGACGGTCGGCGGGATAGTTGGGAGCGCGACACGGAGAAGGAGGTGGTACGGGAAGACATGAAGAATCGTAACCATTCTCAGTTATTATTCATTTGCGGGGTTTACTGGATGCTAGATAATAATTCGATTACGATATGCGCAAGTTTTGAAATAGGCCAGGTAAAGATTAAATTTACCTGTTCGGCCAAGGCTGAATGTTGAATGCTGATCTCGAGTGTAGGAATGAATATTAATGTACAAATAAGTGTTAAAGCTGATTGTTCATACGTAATTGGCACAAGGCTAAGAAGTAGGGTGCCTGTAAAATAGCGGGCTTCCAAGCTTTCCCAGCCTGCCCAGCCTTGGCTTATGCCGGTACCAAGCGAGTGCAAGTAACACAGTATGAGGTACCTAGAATAGTATACCAGCCAAGCATGATAGCCGTTAACGTTAGTACCCCTTTAACCTGTATGTACCGTATGCAGCTCGTAGGTAGTCAACAACATCGCACTGTACCTATCAAAGGTATCTTTTTTCAAGTTTAATGGAATCGCGTCTCCGCAGCCTTTTTACGCGTCCACGTCCTTAATTCACATGTACCTACTCTAAATGCTTCGAAGCCGAACACAAAGCCGAACAATTCAATTCTACCTTATGTAGAGGAAGCCGAACTAGCTATAACAGTTATCAAATTCTATCGTCGAAGATAATTTGTCCATAGAGTTGGTATAGTTCACATTTGAACCTCGTCAACTTGAGGTAAGTCTGGCTTTCATATAATATCCAGAGCTTCAACAACGAAAGTCGTACTATTTCTTTTATACTTGAAAATCTTCACTAGTCACTCCTTGTAACTTAAAATCTGATATGACTTAAAACCCGATATTACACCCTCCAATCTCAAACATCCTCAGCTCGTTTCCCTTCTGCTAACACAACAACACATAGTCCCCGTACCCTCCAGGCTTAGTTGACCCTGTCCGTTTCCAGGGTCCTGAGCTCTTATAAGTTCTCTCAGGAACTGGACCGTTGGTATTACGATCACTTCGGAGCAATTCTGTCACAATGCCTTATAACACAACAGCGATCCCGCCTCGAAAAGAGGTCACGGGCCAAACTCAGCTTCCCTGTGAGCTTGTCTCCTACCTAGATTTCACTATATGTGCATCATCATGTCCTAACCGACCATCTTTATAGTATCAAGAGTAAAGAAGATCGTAGCACAAGACCAAGACATCAACATATGTTCCAACAACGCCGCATTCGTAATCACTCTCGCAACAGTACGTCTGACTTCTCTATCTATCTATCTATCTATCTATCTATCTATCTATCTATCTGCCCTCCTCCTCTCCCTCCTAACGTCAACTACTAAACCCTATCCTAGGAGATGTTCATTCAATATCTCGCCGGCGAGAGCTTCACCATGGCGAAGCTCGGCAAGCCGCGGCGCAACATCCAATACAAGGACCTCGCGGCCGCCGTCTCGCACCACGACAACCTCGAGTTCTTGGAGGACGTGATCCCCAAGACGGCGCCGTACAAGCAGATCAAGGCGCAGGCCGCTGCTACCCGCCACCAGCTTACCAGCGGCACTCCTGGCGCCGAACGGGCGGGCGAGAAACAACCGCAACAGCAGCAGCCGCAGCAGCCACGCGAGGGAACGGCGGCGGCGGCGGCGGCAACGAATGGAAGTAGCTCGGCTAAAAAGCATAGGCCTAGCACTAGTCGATCTAGCTTGAATGGAGGTAGCTTCGTGGGGGCTAGTGGTGCCCGAATTATGAGCGACGACGATGGCGCGGAGATGGACCCGGCGGATCAGTTGCGCCACGAGATGCGGCAGGCGAATCGGGGAGGGCAGGAGGATGTTCATATGAGTGGGTAAGACGGTTATGTCTAAGGTTTGAAGTCGATGGGAATGGCTATGGTCAGGCCCGGGAAAATGCCCCAGTTCTACTTTTGCGAGGCCAGATTTAGTTGTGTAGGGAGATGGATTTCTCAGTAGCAGCTTAATTGTTTTCAAGAATGGATCTGCATGTTCGTATATTTGCTGGCGAAAGAATTTGCATCATTGCCTCTTTCCATGGGTATATCCGAGTATTCATTTTCTGACCATGAATTGATTATACGCCAAATTACCACCACAACCCAAACTACACTCTTATATAAAGTACATACGCTTTCTTATTCCTCCATCTCGTCATTCAGATGTACACCAGCCGGAATCCTGCCCTCTCGTAGCATAGCCTCGAGTCTTGTGATCTCATCCAGGCTCGTAGCCTTCTTGATCATATCCTGTAGACGTTTCTTCTCTTTCTCCGTGAGCTTGATGCGCGACATACGCGTCGGTAGGGCGCCGGAGGAAGCACCGTTAGCAGAAAGTGCTGCGTCAAATGTCTTGGATTTGATGCCCATGATCTTTGAGGCCAGTTCTGTAGGCTCTTCTGCGGTGCCGAATAAGGTCGCGGCTTGTTTGCGCTCCGCGTCTTTTACCTTTTCGAAGTCGAGGAATCGGACAGCTGGACAACGCCAAAGGACCCAGTAACGGTAGTACTATCGTGGATGAGTATGCCTGAGTTTTCTAGTATTCTGCTTGGAGATGATGAAACGTACCTCCTTCTTCGTAACAGGGTTATCTCGTAGGACCAAGTGTGTCAGCCTCGGGAAATACCCAAGCGGATCTAGATCTGCTAGCTCGGTCAAGTTGTTCGACTCTAACTGCAGCATTGTGAGGTTCGGAATCGAGTTTACGAGGGTAGGCTGTATGGAGGAGATGCGGTTTCGCTGCAGGAGGAGGGAGCGTATTCGCGGTGATAAGGGGAAATTCCCCAGCACTTGGATATCATTGTCGACGAAGTCTATCGCATCTTGAGGCTATAATACCAGTCACGCTGTTAGAAAAGTGTGCCTCCATATAAGAAGAAGTAAACAAATAGAAATATCGCTTACGCCTGCAACACCCAAGTTCTCAATGGTAGGGATACGATGTCCTGTTCACAGCCGGCAAGGGCATCGCTATCAATTCTGCTCTTCTAGATCAAAAAAAAAGTGTAGTATCTGTTCTTTTCCGACGTACCTCGAAGCTCGAGCTCACGTTCTTTCAGCGCGTTGAGCCAGGAGGGGGAATTCTGAAGAAGCTCGACCGTGAGCCTCATGTTGGGCGAGCTTCTGTAACAAGTTTTACCGTTGTAATATGGATCCTTTTTATAGATATCGTTGGCTATGCACCTCGGCTAGTTTCGTGAGTGGTGTGGGTGATAGGGTTCAGGTATTGTTAGGTTGCAATGTTTCAATTGAATTCTTGTTGTCGCGTGCTAGTGGTGGTTCTACTATTATGTAGCAGTCTACAAGAAAAAGAAAGTAAGGCTGAAGATTGCTACCAATAAAAAATTGTGATGCCAACTTCGAACTCCAGCTACCCAGCCTCAAATTGTGGGGTGCGGGGAATGTACCTTTTACAGTAATGTTAGCTATAGGTGACGCCAAACTATTCAGGTAGGTACCTACCAATACAGGCCTATACCTGGGTGCTATGTAGGTAGGTATGTTAGTAGGTTCTACCAGTTTGTTTTCCTTCCTTTCCTCAACTCTTCTATATTTCATCGGTACCATCACAATTTTTTTTCAACTGTCAAACTCTCTCAAACTTTTTATTCAATAGGAAAATAGTTTAATTTCCCTTATAAAAAGGTTATAAAGCCTATTTCTTACATCCAAATGTAACTGGCCAGTCAAAGGCCAAAACTTATGTGGTTGCTATCCCTCCCCCTCCCTATACGTGCTTCACTCTCATCACTATTGTTCCAAGTATCTCCGTGTCTGCGCTTCCCAAAACGTCTGCATTCAGATTCCCCGTATTCATCCCAAAGTCTTTTTTGTATCTCATGCATGTCCTTATTTAACTGTGCTGCATCGTCGATCAAAGTTTTACTAACTTCCCCAGGATGGTACAAATAAGAGGTGTCGTCTTCTACGTACCACGTCAATGTTTCCCGAAAGCTGTCTTGTAGCAGCATGGAATAAGCCGATTTTCTTCGCTCGCCCCCGTGAAATATTTCGTTCAAATGTCCGAGAAGTCTAAGTCGGCTTCTTTCTGCATCGGCTTCATCGTTGGGCAGAATAGCCCTTTCTCTGGGCTGCCTAGGAGAATCGGAATCGCTTTCATCGGACACTTCAGAGGAATAGTTTTCACCAGACTCTCCAACATATCCGCTTTCTCCGGATCGAGAGAAATAGCCTTCTTTTATTTGTTGAAGGCCCATTCCCATGGTGTCTCGAATTCTCCCAAACTCATCCCATACCATTTCCCCAACACTGCTAGCTTGGATTGGTTCATTGTCGAAGATGAATCTAAAGAACTCGTCACTCCCTCTTAGAGTTTCCATCGTGGCCTTAACTAACATTTTGGGTCGTTCGTCTAGTGCCTTGGCCGCTAATCTTCGGCTAGACATCAAGAGGTCTTTGCTGGACCTTCCTTCCTGCAAGCTCTTTTTCTCTAATTTCTCAGCTATATAATTCCGCACCTCATCAGACAAGTGTGTTTGGACCTGTAGAGCTTTTACTATCAACTTAGGGAAAGTCAATTTGACGCACCAATTTTGGGGATATCGCGTAGTTCGCTTCGAAAAGTAGCCACTCTGATAACGTATGGTCTAGGTTTACTCGAAATGGTGACTTGGTCAATGTCTCGCTCAAGCAACGCATTGCTAATCTCTGGTGGCTAGGGCCGAAAAGGTCACGCGGCTCCTCTTCGATCACCTGAAGAAAGCGAACAGCCTCTTCACCTCCTTCGGAGTTAAAGAGACCCGCAACAAATCGCCACATAATTTCATAATAATAAGCATATTTGTGTCTCCGTAGAAAATCAACGGGGTCAACGTTCTGGGAAGTTGTGGCATCAACTAAGGGTCCTCGGCTCTTCCACTGGCGGACAAAATATCGAGCCGCAAAATATTCTTGGTATGTTAAATGGATGAAATGATAATTCCGGTCGCGTGGATTGAGTGATGTGTCTGAAGTTCGCAGGAATGAGAGGTGTCGTAGATTATCACTAAAAAAGATCCTGTTTTTTTGCGTTGTTTTCCGTATGCTGTCCAGATATTTGGCGTCAAATTCCACCTTGTCGCTAAGCATTGCATTGAATGCAAGCTTTGACTTTGTATGGAGGCTTGCGTTTTTAACATCAATTCTGCCCATGTAGCAACGTCATGAAATGCAGTACCACGGAAGGGAGTAGCGAAAAAGGAGTATGCCGTGTATCGCTCTTTGAATATGAACGTACTCTGAGTTAGCCACCACAAGAGTTCTCATCAAGACAATGCCACCAAGACAAGAAGCGATAAATATAAGTGGTCGGTCCGGATCTTCTGCGCGCACATCATGAATTGCTATAAGCAAAAGCCTAGCAAGGTCGTCAATTTTATTTTGAACCATGTTTGACGGTTGAAATAGGCCGGCTGGCCAGTCGCAAGTGAATATACGAGCCGTTCCTACTAGGCTAGGGAGTATGTCTGGATGAGATAACCAATTCACCTCTTCGGACTCCCTAGATCTCCATGTCCAGGTATCGGGGGACTTCGTATCCAGGCCATGGACAGCAATAATATCAAGCTTAGGCTTCGTATCATTCTTGGGAAGAGACGTATTGACATGGCAAATGCGGACACCTCGGTGTGCTTCTCGAATTAGACGGCCATTCAGACCCGCCAATCTAATGCGAATCCTAACATAGAAAAGAATGGTACTCGCTGTTAACAAAATGATTGGAATAGACTGTCCGATTCATAGTTGCTGTTTGATTAATAGCTACCTATCTAATAGGTACCTAGGTGAGTATGGTTTCTAGCTTGGAATCCTCTCGGCTTACGGCCGAAGCAGCTATTACGTGTAGCCCTGGATGGGAGCAGTCTAGGCAGAGTTACATTTATAAATGCCTCAGGCATCTACCTAATATAACTATTGCCAAATGGGGGTGAGATTTAATACCTTAAGGACCAAGTAGATAAGAAACGAAGGGCTGGGTATTATGAAATTTTGGAGCTGAAACCAGCTTATGTCTATATACCTCATACGAAGGCTGTTCTACTATGTCATTGGACCTAAACACCTCTTACCATAGATAGGTTAGGTACCTGATAATATAGTGAGGCCATCTTAAGGGTATTATCGACGAGTCAATTATGTTGAATTGTAAAAACGATGCTTAGAAGGCATAATTACATGACGACACCATCAACCGTTGTTGCCCAGCATGCTATCATCGCGGGGCAGATTGATTTTCAGGGGTACTATCGTCAACATCACCGAGCGCACGAAACGCTCCCCTTCCAAACTGGACGTGTTCAAAATACAGTCGCGACAGGAACATAATCGCGGGTAACTCAATATTCGAAGGACTAGTAAGTTTGGAAAGGTTTTATTTTTCTAGGGGTAAATGGATACGCATCCAGTCGTAATTGTATACCAATCAGATTGAACCTATTAAACCTGGTGAGGTTTATCTCGGCGATGTGGATCATGCCGCACTGCTTCCGGCTCAATGTCAAGACCGGCAGCAGAATTATCGTATGTCGGGCACGGATGAACTTCATGAACGAGGTTGCCGGTGATGCCTGTAGCTCTGTTTCCCCTTACATTGCGCACAAGCATCGCGACAGGGGGTAGTGCTAGTCAAGAAGGAATTCCGTACTATATTACTATACTATATTACTACGTGTTTAAAACTATCTTCTGTCCTGGATATTCAAAATCAATCGAAGTCCTCTGCATGTCTAACCTATTTTACGTGAATCTTCCTAATGTTCGCAATGATTCATTCTCATAAGGGCCATCTCCTGGGTATTGCGGTTGCCTTAATGACCCAGGCAAGCTGGGCCTATTCGAGTACCACTTCGGAATGTTCTCTTAACAACCTCATTCACATACTATCTTCGATCGCTAGCCCATTATCCAATACTGCGAAAGTGTTATCGGTCACTCCCGTTCGACAGAATGAAAGCTATGGAGATCCCAATACACCTCATGGCCTCCCACCTATGATCTCAGCGCAACTCCCGGAACTGTGTGCCGTCGAGCTCAACGTATCTTCATCCAAGACATCGTCCTACACAATATCCCTATTCCTCCCCACTGAGTGGAACTCGAGATTTCTTGCTACTGGCGGGGGCGGCACCGGAGGGTACATCAACTATCTCGATATGGGCGCTGGATCGCAATATGGGTTTGCTACTATGTCTACGGACAACGGCCATAGGAGCGCCCCGGATGATATTGAATGGGCCTATAAGAACCCTCAAGAGCTTACTGATTGGGGCTGGCGTGCCATGTCTGGGTCTGTCGAGCTTTCGAAGCAGGTGATCAAAGGTTATTACGGTGATGATATCCAGTATTCCTATTACACCGGTTGCTCTATGGGAGGTCGCCAAGGTCTCAAGGAAGCGCAGCTTAGTGCTGACAGCTTCGATGGCATGCTCATTGGGGCGCCCCCTTGGTGGCTAAGCCATCAGGTGGCCTGGTATAGTGAGGTTAGCAACGCGTACTACCCTGTGGATGACCCAAAGAGCATACCTAGCGAGTTATTCTCAACTTTGATAGCTCAGACTGTGATCGACCAGTGCGACGAAATCGACGGTGTGAAGGATGGCATTGTTAGTGACACCGAAAACTGTCACCCCAACTTCGATGTTTTGTTGTGCGACAGCATCGGTTCAAATTCGTCTGAATGCCTCACGTCTCTTCAGCTTGAAACTTTGGCAAATATTTATAAGGACTATTATATCGGGTCAGAGTTCGTGCATCCTGCGTTTGAGCTTTCTTCCGAGCCCGGGTGGTCCCAAAGTTTAGGTTCCGGCTTGATAACGAAGTTCGCTACCGACTACATAAAATATATCGTGTACGAAGATTTAAATTGGTCATTGGATCAATATAACTCTAGCGTCTACGAGCAGCTAAAAAATCACAAATCATCGGCCGAAATTGACGCGGATCAGTTTGATATGTCTCCTTACCGAGATAATGGTGGAAAAATCTTGATGTACCACGGATTGTCAGACTCTGTAGTTGTCACTCGAGTTTCATCCTACTTCTACCAGCAAGTCAAGGTAGCTATGGGAGAATCGCTTCCTATTACCGACTGGTTTCGGCTTTTCTTTGTCCCGGGCATGCTGCATTGTCAAGGCAGTCAGCCTGGGGTTGATGCGCCATGGCATATTAATGGTGCTGGTCAAAACTGGCTGACAGGGCCAGGTGCATACTCTGTGCCCGGATTCGAGGACTCTAAGCACGATGCATTACTCGCCCTCATGGATTGGGTCGAACATGGAAACGCCGTAGACCAAATCGTTGCGACGGCATGGCGTAATTCGACTGACCCAAGTTCCGGTGTGTGGAAACAGCGTCCAATTTGTTCTTATCCGAAAACGGCCAAGTATAGCGGTGTGGGTGATGTTAACGAAGCACAGAATTGGTACTGTGAGTAATGGGATTTCAGGGGGAAGCGCGCAGGAAATTTTACCTATCTCCAGAAAGAGATCAAGTCACATGGTTTCTCTAATATTCCATTACTTGTTATATTAAAGCATTATAGATCAAGTATAATACCTGTTAGACAGAAGGTTTATATATATATATATATATAGGTAGGTACCTATATACCTGAACTTTGATTTATCAAAGCTGAGCTGCAGATGACTCCGCTCAGCGTGGTGGCACTCTCAGTGAAGGCGAAGCGCGGGTTCCGGAATCTTCGCCCAGGCTCAGCCGCACGACGTGGTCTACGTAAGACTCAGTTAATAGCTTATCGTATCCGCGCACCTACTCGTTTACGAGTATAGATATTGTTCGGTTATTAAACGCGCTTCTTAAGTATTTATATAAGAGGTTTCGACAATCATTATGGCAAAGCTCAAGCTGGGGTTGTTTCAGGAACTTAGAGAGAGGCATTTAACGTCACGTCGTGATTTCAAGCCAGTTAGCGTAAAGGTTATTGAAATAGAGGAGTTCGAGGTCAGTCGTATACACAGAGGATTATGCCTAGGTACCTAACCCATAAATTGACTGAAATATAGGCTGAAAACCCAATCGTACACTCATTGATAATCGCCCCGGATGAACTTCAGGATTGGCTGGTGAATATAATATTCCAAGATGCAATTGACTTGGGTCCAGAATGCTAAGAAAGTTTGCAGGGCAAAATAACTGTCCAAGATAATAATAGCCATCAGGGACCTAAACTTCGTATCATGTGAGCTTATAAATCCATCATCATGGACTGGGAGTTTAGACTTACCCGTCATATTACTTTTATAGTCTTGGATACGTGGGAAAAGGGGCAAAGTACGAATATTTAATGCCCGGTAATGAGAATGGCAATGGAAATATAACTAGGGAATCATTGACTGCCCTTCCTTTCTCAAAGGAACATTGCCAACTCCTGAGCGAAATGTTTGGAATACCCAACATTGTTTCACTGCTGCCGTCGCGAGGAGCCTCCGCATTAGTGGGCCATTTTCAACTAGAGCAGCTTCCGTCCAGAGGAGAAAATCCAATATATGGTAGGACTAATAAGAAGACTTGTCTAAGATTATAACTGATTGTTCGGCTTATATAGGGCTGACTTTGAACGCATTTTCTAGCTTGCTTATTGGCGTCAAAGTTGGTATTTCGATGTCATATTGTCCTTCTACAGGCGCCACGAACGCGGTTGTGATGAAAAGCGGATCTCAGGATGGATTCACATGGTTGGAACAAGACTTAGAACAACTAGCTTCTTTAGCTGACAACCCTTTCCTCGTTCCTATCCTAGTATGTCAGCATCTCACCGAAGCGTTTTGTTCTTTCGTAGACGATAATTACGACCGGTTGCACCAAGCAGAGTTCGGAAGTGGCCAAACGGGCATCGCAATGATTGGAGAGGATGGAATGCCAATGCTACGTGGTAATTGTGAAAACCCAAATCTTTCAGTTACCGTCCTCGGAATTGCCCAGCATGCACTTGCTGTTGAAGCCTATGTCAGAGGTCAATTAATAACCGTGGACCTCATTAAGAACGAGCTATTGGCATTCCCGTGGCAACAGGCTCTCTACACAGATGAGTCCCGAATAGAGGAGCAAAACGCGCTCCTTCTTAAGCAACTTGATTTTATCAGACAAACACTCAATATCGCTCTTCCTCGCATCGATCACCTAAAACAGCGGACGACTGTGCAAACGACTGCTGTAGGTACCTTCTTTGCCTTTAGCGTTTGGGTACTAATATTAACGTACATGTCCACGATTAGATTGCCAACCTATTAGCCCAGCGTAACAATGAGACAAACCGTAGATTGGCCGAGTCAAGTACAAGCATAGCTCATGATACTAGGCGAGATAGTCTAGCCATGAAGTCCATAGCGATCCTAACAATGATCTTTCTACCGGCAACTTTTACAGCTGTGAGTGGGCATAACCAACCTAAGCTAACAATACAGATATCAATCTGAGAAATAATACTAACTGCGTTATTTTTGGAAAGACATATTTCGCTACTCCTGCTATAGCAGTATCTGAACCCTCGCAAAGTCTCTACTGGATCGTTACAATACCCCTGACCCTTATTGTCATAACCATGTGGCTTTTCTCGTTCTACCTCCTGACAAGAGATGAACCCCGGTACCTACGCAAAGATAGCTTAGAATAACGTTGGGCCTTGTATTGGGGATTGTTGTTGTTGTTGTTGTTGTTGTTGTTGTTGTTGTTGTTTAACAATATTCTTTATTACATTCTGAAACGAACTCGACAAAGAAAGTTATGGCTTGTACTTAATAAGAACCTACCTCTCACAAGTTTACTCGATCCACATTTACGTACGACAGTTGGTATTTTACGTGCCTCGGTATTCTTGGTTTTCTTCTGTGGTAGGCTTTCTTGCGTTACTAGAACTAGTATGATAGAGTAACAAAGGCGAGTTCCACAGAGGCTAGGGCAACATAATGCACTATATTGTTTTCATACAAGGCCCTCTGTTTCTATAGATAATCTTGTTCTGTATGATAATGATTATATCCCTTGTCATAGAGTATTACAAAGTGATTGTTTGTATTCGAGGGTTTTTACACGTCGGATTCAATAAGAGCGCTGCATAACAGGCCAAATCCATATGTTTCGTGCTCCGTCAAGAATTTCGATTACGGTCTGGAACGAAACCAACGTTAAACACATTTCGAATTGACTGTTAATAAAATAACCGCGACGCTACTGGACTAACGATATCAAAATGCACGTCAAAGTTATCACCAATAAAAACGGTAGTATTCTTGGAAAGATTCCAATCAGAATGAGCGAGACACCCCGTCCTGAAGCCGATCGTAATGCCGAAGCACGCACTAATTATAGGTCTTCTTGGTGGCCTAGCAGTCGTATGGACCCTATAGCATTTGTTGACGAATCCCGAAACCGAAACCGAGCGCGAGTAGTAGAAGTAGAAGATATTGAACTCGAAGAGAGGGAGCGGCCAACTCGACAAAGTAATCGGGGCGAGAGACCTAGAAGGACACGGGAAAATGATAGAACGGGTCATTCATCCCAGCATGGGGGTTATTGGTTTCGTGGTAGCTCCATTAGATCTTTGGTCAAAGGCTTCCTGGGGCTTGAATTACCGGAAGACGAATCAACTAATAGGAGACATAATTCTTTAGCTGAAGGACAAGCGTTCTTCCCGGATCCCATGATTTCCTTCCTAATTGACCGGCCTAAAGATCTCTTGTGCCAGATTTGCCAAACTACAACTCTTTCAATAGGGCCTCTATCCCACTCCCCAGATGAGCATACCCCGGCCATTCTCCCCTGTGGTCACTTGGCTTGCCATACCTGTTTAAATGCTTGGGTGAGCAGGAACAAAAACTGCCCCTTCTGCAGAAAAGAAATGAAGTATAGTGGGTGTGGACATACCCTTACGCCGGCCTTAATCACGCACGATAGTATTGCCACTTTACCAAAGACGATTCCTCGAGGCGGGATTATAGGTCAAAACTGTCGCGGTTGTCGGGATAAGGAAAATAAAGAAAATGCCTATATATTGTGGGGTATTGCTGCGAATGGCGTTCGAATGAGCCGACAAGCTCCTCCGGGGACTGATCCTAGTGATGCCCGTCGAATGGAAGAGATCGCTCGAGAGCTTTTTGAAAGCGTTCCTGACCGATTTACCGCAAATAATTATTTAGATAGGAACACCTGGTAGGTGAACTGCTTCCACTCTTCCACGCTCAGATTTATCAACCTGTAGGTATTTTGTGAATTGAATGGATAGCCTCCAATGGAGTAAATTAGGTACCCAGGCATATAAGAGAGAGATACTCGATAATTACTTGGGCATTCGTCATCCCGTTATTATTTACCTCGCCTACCTTCGGAAAAGTTCCGTGTCCGTTCCTTTACTGTTTCCTCGAGTTCAGTCAATTTTCAAGTTTTCAGCTGTTGTTTTTGTCTAAGCTTGTTTTTTATTCTGCGAACATAAGAACCTACCGCTTTATGTTACGTACACTCACTCAACTAATATTCTCCATCACTCTTCAGCCCTTCATAGTAAATACAACCGAGTTGGTACTCTTAACCCGAATTGAACTAAACGTGATCAAAATGCGCTTGAACATCAAAAATGTAACCATCTTTGCCCTTGAAAAAAGTCATAAACGACGGAATACTAAGGAAGTAAGAATATGAAGCTGTATTAGTGTCTTAACTAAACTCCTATTCTATTGTTGGTGTCGTTACTTGATGTTACCAAAACACCTTCCATGGAGGCAACTTGCAACCCCTTATTCGTTCGTCGATTAGATGACATCAGGCTTCTATTGAACGCTATGCTGTTTCGGCGTCCTTTTCCCGTGCCTTTATACCGTATTCTGTTTCTAGATTATCTCTTAGTTTGATTTCCTTTTCCACAAATACTAAGAAAAAAGATATCCCGGCGATAGCGGTAGCAACGATCCAGATAAGCTTAAGACTATCATTAAAGACGGCTATTACCTGCTCATGGGTATCGCCTGTCAGAGAAAGTACCCACTCGCTGGTAACATGTGAATAGGCCTGTCCGTTTGCTATCTGAGACCGGACTGTTGGATCGTCGATATTGACGGAAAGCTCGTCACAACGGCTGTTAAAGATGGCAGCGGGGACAGACACGCCCCAAACAACTCCGAAACTGCGAATAAAGGCCCAAGTTGCTGATGAAGACGCGGTGTCATTTTCAGATAGTGCAGCTTGAGTAGCTGGAAGCAATGTGCTGAGCGCGAACCCAGATCCCAACCCTCCGATAAACTGTATGCATATATAGAGGGGCAGACTGCTTGACGGTCCAAGGAGAATAAACAGGCCGGTACCTAGAGTCATAAGGGCGTATGCGACAAAGTGTAACGGTCTATATCTTCCAAACTTGGTCAGAACTATTCCGCTGATGAGACCGCCGGGGACGATGGTTACAACTGTAGGCAATAAGAGCGCCCCAGATCTGGTAGGATCTTGAAGCTGTACCCCCTGGAAGTAAACCGGCAAGAAGTAGAGAACCCAGAATGAGTAAAGCGAATGTATAAAGGTAAGATAGAAAGCGGCAGCAGATGTCCTGTTCTGAAAAAGATGTAGTGGCGTCATAGGATCCGAGCACCACCGAGACGACTCAAAGGCGATAAAGAGACCGAGCCCACCGAATCCGAGAACAAGAGGTAGTATGACTCTCCAAGACGACCATGGGTATAGCGTTCCGCCATATGCGAGGGCTATCAGGATAGAGGTCACTGAAGCAATTAGAATGACATTGCCGGTGAAGTCAATGCGACGTAATCGGTCGGCAATGGATGGTTCTCGGTCGTAGTTAACATGCAAGAAAGCAACGAGCAGGAATAAAGCTACGGCGGCAATAGGTAAATTGATCCAAAACACCCATCTCCATGTAGTATTTGCGGCGATGGCACCACCGATGAAGGGACCCAGAGAGGTACCAATGGCAAACACGGCGAATATTACACCCATAAAACTACCACGATCGCGCAGGGGAACAAGGTCGCAGACAATCATCTCGATCATAAGAATGATACCTCCGCCACCGGCGCCCTGAACTGCGCGACCTGCTATAAGCATCCCTGAGGAAGTGGCACCGCCGCTGATACCGCTCCCAAGGGCGAAAATAGCTACGGTCGCGATTGTCAACCAGCGACGGCCAAATATGTCGGCTATCTGTCCGTATAGAGGCAATAACGCAGTGCTAGATTCAGACACGAGCAAAATGTTAGCGTGTGGCTTTATTAGCGGATGATGAGAAGAGACAAGCTGCTAACCTTGCTAACGTATAGGCATTAACAAACCATACGTATAGTTCACCGGCATCGAGAGCTCTTGCGATAACTGGCATAGCGGTAGATGTGACTGTACTCTCGACAGCAGCTAAGAGTGAGGTGATGGATAAAGCTAGGAAGATAGCCCAAAAACGCCAACCACGACTTGAAGGTGTAGTTGGAGTACCGCTAGAAATATGGAGTGATTCGTTGGTAGAGCCATTCTTGTTCGTGCTTCTATTTAGTATGTCGCCGTTTGATATAGGCATATGGGTCGTTTCTGTCATAGTGAACCTGGTTTAGATATGCTATTTGGGGAATTGTAATAGGGGACTGTGAGAGCAAGCCTTATTGAACATGATTCGATATCTTTCACAAAAGATCAATAAGGAGGAACGTAATCATGGATACCTAGGTATATAAACTTAAATAACAATACAAATTGTAAAGTCTCCTAAGCTACCTACTTACCTATTGGTAATTTCTAATCAGTTGCGTTACGACTCTATAGATCGGTGACCTTTCGGCGACGTTTGATATTCGGATATGTTGATCAAAGCGACTCGGACATGTTCAAAACCCCTGAGCGACTTGTCTAAATGCAGCCAATCAGACCTCAAAGAAAGCTAAGTTTATACCAACTGGAGGTCACCCCAAGGGCTGACTTGAACCTTAAGTTTTACGTTTTTAAGTTCGTCAAATGTTATCAACCGTTTACATTATTAATCATTAACGTATATAATTAAAAAAAATTAAAAAAATATTAATAACAAATTTTATATAATTTTATATAATTTTATATAATTTTATATAATTTTATATAATTTTATATAATTTTATATAATTTTATTTAATTTTATTTAATATTATTTAATTTTATTTAATTTTATTAAATAATTATTAATAATATATATATATATATATATATATAGTAATAATAAATAATATAAAAATATTTTTAAATAATATAAATATTAAAAAATTATATTAAATTAATATTATATTAATATATATATAATTATAAATTAAATAATATATTTATTTATTTATTTATTTATATTTATTATTATTAATAATTTTTAAATTAAATATAATATTACGTTATTATATTATAAATTTAAATATAAAATTAAAAAAAAAATATTTATATTTTATTAAAAATTTATTAAAAATTATTATTAATATTTTTTTATTTTATTATTAACATTTATTTATATTTTTTAATAT